>CM022757.1:32946267-33321267 GCA_012411365.1 Ameiurus melas
CTTAAAGGATCAGCAAAAGGCGACTCAGCAAACGGAGACTGTATTTTAAAGATCATTTTGTAAAATCCAAATAAGCTTTACTGATCTTTATCTTTATATGCTTGTTCAATGAACCATAAACAATTATTGCACATGCACCTGTGGAACAGTCCTTAATACACGAACAGTTTACAGGTGTTAGGCAATTATGGTCACAGTTACAATAACTTAGAACACTAAAGAGACCTTTCTACGGACTCCAGAAGAAAAACACCAGAAGAAAGATGTCTAGGGTTCCTGCTCACCTGCGTGAACATGCCACAGACCTGCTGCAGATGTGTCCAGAGCAATAAACTACAATGTCTGAAATGTAAGCCACCGAAGACAGTGCTACAGGGAGACAGGAAGGACAGCTGATCGTCCTTGCAGTGGAAAATTACCATGTGTCCCCCCAGACGTGATCGAGAACTTGCAAATGCCTTGGTGGAAGAGTGAAGTAACATCTCACAGCAAGAACTGACAAATCTGGTGCAGTCCATGAAGATGAGATGCTCTGTAGTATTGTAGTACTTAAAGCAGCTGGTGAACACACCAGATACTGACTGTTACTTTTAATATTGATCCCCCCTTTGTTCAGGGACTCATTATTCCATTTCTGTTCGTCAAATATCAATGAAACTCGTTCATTTTATGTCTCAGCTGTCATGTCAAAGGACGTTTCCTTTTTTCTTTCTTTCTTTTGCTTATATATATATATATATGCTGCAAGCTTTTCCCAGTCTGTTTCTTTAAACCATTGTTTTAAGGATGAATAAATGAGCGGACACTTTGCGCATGCAATGTGAACGATTCGCTACCTGCAACCTGTTTGGTTTGGAGATTGTTGGTAGCGTCGTTATGGCGCACATCACATCAAATTACTACATTACTTTTATTTATTTATTTATTTTAAACAGGAGAAAACATCATGGCCACTTGGATGTTTGCTTGCTGTGTTTTGGGAAGGGGAGAACACGACGCGAGACGCCCAGAACGCCAATCATGCCTGCTGAGCCACTACACGGACTATTTGTCCACTGTGTTAAATAAATAAGTCTCTTGATTATGGGTATAGATTATTTATGATTTCTTTACAGTCCAGGTCCTCCATCACCCCGAGACGGTCACCAGTGAAATGACACCGTTGCTGTGGCAACCGAGCCCCCCCCCCCTCCACACTCCCCTCTTCCCCCAACTGCTTTGCCAGCCATATTCGCTGGGAAGAAAAAAAAAAGCGCGCGTGAGAGATAGGAAACAGGCAAAACGCTGCAGAAGCGGTTTATCGAGCGTTTATCGAGCGCGCCATGACAGAGAATTAAACCGCATTGCTGAGTCCAGTGGACCCGTGTGTGTGAGAGCAGCACCGCTCCATTCCGCCACTGCTCCTGTGTAACGGTACACACCAGGCTATATACAGCTGCGCTGCGTCGAGCTAACGCCACCTGAAGGAGTATCTCTCTCCAACGCTCAGCGACAAAAACACTGTTCAAGCGCGTCAGCAGTTTTAGACCACGACTCAAAACTGCGTTATTTTGCCTCCTTATAAATCCGCCGAGGACACAATGTGGAGCTTTTTTCACTCGGAATACCTTCGCAGTGCCATAACCGACTTCATGTAAAAACAGAACAAAACAGTTAAATCTATTGAGCTAAGTTTGAAAATCGCCTGTCAGGAATGTGTACAGGCGTCATTTCTGCCCTCATCATTCAGCACGGACATGGAGGCAGCTACGCTGGCTAGATAAGAAGGAAACAGGTGAGCAGAACTGTTTTGGGGTTGTTTTTTTCCCCCCCTCTCGCTCTCTCTCTCTCTCTCTCCTCAAGACAAGTTTTATTAGCATGTGTGGGGGAAAAACAATCAGAGTGCGTCGTGATTTCAGGGTTAAAAAAATGCAATGTAATGTTGAGGAACGCAGTGCGAAGAGCTCCAGCATCTCTCCATAGAGACAACATAAGGTAACTCAGGTAAGTCACCAAGTTAACCTTTGCATTTGACATTTTTTTTTGTACCATCAATCCAAAGGACTTTGAATCTTTTTATTTATTTTTTTATCTATTGTCCCTGCGTTCGTTTTCATTTCCTCGTATCACTACAGCATCCATTATTTCCTCAGGGTGTAGTCAGGTGTCGAGAAGCAGAACGCTGTTGATGCAGAGAAGCGATGAAGAATCCAGACATCCATGTAAAAGAGTAGTGAAGCCGCAACAGCTACTTTATCCACACATATATTGACGCCGACGCAGGCGGCCATTCGGTGCAGCCTCACTGGCTCTCATGCCCACCTACTCGCCCAGTACTATATGCTCAGTGCAACTCTACAGCCAGTATAAGACATGCATATCTACTAATCAATTCTTTTCACTTAAGGTAGAGCCATCTGTGAGACCAGAAATGGATGAAGCTCACATCACTGCAGAGATAGCGCCTCTGCTCAGTTCTGCACTCGCGTTGCACTCGCGCATCATGCCTGTGGAGCTGCATATCTCACTGACTGTTGAATGTGTCATCTGTACGCTATGTGTCTGGATAAAATCTATGAAAAATGCGTTCTCTTTATACACACCCAAATTGCCAGCGTTAAATTGGCCCCTACAGTGTACATTAAAGAAAGGTGAGGCCACTTTGTTAACGCTGTAGGTGTTTATTTAACGCTGGTTATTTGACTGCGCGCGAAGGGAAAAGTTGTGGAATTTTGCTCTGCACCTTTGTGTCTTAAGGAAATGCCTATGTTAGGCCTGTCCAGTGCAAACGAAAAGAGAAAAACATTTCCTGACCGGAACGTTCTCTGTCTGTCTGTCTGTATGTCTGACTCTTGCTCTCTTGCTCTCTCGCGCTCGCTCTCTCTCTCTCTCGCTCTCTCACACACATGCACACACAGACACACAAACACAGACTCATGCTGTCCTACACAATTTGCGCCACTGCCCTCTACTCCCACCAGATGAAGAGTTATCTCACATCAATGCCAGTCAAGTGTAGACAGCGTGATTCACTCAACCCTTGCTTCTGCAATGTCTTGCAGTCAATGTATTTGATCTCTTATGCAACCCAATCAGACAGATGCTTATCCATATATTTCTATGGAGATGGCTCCACGAGTGCTTCGGAAAGCATTTTGTACAAGTGAGCGCATGGCGTGAAATAATTCCGCCATTTGGCCGATGATTTAAATGGTGAGATAAGGGACACTGAATGCCAAGCAACCCATTTGCAAATGTCCCTGTGACTGCACTGGCACCCTGCACTGGAACCTAATGCCACTGCCAAAGTGTCAACATAGATGACATCTGTTGGGGACTAACTAAAGAAATCTTGCATATTATGCAAGTACCAATAACATCACATCCGTGCAAAGCCGAAGAAAAAACGGTGGTGCTGTGCAAAAAATGGGGAAGCGTGTGTGTCTTCCAAAAGGAAAGACACCTCAGAGGGGAAACAAAGGTCTTCTTGTCCTCTCTGTCATTCTCTTTCTCCGTCTTTCCCTCCACACAAGTATGAACTGCTGCAGTGCTATTCTGAGAGAGAGCTAGCTGCCTCAACCCACGCACTGAATATCATAAAGAGAGAGAGCAAGAGAGAGAGCGAGAGAAAGTGAGGGAGAAATTGAGGGTGGGAGCAATGGAGAGAAAAAGGAGAGAATGTCCAAAACAGATGTGTTGTTTAGTAGATTGGAATAAAGAGAACGCCAACATTTCACACCACTGCAGTGGAATCTGATGGTCTGATCGTCGCTCCTTGATAAACTCGGCAGTCGCAGTATTCTGGAAACTCTTTGTCAATGCGCCACGTCTTCAGTGGCACATCTCTCTCATATCGCCCACAGTCTCTTGCTGATGGGTACTGTGCATAAGAAAGGCTAATCCAGTTTACAGAGAAGGGTGAACTGTTCCACATAGCGTCTAAGGTGTCGAAATGGCCTACGCATTTTAGCGCCATTTCTCTATGCTTAACTCTTCATGAGAAAAAAAACATTCAGGAATATAATTGACTATGTTTTTTATTTTTTATTTATTTATTTTTTATTATTACATGGATTACACACATGACACATGCCGACTTACATACCATTAACTAAATACTGTATACGTTGTACATTGTGCACCAAATACTTAGCTGTGAACAGTTTATGCCTTGAATGCAAGCATGTACCTGTGCACATGCAATTGTGCTAGCTTTGATTTCAGTGGATCAATGGACTCGGTTGTTGAATTAATAGAGCACTACAGCAATCATTTAGAATGAGAATGAATTAAAATGACAACCATGCATAAGTGTCAGTGATACACAGCACCTCAACAGTTAAGTCATTAGGAAGTACAGCTGATCATAAATGTAGCTGTGAATTACAGCGGATAGAGACTTTAAAAAAGACAGCCTTCTCAAACGTAGTTTTAGCACAATACAAATACAAAGGAAGTCAATAAGGACCCTAAATCACATTTGTGTCTTGATTAAGTAAGTAAAATCGGTAGTGACACATAAATGAAAAGGAAAGCAGATTTAAATTCTCATGTGAACCGTTTCTTTATTAGCACATTGGATTAGATTAAATGTGAGTGCCTGAGTTCAGATCATTATTGTATATGAGAGATCAGATTTCCACTGAGTGTTGTAATGAAAAAAAATATATATATACAGACATATTGGGACATTACGTACAATTACATTAACTGTTTAGTTACAGATAGTTTCACAGTTTCACAGGAATAAAGTCTAAAAGTTCCCAATAGGATAGCATTATTTTAAAACAATGGCATTTGAGCAAAAATAAAGTGTAAATAAACCCCGATTGCATAATAGTTTACGACAGCATGTAAAGTATCTATGAAGCAATACCAGGGGGCCCTGGGCAAAATAAAGGAATGGGACCCTATCCAGTGTTTTAACATCGATATTTAAATTTTCAGCATATATTATTTAGCAATAATTATATAAAAATATGTAATATGCATTTTAAGGGGGCCCTTGGCTTTTGAGGGCCCAAGGCAGATTCCTACCTTTGCCTAGTGCTAAGGTTTATAACATTCTACACATAAAAGGACAGAAAAACATTATTTACATTCACGGATATCCTATGGCTACTGAATGGATCACGAAGCCTAAAATAGCCTGGTCTATTTAATAAGAGAGGATGTGTTCTCAGCTTGGGCCACTTCATCGATAGTCGGAATATCTGATTACTAAATGGACAGCATTGTTGAGTGCACAGACATTTGTGAATCAGGGACAAATAGGGCAAAAAGAGCAGTGCTTGACCATGGAGTCTGCCTGCTTTGCTCTGTGAAATGCTGGATAAATAGTGTGAACCTTTGTTTAGATGAGTGCTTTGTTTATGTGAACGTGTTTAGTATTTGTGACTAAAGATGCAATAAATGGGAACAATTAGTGAAATAGACACACACATGTAGTGTGTGTGTGTGTGTGTGTGTGTGTGAAAGGAAATTAAATGTTTCTACAAAAATAAATAAATAAATACCGTGAAGAGCAGTAAGCGATAGTAAATGAAACAAAGTCAATATTTGGAGTGACAAAAAATATATAAATAAAAATAGTAGTCGCCGGTACAATTAGTGTAATTTTATAAGGAAATGAGCTTGCAGAACCAGAGATTTTTCTTCTTATTTTTGCAGCAAAATCCAGCAGCCATCATTGTGTTTTTTTTTGTTGTTGTTGTTGTCTCTTACGTAATATGCTGCTTTCTTTAAAAACATACAAAGATTTTTTCTGTAACATTTAATTTTGTGCTAGAAAACGAATGTTTGGGTATCTAAACTTTTTTTTGTACTGACTCGATAATGTAGAAGCCTTAAAATAAAAATCTATAACAAAAGTTTGGACTAAAAAAATAGGGTGCCTAAAACTTTTGCACAGTACTATATATATATATATAATATCAAAAAAGATACGTTCTCTCACATTCAATTGCTTTTATTTTGTGAGTTTCACAGACATTTGACGAACAGAAATGGAATAATGAGTCCCTGAACAAAGGGGGGATCAATATTAAAAGTAACAGTCAGTATCTGGTGTGTTCACCAGCTGCTTTAAGTACTACAGTACTACAGAGCATCTCATCTTCATGGACTGCACCAGATTTGTCAGTTCTTGCTGTGAGATGTTACTTCACTCTTCCACCAAGGCATTTTCAAGTTCTCGATCACGTCTGGGGGGGACACATGGTAATTTCCCACTGCAAGGACGATCAGCTGTCCTTCCTGTCTCCCTGTAGCACTGTCTTAGGCGTCTTACATTACAGTCATTATAGTTTATTGCTCTGGACACATCTGCAATCCTCATGCCTCCCTGCAGCAGGTCTATGGCATGTTCACGCAGGTGAGCCTAGACATCTTTCTTCTGGTGTTTTTGAAGTAGAAAGGTGGCTTTTGGTTCCTAACTTACTGTAACTGTTACCTTAATTAACACCTGCAAACTCTTCGTGTATTAAGGACTGTTCCACATTTGCATGTGCAATAACTGTTTATGTTTCATTGAACAAGCAGGAAAAACATTGTTTAAACCCTTTCCAATAAGGATCAGTAAAGCTTATTTGGATTTTTTTGTTTTGTATATATTATATATATAGGTGCATCTAAAAAATTAGAATATGGAAAAGTTAAATTAAATATTTCAAGTCTTTTTTTTTTTTTCTTGATGTTTACGGCTTACAGGTCATGGAAATACAAAAATCCAGTATCTGAAAATATTAGAATAAAGAATTTATTATACAGAAATGTTGCAATGTCGCATTCCTAATGTCAAGCCTCTCCTGAACCAGAGACAACTTCGGAAGCATCTTTTCTGGTCTAAGGAGAAAAACAACTGCACCATTGCTCAATGGTCCAAAGTCCTCTTTTCAGATGAAAGTAAATTTTGCATTTCATTTGGAAATCAAGGTGCCAGAGTCTGGAGGAAGAGTGGAGAGAATTTAAGTTGCTTGAACTCCAGTGTGAAGTTTCCACAGTCAGTGATGATTTGGGGTTTCATGTCATCTGCTGGTGTTGGTCCACTGTGTTTTCTCAAGTCGAGAGTCAATGCAGCGTCTGCCAGGAGATTTCAGGCACTCTGACATGCTTTATGGAGATACTGATTTCCTTTCCCAGCAGGACTTGGCACCTGCCCACAGTGCCAAACTACTAGCAACTGTTTTGCTGAGCATGGTATTACTTGATTTGCCAGCCAACTCGCCAGACCTGAACCCCATAGAGAATCTATGAGAGACAACAGACCCAACAATACAGACAAGCTGAAGACCGCTATCAAAGCAACCTGAGCTTCCAGAACACCTCAGCAGTGCCACAGGCTGATTGCCTCCATGCCTCGTCGCACTGATGCAGTAATTCGTGCAAAAGGATTAAAGCCCAGACCAAGTATCGTGTGCATAAATTAACATACTTTTCAGAAGGTCGACATTTCTGAATTATAAATCCTAATATTTTGAGATACTGGATTTTTGATTTTCACGAGCTGTACTCATCAAGATTAAAACAAAAAAGGCTTGAATGTTAATAGTAACTAAGATGTTAATAATAGTATCACGGACCAAACTACTAATTTTTTTAGCAATCCTACATATGAAGTGTCATGTTGTGATATTTTCACCATATTGCCCACCCCTATTTTATATATTTTTATTATATTTTATATTATACACAAGGAATAATTACATTCCTAAGCGATGAGATAAGAGTGGTGAGAGTGGCAAGAGTGCAATTGGCAGGGATGGCTTAATTAAATTGTAACAAACAGCAATAAAGTAATGAATACAGAAGTGATCAAACAAAAGCACTGTGCATCTGTAGCAGCACCTGCATGTGCATTCCTCAGTAGACGTGCATATGGCTGTGTGCTTCATTTCATTGCGTGTGTTGCCGAATATTATTCCATTGTGGATTGTTTTGGTGTGTGGCTTGAATGTGTTTTCTAGTTGCTCGGTACATGCTGCATGAACATACCGTGCTGTATAGTATGTGTGCATGTGTGTGCTGGTAAGCGGTGTCACAGAAAGCTCTTCATTCTCTGCCACCCACTCGCTGAACTCCCACACACTTGCACACGCATTTCACCATCACCACACACAGAGCTTTTCTGCCATACCTCTGGCTCTGTTTGTTCCTGCTGCATTTATCTTACTCGCTCTTATTCCTTCAGTCTCTTTTTTTCTCCCTTCATCATTTTCTGCCCTGAAAATGCAACCCCTCCACCCCCTAAAAAATCAGATACAATTTAGACATCTCAGGAGGAGCAGAAACTCTCTCTCGTACTCCCGCTCACTTTCTCTCTCTCTTGCTCTCTCCCTTTTTTCACACGCATGCACATGCACAGCCATAAACATACTGACACGTATAATAACGCACCCACAAGCAGCCTCATCATGTGCCTTATGAAAGGAATTGATCACTGCTTGTTCAGATCATCGCTACTATTCAGACCTCTCAATGCCTCTGACTCACACTGGCACATAGTAACACATTAAACAAACCGCCATTACCCTTCCCTGCACCATGCAGCACAACTATTATGCACCATTCCTTTTCTTGTCTCCAGGCGTATACTGGAATTTACCCCTGCAATGTTTGTGATATAGTCTTCAGGATAATCAACTGAACACTAATTATCCTTAATGGGCTTTGAAATGCTTGAAAGGCTTTTCACAAAGCGTGCATTATTATTTTTCTGCTCATGAATTTAGCAAGGAACAAATGCATCTGTTGCTTTGCTTCTTGAATCTGTTAATTAGTCGTTAATTTACCCAGTGTTTTATTACTATTGAACAGTATACCTACATTGTATTTGGCTGTGGTTGTGCAGTGAAAATATGGCCACGATCCACAGTCTTGCATCAAAGCCTGTATATGTATGTCTGTCTGTCTAGGATGTGTCTGTAATCAACTTATTTGTTCTGTATTTCAGAAGCTCGTCACACCGCCCTGAGAAAATAACAATGCTGATACGGATCATCAGATTCCAAAGCCAACCAGTCGGCATTCAAAAGGATTGAAAATTGGGATTTCAGTGTAGCTTTTACTGTTTACATGCATCAAATGTTTCTAAAGGTTCCTTTTTCTTGCTGAAGACGTGGCTCAACAAATGTGTTGTCGCACCCAAACCGAGTGCTGATTTCAAATACAGTGATGTTCTTCAGACAATTCAAGTGAGAGAACCAACATTTGAACAGAAAGAACATTTTCTTTTTCAGTTTTCCCAGTTTCATTTCAAATAAGTGAAATAAGTGTTTACTTTTTTTTATTTATTAATTATTATTTAAAAAAAACATTTTTAAAGAAGCAGTAAGTATTTCAACCGCAGATATCTGGAAAACTATAAAGTAAGGAATTACTATGTGTAAATTTTTTTAGTAAGAAATAGTTGATTTCTTAGAGATAAAGGGATTCATATGTTTTATTTCATCCACACCATTGCACTCCTTCACACAATCAGTAGAAGCACCATTTTTTGAAATAAGCAGGTAAAATGTTTGCTGCTCTGCTCTGAGCAGAAAAGCATTGGTTAGATGCCCAGTGAGAAAAGCCTTTAAAGGGCTGCGCAGTCAAAATGATTCCCCATCACACTGACCTTAACCATTCCAAAGATTTCACCACCATAAGTAGTCCTCTAAAGACGTAAACCTATATTAGTGTTAGATTATTAATATTATCTCAACAATATAGTTGCTTCTTAAACTGTTTTAAATGATTAAAAGAAAATTGCATTCAGGGAGTATTACGGGTCAGGGAAATTCCTAATGACTTAAGTGCCACTGTTGACTATAAAGAGTGCCCAAATTGTCATACAGAAGACAAAAAAGACAGTGCATTAGTTTACATTTTTATGGTGTTTACAGTTGCCATTTGCTTCTAAGCAAAATCATCTTAATAAGTGCCAAAACAAGGAGAATATATTATATACACTAAGTTGTGCTAAATGGACATGCATACATTTATTATATAACGAAAAAGCCTTTTAACAGCAGAACTCTACCTAACTAGTGTTTGTTTAATAAAGGAAGCCATTTTATTCTTGCGACATAAACCCACTTTAGTTTCTTTTAAAGCAGAATTTAAAGATAAGGTGAGAAGTGAGTGTCTCTCAGTTTACTTTGCCTCAAGGGAGAACCATTAGGCCAGTTGCTTAGGCTTCCTATGTTCTATTGAAGAATTGAGGATCTGAGTTTCCCTGAAGTCTGAGACTACATTATCATCACTGCCACCCCCCGCCCCCTATTTTCTCCCAGAACACTGCACAGTTACAGACGTTTATACAAACGTTTTATGTTAGAACCCCATGACTTACATTTTTACATGCGTTGTTAAGGACTGGGGTTTTAAAGGAGGATTCTGCACTGAACAGTGGGTTGAGTCAGCAAGGGAAAATAGTAGTTTTAGTCACATAAAGATGATGGCCACCTCAGGAGCCCGAACGCGTGTCATCCTCCTCTTCCTATTAATCGCTGCTCCACTTAACACGTCCTCAGCCAGTGTGTCGGATCCCTCTAAAACCAGAAATGCACCGATCAGACCTACCAGCACCCCGACCGGCAGCCCCAGGCCTAGTAGCCGGGGATTCTTACTACTGCAGTCCAGAGGTGGAGGAAATGGGAGAGGAAATGGGCGAGGGAAGGGGTCGACGGGGTGGCTAGAGACACCACCCAGACCCCAGGCTCAAGTCATGCTTTCTAAAAATAACACAGCTGATGCCCTGGGACCACCGCTCGGAGCGGCACAGGTGGCCCCACCCCCACGCAGATTGGTGGAAGTGGATGTGTGCCGTGGTTACTATGATGTTATGGGCCAGTATGATCTTACCTTCAACTGCTCTAAGGATGACTTTATCTACTGCTGCGGAACATGTCACTACCGCTTCTGCTGCCCAGACCGCACCCGGCGCCTCGACCAGAACATCTGCCATAATTACCACTCGCCAGTATGGGCCAACACAGCACCACCAGGGACTAAACCGCCCCATCACCTCACTGACCCTGACCTCAGTCGCATCGAACAGAGCAACAATACCATATATGTCATTGGTGGAGTAATCTCATTCACTGTTGCTGTGGCTGTTGCCATCAAGGTGGCCTTTAACAAGGCCTCACGGCAAGCACGCAACAGAGAGCTCAATATGCCCAGGTAAGAAAAGACTGCTATATTTAATTTAAGGGCTCAGTGATCAAGTCAACATACCTGTAATCTGAACTGTTTACTTTCTCTCTTCCTTTGAACGTCTGTCTGTGCTCTCAGAGCTTTGGTGGACATGCTGCGACACCAATCTAGCCCAGTCCAACAGGGAGAAAGAAACAACAGCGTCGCCCTGGGCAGTGGAGGTGGTGGAGGAGGAGGAGGAGGAGGAGGAGAGGGCACTCTTGGACGGCCTCCTAAGAACTTGTACCCTACTTTGCAGAGCAAAGACAACCGATGTGAGACAACTGACCAGATGGTTTCTTTCTTTTGAAAAGATTGATGTTTTTCAGTTACAGTAATTTAATGAGATCTTTTAGTACTTAATGAGTTAGTTGTATGTATTCCATTATATTCTTATATAGTCTTGTGTTGAGTCATGAATCAGAAACTTGTCATGCACAAAGAATGATCTTTATTGCTATGGATGTGGCAAGAATTCTGTAGTGCAACACAGAGTCTTTACAAGCAATCACTTACAGGGAACAGATGCTCATGGCATCAGTCATCTCAGCAGCAGTATTTCACCCGGGGTGTTCACAATGAGGGGGCACTCCCAAAACAGATGAAGTCGTGCCAACTGTTCTAATTATTATGCTCTGTGTTGTCAAGAATTTGAGTTTTGGTAACTTAAAAGCCTTACATGAATAGCTTTAATCCTTGTGTAAAAATGGTGCAAATTGTAAAAATATATAGAAAATATAATCATTTTAGTATACCGGTATTACACAGTGTAAGTATGCAGTCATTTACTTAGACAAATCAATGATAAATCAGTAGAGCCATTAACTGTATTCAGTTTTTTGTTGTTGTTTCTGCTGTGAAATTATCCAAAGATTGCTTGTCTTGCGTGCACCCTTTCTCACATGTCATGGTTTACACTGTTTTAGTGGGAAACCTGCAGCATAACTTCATCCATACCTCAGGTTCCAGCCCCAAACACACTGCCACCATTGGTAAGTCAACTCAAGTCTGTACTTTTAAACGCCATTCTATAATGCTTTAAGGAATTAGTTTATGTGCATGTGAAAAAAACAAAACAACTACAACATAAAAATTAATAATTAAGTCATAATTGCATGTTTTGCTATTTAATTAGCCTGTCAACTAAAATAGGTGTGCTGTTGTCCACAGAGCGTGCACCACGGATGAACAACATGCAGATGACCGCTGGTGGAACACTGAAACCAAATAAGCACACTAATGCTATGAAGCCTCAGCCCTCGTTTCACCACTCGCTTCATAACCTGGCTCAGCTTCCTCCCTCGTATGAGGCTGCCATGAAGCCTGAGCTCAACAGATACTCTTCCCTAAAACGGCTGGGTGAGTCTATTGGAGCATTCTCACTAAATGCTCTTGGCTGTTCTATTGCACTGTGGGACAATTAAGTGTAGGACTGCTGGACATAACTCTACAAGTCTGCTTAAAAATATATACACACGGCTTCACTTAAGTGAGTATCAGAGTTCTCTGATAAAAATGTCAGAGAACTCTAAATATTTGTGAAGGCCATTTTAAGGAGGCCAGATTACAGCATGGAGGCCTCATTTTAGCAATAAGCACATCTAGCCATCAGGCTGCAACCGGGTGTGATGTGGAGATTCAGAAATAGCAGCAAAACTAGAGGACAACAGAATTAGGCAGACATTAAGAGATACAGCTCAGGTTTCTATGAGTGATCACACTAAGGTTAATATATTCATATGATATTAATTCATAGTATATTAACCCAAAATATCTGGATCTCAAAAGACAGTCTTTCATCACTCAGTGAAATCATGAGTTTTAAAGTAACAGATACTATGTTAAACTAGTTTCTGATGTACCAGGGTGTATAAGGTGTAGTAATATTAATCTAATGACACAGATTTTACTGTGGGAAGCACAAGTGGCTCAGCAGGTAGCTTTGCCACCTCACAGCTTCAAGGTCGATCCTGAACTAAGGTTAATGTATGTCCAGATTTTCACCGGTTCTTTGGTTTCCACCCACCTCCCAAAAATACACCAGTCGGTGGACCGGCTATGCGAAATTGCCCCTAGTGTGAACACAGTGTGAACAAGTGTGTGAGTGTGTGGGCGCATGGCGCCCTGCAAAGGACTTTCATTCAGGGCATATTCCCGCATCACATGTTCCTATGATAGGCTCTGGATCCACAGTGACACTGATCAGAATATACTGATCAGTGGTTACTGAAGATGTACAAATGATTTTACTGTGTGTGCTATTGATGTTCTCGTGACCTATACCATTTCCATAGGTCAAGAACATTTCAAAATAACAAAACGTATGTCAAGGTATAAATCAATATCAAGCAGTGTTTATTTATTTATTTATTTTTAAATGAGATTTTGGTTGTTTTTGTTCCCAAAAAGAGTTCCAAAAATGTTTAGCCAGGTAAGTTTTATACAACCAGCTATACAATACGAAAAGTCTGATGTTTCATCATAATTACATTTTAGGCTGTTGCCTCTAGATACCATCCATTGTTATTTTATTAATCGATTAAATGCTACTATTATGCTAAAAATATGTATTACTTGATTGGCTACCACAATTTATCACAGAGAATAAAGTAAATACGTTATACACAAACAAACAAACAAATATTACACTAGCCTTTTATTGTGTACACAACAATAAATCAAATAATTTTCATTAATACATTAGGCATTATAATTTTTTTTAAATATTGTTTGTTAATGGTACAAATAACCAATCCTGATTGTCTCTATATGAGTAAACTCTTGAAAACATCTGTTCTTTTTCCCAACCACAGAAAAAGGAGGTCTGGAAGAATATTCGGGATACTGCACCACTAAACGGAGACCCAACAATGCCCCTCCTTCCTTCCACTCATCACAGCACCACTTGCCTTGGGGTGGTGACTATACAATAGGGGGGAGAGGCACACTCCCCACCCATGCCACCCGTCCCCGCATACCCCACCCTCAGTCTGCCCCAAGCCATACCCCTAACCCCTATCCCTTGGAGCCTAAAGAATCCAAGCCCAACCAGAACTACGACACCCTGACCAAACCTCCTCGCCGTGTAAAATCAACAGATCAGCTCCTTGCCCTTGGGGATGGCAACACCTTATCACGGCTCTCCAAGAACCAGCAGCACCAGTACTACAAGGCCATGAATGCTGCAGCAGCAAAACAGCAAAACTCCAATACCCAGAACACCCTGCGCAAATCTAAGGAGAGGCTGCTGATGTCACCTGATCATCTAGAGGAGGAAGTGGGCATGGGTGGAGTCGATTATGGAGGTGGTGGGGGTGGTATGAGCATGGGCATGGGTGACTACACAGTGGGAGGGGGCATGGTGCCCACTCTACCCCGCATGAACCACCAAAAGGCTCAATCACAGCAGAATGTCTGTGCCACCCCTTCACTTGATCGCCATCACATGATCAAGATGAACTCACACCCGACCTCGGGCCGGGAGCAAGAGCGCAACACAGTTGCCATGTCGGGTCACCTGGGAGGAGGCGGAGCCGGAGGAATGGGATGGAACGAAATGCAAGGAACCGGGGTTGTCATGGGCACAGGAACACTAGGAGGTCATAGCGCCAGAAGGCTAGCTTTTGCTGCAAAGAGGCAAAATACTATTGAGCAACTACACTTCATCCCCGGAGGTGGAGGGAGCAGTGGAGGCGGGGTGGCCTCAAACCAGGGCGTTCGGACGGGGAGCAAAAATGAAGTGACTGTGTGAAGAGAGGATGGAGGGGATTGAGAGAGAGTTAAGGAAAACGGAGGAATGGAGGGTGAGTTTCAGGGTGCGATGAGTGGGAAGGTAATGGAGGGATTAAGGAAGAAAGAATAAGTGAGTAGGCAGGCAAGTGACTGAAAAGTGTAAAGGAGAGTGTAAAAGGAGTGGGAGGATGGTATAGGTAAGAGAAAGAATGAAAAAATGATATAGAGACGGAGAGCAGATGAAGGAAAAATGTATAGAGAGAATGAGGACATGAAAGGAAGAATAACAGATAGAAAAGTAGAGGAAATCACAAGAGAAATAGAAGCTGTAAATACAGAGAGAACACAATGGTCTTGCAGACATGTTTAAAACTTTAAAGTTGTTGTTTTATTCTCTTTGTAAAATTTCAGCCATAATTACAGTATAGTAATTTTCTTAATAAGTTTGATGATAGCCACCTTAGAAAACATTGTCAAAAATGAATATTGTACATGAAGAGACTGGGTAACCAGGTGAAGAAAGATAAATTCATGTCACTGTGTCATGTTTTTTTTTTAGTTGTTTTCTTTTTACTGGATATTACATGACATTTAATGCCACTATAGAGCCATATGTTCAAGTAATGTCCAATGGAACATTCATCTTCTCAAAAAAGAAAAGAAAGGAAGAAAGGAAAGAAGAATAACTGACGGAAACATTGCACGCCATTCGTTTACATCAGAGGATCCCTTCAAACCAGAGATGGGTTGATCCAATAGTTGGATTGTTGCTGCTGCTACAGATTGGAAACTGAACTGTGTATTAAAACAAACACATCAGGATACTGACAAACTGTCAAGTACAAAAGGAGTTCAACAAAAATGCGTGATATCAGAGCTACTGTCACAAAACAAGAGAATATATGGTGATTAGATGGTGATGTCACAAAAACAAGTTGATCCCAAAATGATTGCTGATTTAAAAAGAAAAGAAAAAAAAAAGACTTTTTTTTTTGCATAGAGTAAGGGAAACTAAACTGCATCAGCTTTAGGATAGCCCCATGATTATTGTTGCCTTTTTCATACACACCAAACTTTGCATCGCAAGTTCTGGAAGAATTGCTTGTGGATTTACTAGATGAAGACTGCTTTGTTGGAGCTAGTTTTGATAAAGTTCACAGAAATCAATATCTGTGTGGAGTAAGATAAAACCAATAATTATCATTTTGTCCTTTTAACCCAAAAATCCCAATGAAGAGGGTAGTTATCTTCTTCAAAAGCCATTCTGATTGGGCAACGTAGCCCAGGCCAGAGGGGGAGGGGAAGTGATATATCTGACAATCATCGACTTTCACCAACTGAAATGAACTCATTAATGATCAATGGCACTTTGTTTGGATTCTAAGCCAACGGTTTCTTCCATGTTCAAGTGCAGGGACTTCACAAGAACATTTTGCCTTGGCTGAAGGACGTTGGCCAAGAATTCGAAAGAATACTAAAACACAGTTCTGTAAGGATGGGCACACATTTGTGCCATTATAAGCTCTACATATGCTGTATGTATTGTTGAAAAGTTTTTATTTATATGGATGCCTCAAACTGTTAAATGTGGCTTAGATGAAGAAAACAGGAGTCCAGATGTTCACAGTTTTATATAGAGAGAGGTTTGTTAAGGGTCATTTATGTTCATTAGGCAGCACAGCACAGTAAATGTTGGCAAGGTTGGCCAACATCAGAATTCAGCTCAGGTGTGCACAGACACTTAGATGAGCTTACTAACAAACTTGCTGGGTTGCTGTTGAAATCTCCCTAAAGCCATGTGTCTGCGCTGTTAAAGTGATGACTGAACATGGGGAGAGTACAAGTCATCTCACACAGTTGATCTGCTTTCATCCAGAAATGGACAGAGCATCACACCCAATATCATAATCAATAATGCTTATCAATATTAAGGGCTATACTACATGTGTGTCAGTGGTAGATTGCCTAGGCACAGTTTATTAATTGTTATTTAAAAGGTGATGAGAACACTGATGACAGTAAACATAAATGTACACAGACTGAGATATTAATCCTGTGAAGCAAAAGAAAGCAGTGAGGTAATGACCTCAGTCTAGCCTACAGGACAGGCTACGGTGTAAACCATTTTAGTTCTCATACATTTCTAAAAGTTTGCAGCAAGTAATGGTAAACATTTTAGTATTAGATAGTTAGTCATTTCAAATGTATTTCTCCCAGTAAAAGTAGTTTGGAGTAAATCACCTAGTAATTTTTGAGGCAGAGAAGTGAAAGAAGTTCATGATGTGGTGGCTGTAGACTACATTCACTTATTTCTGACAGAAATTAAAATGGATCTTGATGCGTTACAAACAAAACCTAGAGACAATCTTCCTACAGACTCTCTTATACATACGTGTTTGTTATTGTCATTAATATGACAGTTAATATTATGGTTATTGGTGATATTTTTTCTTGCTGTTTATTCTCTATTAACATTCTCTATTAACTCTATTAACATCTTAACATTATGATGGTGATATTTTCTTCTGTGGTTTTAGTGTTAACTTGTTTTTAGGTATCTATATTTCTCATTCAATTATTTTGCATTATAAGTACAAAATACAAGCACAAATACAGGCACTCATTCTTTACCAATCCTCAGTGCATCCTGATGAGTGCACTGAAACATTCCTTAGCGTGATGTCATAGTGTGACCATCATAAAGAAGCTTGCCAGTGTCATTGTGGCAATGACATCCCAATGGGTTGATATGATGTCATAGTGTGTATGTAAATGAATAATAGGTTGATTTGAATTAAATTCCAGCTGTTTGAATGTTTATTTCAGGGAATATTAGAATAGCTAAATTGATTTAGAATAATTATTTTCTTTTCTTTTCGGTCTTAAAAAGTCTGTAGCAACGTCTGTTCAGTTTTGTACCCACAAGCCATACCTGTAAGTTTTTATGAGATGTTTAAACTTAAAACTGCAAAGAATAAGATAACCATCAGTTGTACTGACATAGGCCTTCAACATTTGTATGTCAAATATAATCAAAATAATATTAAACGTACGCTTATAAAGCTTACACGTTTCAAAGAACCGACGCTCCGGGTAGAATATTTTCCCCTTCAGAAATATTTGAATCGAGTACTTGCGCTTAAAATAGAGAAAAACGAAATAAAATGGAATTTTCAACATCTAATGACACTAGAGCACGTGTTTTATTCGGACATGCAGAAAACAGTCAAACTAGATAATGCATTTCCCTGAAAAGAACCCAGTTTAATTATTTACACGGGAATAAAAATCGTCCCCAAACTGAATAGCTTTAAACCTAACTTTGTAAGAGTGTAACAAAAAGCAACAGAATAGAGGTTTGGTCAAAAGTGAAATATTTTACTCACTGAAATGCCCAGATCACATTATTGTTTTATTCAGCACTTTGGTTTTATATATATATATATATATATATATATATATATATATATATATATATATATATATACTGCTCAAAAAAATAAAAATAAAGGGAACACTTGGGAGTTACATTTTGCTGTTTAAGTGTTCCCTTTATTTTTTTGAACAGTGTGTGTGTGTGTATATGTGTGTGTATATATATATATATATATATATATATCCCTCTTCGATAACACATAAGGCAAATATGATTGTTTACCTTTGTAAAATAAAGTCAACTGATGAAAACTGTCTTTGAGGTTACTGTCTTTAAAAAGCACACGACATATTAGACCTTGACATGACAGTGTGTGTGTGTGTGTGTGTGTGTGTGTGTGCCACTTCAGCAGACACCGGGCAGTATTCACGGTCCACCTGGACGCACGCGCTGCCACACATATACAAACCCGAGGCAGCCATTTTGATGCGGACATGGGCTTTTACTTTGAGCTGTCACACAGTAATAAAATGGCCACTGCCTGTTCGCATCCCACGGTGTCAAAATCTATCCGGTTACGGTGCAAAAAAATACACCGCAAACTTATAAATGCGCAAGAAAAGAAACGCGTGTCCCCCACGTGTCTGCTCTTTAATCAACGCAGTAAACATCAGTTTGTTCAGCTTGCTAGCGCGCGAGACCTCACCACCACCTCCATCCAAAGTTTAGCGAACGTCCGCTCAACAAAACGGTTTATTTGTTTTTTTTTAACAATATTATTACAGTACAATTACGTTGTGTTTTTTTTAAATATATATATAAATAAAATAGCGACGGAATGAAGCGCAACCCGCCGAAGAACTATAAACATATTGCGCACTTGAATCAACCGGAAATATTCTAAAACCCGGAAACGCCTGGTGGCGCTCACACGTCATTCGTTCCTTTCACCCAAAAAAAAAAAAAAAAAAAAAGCATAGAGGGTCTTAAATATTTTAGTCGACAAATAAATGAAAACATGCCTCGCTTAAAACCAGGCTTGGTGTCGTTTAAAATCGAACAAACCTGCGCTCGTGATGTTTATCAGTTAAACTAAGGGACAAAGCGTGTGTGTGAAGGAGGCAAGGTTGCGGTGAACATAAGGTCTAGCTATCTGGCTAACGATTGGAAAACAGCACGCAGAACAAGGGGGCATATGAGCAAGAGGGGCAGGGTGGGAGAGTGTAGCAGGCCCCGTTCATCTCTTTCCCAATCTAAAAGATGGATGCATAGGTAAAAAAAAAAAGGCCTGTTTTATTGTCTCGATTTTCGTTACGACGCGTGTGTTCTCGGCGCTTTTAGCGACGTGTTGCCTCGGTGTATAAATCCATGCTTGCAGATGTTTGGTTGCGCATCGTGTACTGATGACATAGCAGGCGATGTCCCTTCGCGTGCTGAATATGTGCGATTAGCCAGCTGTTTTGCATGCTAACGACATGTTAACGACGGTTAGCGACGGGTTTCTTGCGAAGTGTTGCGCAGCCGTCATTTCTCGCGCTGTAACGTGTTGTAGTAACGGTACTGTCATGCATGTGCGTGAGCGCTCGGTTGAATCGGGTTCTTTGCTCCCCGTTGCGTGTCCGAACGGACATTTTCCTTTTGTGTGACACACCGAGGTATCGGCAGATGTAATAATTAGTTGAAATTCACACGTTTCCCAGCTAACGGCTCGCGCGGCTCCTCGGCATCGTTTTATTCTGCACAGCGCGAGCAGCACGCGACGTGGAAAGGAAACATTAATGTGCGAGAATAAGTGCAACTTTTGGAAATGCCTTTTTTTTCTTGATTGCATTGCGAAATTGAGCTGATATGCAATTGCACTTTTTTTTTGTTCACGTGACCCTCCGCAAAAGCCTTAGGCAAATGGTAAACATATCGGTTAGAGGTGTTGTATAGACTGCGATGTGCTTGATTAAATAAATCATCCACAAATTTTTTACATTCTTATGAAATATGTAATGCAGATTTTTTTTGGTACTGTCTTTACACAAGGCAATATATTTTTATCCTATTGAAGCGAGATAAAAACCAAACAGTATTCAAAGCATACCTTTATTTGGAGTGATCAATTGGTTTATGTAATTAAAGTATTTAAATTTATTTATATATATATATATACATGTGTGTTACTAAATGGTATGAGCAACAGCTTCATACAATGTGATATGTAATAAGCTGACGAGTGCCTATCATTGTAAAGTCACTCTTGCATTATATTACAATCATTATTTGCATTAAACATGTTTAATAAAGAACGCGCCATTTTATGTACACATGAAACAATGCACAAAAATCAGTATGTCGTTCACTGATGCTCAGGTTTTGCAAAAACCACTGCCACTGTTTCTGTGTTTGTTGTCACATGCAGTGTTTATGGATAGGGCTCTCAACTCCACTTGTAAGCCTTGTATAGATTTTCCTGTTTTTCTGCACTATCGTATCAAATCCAGCGGATCAGCTATTTATTGACCATACATTAGTTAAATTTGGCTTGTAGGGGCAGGGGGGAAAAGCGAAACCACACAGAGCAGTGGGAAGCTAGGGGCCTGTGAAATCAGTCGACTTCACACATTTACATTTATATTCACTCTTTTTCTGTCTCGCAGTGAGAAGAGGCGTGGTGTGGAGAAACGTCCCATGCATCTGAGAGTAATTTCTTCAACAATGGAAAAGATGCCAAGAATATTTGCTGAAACTTGGGAAAAGGAATTGTATATCACTTGGGCTTGAATGGATTAAACATTAGCAGTCTTTGACTGTCATGAACTAACTAACACATGGCACTTGGAGAAATCTATCCATATCTAGGATGGTCATGAACTCAAGTATGTAACCAAGAACAGTCTTATCTAGTCATCTTGGTTTTGTTTCATAACAAAAGCATCAATAAGCACTTTCAAAATGTGAAAATAAAGTGTCATCATATGTGATTTACACATCTTCTCACTTACATTACATAAAAGAGCAAGTCAAATCCATTAACGTTAATGACGGACTGACCAATGTGCAATTCAAGGAAAACATTACTGACAAGGATACTGATGAAAGAAAAGAACCGAAAAGAAAGACAACTTCTTAACCACAGTCAGTGACTCGAGTAACCGTCAAGCACTAAACCACAGAACTGTTAAAGACTCAAAAATCAAATCCAGCCTTTGAATTGTGTGTTGCAGAACTTTGGAATATCACTATCCATACCGAAAACCCATTCTACGCTGCAGCATCTGCTTGGCACAACTGGCTATAAAGTGGGAACAGTTGGTGATTGTCAGCTAACTGCAGATCAGTTCAAAGCAGGCCATACACAAGGGTGAGTTGAAACAGGTTAGAGAAACAACAGTGATTGTCATTGTAACACCTCATCTGGCAATTTTAGTGTGATTGTTGTTACTGCTCCTAGAGCAGAAGGTGTTGCCATTGCACACCCATGTTTCAGTAACTGGGAAATGTTCCAATTTGGAAAATACAATGTGGACATCATAGAGATGCTGAGTGGACACCAAGCCCATCAGTTCAAAGGTCTTGGATTAGAGCGACAACTACAACACCAGCAGCAAGTGCAGCTTCACCAGCACCAGTTGCAACAGCAACAGCAGCAGCAAGTAGAAACCTCTGGGGCTATTTTGTCTGGACTTGGCTTAGGCCCATTGCAAGGATCTAGAAGCAGTGCCTTTTCTGATTCTGCATCAATTTTTGCAAAAATGAGTGCACCCCCTCCTCCTCTACAGCAACAGTCACTGTCTTCATCTTCACAAAGCTCAAGGAAGTCAAGCAAAATGTCTGGGAGCAGTAGCAGTGGAGGAAGTCACGTGAGTGGCTATCCTCAGTTTTTGCGTTCATTTCATCCAGCTGAGGCAGCCCTTGCACAAGAACAGCTACACCCAGGAGTTGGGAGATTTGACCATTTTGCAGGCAGTAGTGGAAGTGGAGGAAGTGCAGGAGGAATTGGAGGACTAGTATCATCTGTTCCACCTCCACCTCCCCCATTACATCCTGGCCTATCTGTTCCCCAAGCATCCCCTGGACCATCCTCCTCTTCCCCATCTCCTTCAAGTTCTAGCTCCAACAACCCTTCCAGCACTAGTGCAGTAACTTCCCTTGGTCACCAATTGACAGGAGCTCAGTCTGATGCACGGAGCTTGCATCAACAGTTTAGTTGCATGCTAGCTGCTAATCAGTATTTTCTCTCCGGAGTACCAGCCAATTCCAGCCTAGAGCAATTTTTGGTACAGCAAGGAAGCCACAACCATCTAGGTCTTGAATCAAGTTCAGGTCTTGCTCCGCCCCCTGCGCTACACTCCTCACACACACATAGCCACGCAACCACCTTGCCCCAGCCACAGCAGCCACCACCACAACAACAACAGCTGCCCACCCACACTCTGTCACACCCCCATCCACATCACCCTCTTCATTCCTCATCTCAACCTTCCTCATTAAGCAGTTTTGACTTTCAAGGGATCCCTGTCCTCTCCTCAAACCAGCTAGCATCTCTGATGCAACAGGAAACTGGTTTACCACTTCCTCTGCCTTTACATTTGTCCCTCTCCAAGGATGAAGGTAAAGTAGACAGTGCAATAGGAGGAAGTGGAGGAGGCAGGAGAAAGAAAGCAATGGCTGGGTATTTGCCTCAGCGGAAGACTGATGGCAGCAGTAACACTAGCAGCAGCAATAGTCATGGCTCTGCAAATCATAACTCCAGCAGTAGTAGCACTTCAGGGGGCCTTAGCCAAGATGCTACACCTGGCCTTGGTGGAGGTGGCCGTGTTGGTATGTCAGGACTTGGTAGAGATCCTCCTTCCCACCTAACCCCCCCATCTTCCTCTTCAATTGTGTCATCATCCTCTTCCTCTGCTCCCACTTCTACATCCGCATCAGTTCTCGTGACAAACAGTTCTAAACATGACAATCATAGCTCCATGCACCCCCGTTCATCTCACCATGAACCCGAACCACTTTATCATTGTGGAGAGTGCGGAAAAACTTTCACTCACCTATCCAGTCTGCGCAGGCACTTACGCAGTCATGAGTTGACCGCTGCAGGCACAGCAGGCACAAGAAGTAACGTTGTAAATCCCGTTTTGCATCCTGCTGACCCAAGTATTCCTCACTCAACCCAGGATAGTTCAGCATCATCCTTATGCCAAAGTCCTGACAAGACGTTCCATTGCTCAGATTGTGGAAAAGGATTTAAAAAAAAGGGACACCTGCTTCAGCATGGTGTAATCCACTCTGGTGCGCGACCATTTGCCTGCAGCACTTGTAGCCGTGCTTTTAATCGGCGTGAGTCCCTCACCCGTCATGAAAAGATACACGAAGAGAAGCCTTTTCGTTGTCCAGCTTGTGGCCGCTGTTTCCGTGAGAGTACCTCTTTGTTGAACCATGCAGCCTCAGGCACATGTGGCAAATCAGGCAGAGGACCAAGACCGAAGAGTGATAGTAGCAACTCTATAGTTGGTGGCAAGAACAGTAAGACAGGGGCTTCCAGTGATGGAATGGTAACTAGTGCAGTGGGTGAGTCACATATTTATCTTACAGGATAGTATGTGTGTGCGCCAAATAAAGTTGTGCTGTATGATGTGCTAAGGGGATATTTGTATATTCAGCATTCATACTGTTTGATTTGTCATGCAGGGTCTTACCGGAGTGATGGTTACAATAACTTCAAAGACCAGCGCTCTCAAGGCAACCTTTATGCTGGAACATCCTCTTGTGGTGGAGGCATAGGAGGGCCAGCACTACGAAAAGCACCTTTAGCTCCTACACTACATCCACACCCACAAAGCCAAAACCAGCAGCTTCACCAACAGCACCCACATTTACCCCTCTCTGCTCTGCTGGATGATTCTGAAGATGATGTTACAAGCTCTGTCAATAATGCTATTTCTGCTATCACTGCTGCAGCAGCAAATTGCATGACTGGTGAGCTTAATAATAGTAGTCGAGGAGACGATAGAAGAGATATTATTGGGGGGCTACTCGGAGGTCTTGGACTAGGCGCTCTCGGCTCACCCGGTGGTCCGTCTTCAACATCCGGAATGGATAAATCATTTAGAGGTGGTGAAAACCAGGATACCCTGGCACTTCACCAACAATCCATCCAACAGACACCAGGTGGAAAGCCCAAACGCCCTCGGAAACCTCGTAAAAAGAAGGAATCTGGGGCAGCAGGTGCAGAGCCTCCCAAAAGACGTCAGTCCTCCCAGAGAACAGCAGGGGGTCTAGGGGACGTTAGACCATATTTGTGCAGCATCTGTGGTCGAGGATTTGCAAGACGAGAAACTCTGCGGAGGCATGACAGAATTCACACTGGGGAAAAGCCTCATCACTGTACAGTGTGTGGCAAATACTTCAGAGAGGCTTTTCACCTTAGTAAGCATCATACAGTGCATTCTGGAGAGAAAAACTATAAATGTCTTCTTTGTGGAAAGGATTTTGGATACGCCCAGAGCCTTAAGAGACATGGAAAGCTACACCAGAAAGGGGAACTGGAAGAAGTTCCTACAACACCTGGAGGAGAAAACCTGAACAATTACCCAGCTCCTGGTGGGAGCATGATCCAAGGTGGTCAAGGTAACTCTTCATTCTATCCGTACCCACAAGATGTTAAACCCCATGGGTCAAATCCCCATCCTCCTCCCAGACTTTACACATGTGCTATATGTTGGAAGTCTTTCCGTCATCACTTCCATCTTACTGCACATCATCAAACAGTGCACGAAGGTGGAGGTGACAAGCTGTTTTCTTGTGAAGTGTGTGGGAAAGCCTTTGCATATTCCAACAGCCTTACAAGACACAGGCTGTCTCAGCATGGCCTAGCCCGTACTGGTCAAGGAACAGCTCAAGGGAGCTCTAGTGTCACTGGAGAAGACACCGGTGTTGGTGGCCCAGTATCTGAGAGTGAAGCAGCCACAAATGCCTTGCTCCAGCTTGCACCAACTGGTGGAAACCAAGGAGAAGAGGATTCTCACGGTGGGGTTCTTCACAGTCATCAGCATGCTCCACCACAACCACAAGCTGGGTACTCACCTCTTTTCTATGATGCCAGTACATCCCTCCCTTCCTCCTCTAATGCCACACCATACTCCCAGCCTCTGCCTTCAAGTTCCTCCCTACAATCCCATCAGCACACAGGGGTAAAAGGTGAGCCCATGTATCAAGCTGGCCAAAGACATACACTCAACCAAAACTTACCTGTCCACCCTCTCGTTCTGTCTCCAGCTGAGCAACATCAGCACCATTCTCTCTCCCATCAGCATCAGGCTAATATCCAGCAACACCACCACCACAGCTTTCCCAGCGAAGAAGAACTAAGAAGACGCAAGAAAAAAAAAAAAAGACGGAACGGGAGAGAGAAGATAGGCTACGAATGGGGTCCGACCACAAAAATGGACGGGGTGCAGATGGATCTCTCAGCTGGGGAAAGGAAGAGAAATGAGAAGAGAAAGCTTCAGAGAAGAATGAGAAAAACATTTCGTAGAAGGCAACGTAAATTTAGGAAAAAAATGGCTATGCTTTTGAGGATTCGAAGAGGTAGCGGAGGAAGCAGAGTTGTGTATGAACTGAGCCCTTCAGGAGGACTGGAACTATATAGACTGCTCTCATTTCAAGTTCCTCTTAAACGATTCCCTTGTCCCTTTTGTTTTCTCACAACATTTTCACGACGAGCAGCACTTATGGTCCACATAGCAGCTAGACATTGCCCAAGAGTCAGTTACCCTTCGGGTCGATTAAGATGTGCAGTTTGTGGAAAACAATCCCGCAAATTACTTTCAGCCCTTATTCATAGAAGCTCTCACTTATCCAATAGAGCATTTTCCTGTAAACGCTGTCCTTCTCGTTTCTGGAATGCAGCACTCCTCACCAGACACAAAAGAACTTGTCGGGGAAAACTGACAGAACTGACACGAGGGAGTGCTCTTTGTTTGAAATTGACAACAGGAAAAATCTTTAAAAGAGGAGACAGTAAAGGGAATATTTCAACCCTGCAAATACAATACAGTCACTGAGTGTGCTTCATTAATCTTAATGACTTCAATATGTAGTAGCAAGAAGGACATTGTGTTTTGCATGATAAAAATAGAGACTAAGGCTTGGTATCTGACCATCAGAAGGTCGATTGATTGCTCTTAGTTTATTCTTTTCTATTTAACTATCATGGGTTCCTCACATAACCCGAACTTCCAAACTCAACTGCTATAAGCAAAATTACAAATACCTTGCAGATGTCTTTTATAAAGATACCGACTAACAAACCCCAACTCAGTCTGCAAAAGGGTCTTATATAGTTTTGTGTGTTGAACAACATCTTGGCTCCTTCACTGACATTAGGTGAATTTATAATCATTTTACTAATACAGTATTTCCCTTAATGGTAATACTCACTGTAAGTCAGCAGTTGCTCTGTAGAATTATTCTGTCGCTGGTATGTATAATGTGTAGTTCACTTAGAACAAGTGTGGGGATTTGATCTCTGTAACAATGCATTAGTAGCATAAGAAGAAACGAAAGAAGGTATTAGGAAGGTCAGTGTTTTGATCAAATCTGTGCATGTTGAGCACTGGTCTTAATGTGTTGGATGAATGTTGATTATTGGATGGTTCCATATTACATACAATTGGAAATGTATAAAATGAAATTGAAAAGAAAAAAAAAATCCCACAATAAGCACTCCGTTTTACTTTCATCTTCATGCTAGAGAGTAAGTGAGAGGATCAGAAGGGGTGTGTCCATCTTTGGAGTGAAAACTAGCATGAAGAAGGAAGGATCAGCACTTGAATTGGAAAAGGCTTCCCAAAATAATAAATAACAACAATAATAATAATAAAAACATAAGCATAAGCAGCCTTATTCCTTGAGAGCTGCTTGCGTGCATTGTTGATTTCTTTAACCAACCATAACACAACATCAGAGTATTCCAGAGCTTCCGATTTATTGAGATCTGTGGGTTATACCTGTATTATGTAGTAAATTAGGGTGAGAAATAAGTTCTGCTGGAGTAGCTCTCGAGGAACAGGTTTGAAGATACCATGATGATGATATAATTCAATATCTAAATTTCACTACAGTGAGGCAGCAAAGCCTGTTCATTTTAAAATTTTACCTATTGGCATGGTGAAGCTTTTATATGTAGACTCTTAAGGTAGAATTAGGAAGGAACAAGTGTACTGTAATGTAAATTGTGTCAATATTTTATTATTGTTATGATTTTTTTTAAACAAAGGTGAAATATGTTTTTATCATAGATACACTGCAGGTAGTTTGGAATGATAGTGGAGGTTATCACTTTCATATCTTAGTTCATGTATTATGTGTCAGACAGTCTGCCCACTTGCCAACTATGAAAGCATCCCTTATACCTTTCTGTTAATTTCTTATGTAGTGAGGCCATACTACCCATAGCTCGTTTTTTTCTCCCCATAATAATAAGTAAATCAACAAGTATGTTTCTATCACTTTATTTACCTATAATAAGCTGGTTGTTGATGATACCCAAGCATTTAATAAAAATTTAAAAGCTTATATAGTTGTTCATTCTGTTGTTACTGCATTTTATTTTATTTGTTTTGTCAAAATAGTGAAAACTTTTGCCATATACATCTCTAAATAAAATGCACCACTTGTTCAGGTCTTGTCCCAGGTCTATGAAGTCGTTATTAGAGGAGAGAGTATAATTTACCTTTCCAAAACCACAAGAAAGTACATGTCAATCGAGGTGATCTTTCTAGTAGTAATTTCTGCTCAATTTTACAGATCTGACCATACGGGCAACATTTTATGTTTCATCATGTATGATTATAACACCGATGAATAAGCATAATGACTTGCGTTATGCCTTACAGTCATGAGCTTTATGCCCTTGGTCTTATAAGGTTCTATCTGTGCTTCATTCTTAACCCAAATAATACTAATGGCACAAAATGAAGAATGCTGCTGGGCTATAACCAGAAGAAATTGCTTGGGGTCCCATTTCTGTCCTTCTTCAACCAATTTCAATGATTTAAATCAGACCTGTTGTAATAGTAGCAATGTTTAGCTAAGTTTACTACCTGGTAACACATCAGAAGTGAAGCTGCACATCTCTACTTTAACCACAGGATGGCAGAATAAGTGTTTCTCAATTTTATGTTAAATTTCAAGAAAACATGATTGCATTTCTTTCTGTGTACTTGGAGGAAATTCACTATGGGCTACACAGCAGTCTCATATATATATATATATATATATATATATATATATATATTTTTAAATGTAAGTAGCATGTAAGTAATTAGTTCTTTCATTTACTTGAGATTTAAAATAGGGCCATGTCAAAAGCAGGATGACTATCAGCTAAATTACACGAATAGTGGGTGAGAATATGTTTTAATATATTATATGTTTAATATAAAATTAAGAAACTAAATCTTGAGGAATCTCTCTCTTAAATGTGTTTAGCTGTGACACACACACACACACACACACACACACACACATATCCCGGTATGCACATTCTACACACATACCAACATGAGGTCTAAACTGTGTAGTCTCACGCGGCTGTGGCTGGCGAGATTACGGGGGCGGGATTGATTAGACCGCGGCAGCCAATGACCGGATTCAAGGGGCGGAAACTTTGTTCCTCTTAGCCAATAGGAAAGAGTACGACGACACGACCAGAGGCTTCTCCGCGTGCTGTGTACACGTGCAATGGAAAGCGCTTGTGCTTCTCTTGTGTGTTCCTCTGAGGAGAGAGAGAGAGAGAGAGAGAAGAGAGAGAGAGAGAGAGAGAGAGAGACCAAACATGTCCACGGATTGCGAGCAAAAATGATCCGTTTTGTGTGTGTAATGATTCTTCGATTGGGCGGTGTGTCAAATCAATTTATATCCATGAGTATAAAGCAGATAAAAACATGACAGCACTTTAAAAGGGCTGTTTAGAATACTGCTCAAGTCTGAACTGTATAGGCCAGGGGATCCCATAAAGATACCAGACAATCACAAGCATTAGCCTGACAACGTTTAAGACTTGAGATTAATTCTAAATATATAATTCTGTTATGAGGAGGCGTGGCATTACTATACAGCAGATGTTATACAACAAAATAAATGACGATATAAGGAATTATATATATAAGAGAGAGAGAGAGCTAATAAGTATTAAAGTGACTTCCAGTCCTGGTGTGTATGTATATGTACATGCACATGCACATGGAGCAGGATTATTATGACAGTGATACATTATTACAATCAGATATTTGCCACAAAATAGCATGCTGTATAGATTTACATTCAGCTTTCACTATCTGAACATACACGTGTGTGTGTGTGTGTGTGTGTGTGTGTGTGTGTGGATATTATGCGGCTGTGGACGGAAACCTCGCCATCCTCTCTCCTCACTCCATTCAGTCAAGCGTCTGCTGAGCTCGCGGGAGATGTGACGTCACGTGACTGCCCCGGGTTCGTTCCGGCTGAGCGCGGAGCTCACGTGCTCGCTCAGAGAGGAGGAGGAGAAACGGCTGCAGGGAAAAAAAAAGAAAAGAAAAAAAGCAATAACGTCCAACCAACCGGCACTGCGCAGCTGTACCCGTGTCCTGCATTTTTTTTTTCTCCTTCGGTTTTGTTTTTATTCGTTGTTTTTGGTTTTTGCTGGGACGACGTTGCTTCCTTTGCTTTAGTCAATGTGCATTATTACTGCTGTTATTTTCAACATGGTTGGGATTTTCACTCCTTGTCTTCCTATGAGCAACTTTTTTCTTTCTGCAAGACCTGTTTCTCCTGCTGTCTGACAGTTTAGGCTGTTGGGACATATGTATGCACGGACACACGTCGCAAAATTGAGCTTTTTTAAAGTTTGAGCCGACAGATATTTTGCCACCTCGGGAGTAAGTGAAGGCGTTTTATCCATTGGACTGCCACCAAATGCAATAAAATGACACTCTTGTCTTTTTTCTGAGGTCAAGAAGACTAAAGGTAAATATCCATTTCCAATACAAGACTGTTAATATAGTATTTTATTTTTTTATGCTTGTCCTGATTACAGTAGTACAATAATTGATTAGTCACTGGTATACTGTAGTTTGCCTGGGCCTTGTTAGTTACAGTCCATGAGCTGTCACTGGATTGGTGCTTATGCCTGTAGTTGCTCTTTCCACTGTAAAGCACACTGATTTGTTTGTGTGTGTGTGTGTGTGTGTGTGTGTGTGTTGAGTAGTATAGTGTACTGGTCCAGCTCTTCATAGTGAACTGGATGATGGCAAGGCCTTCCTCACAGCGCCTGTTGCCCCCTTCTGGACCCAAAATACACTTCAGAAGCTTAGACCATGCAGGAGGAGACTCCCTGAACACTGGACCAGTCAACACTGGTCCTGACCTCAAATCACCACCACAGACCACACTCAAAGGTGATCAGAGCTTTAAAGACTGCTGTGAAATGAAGAGTACGTCCACACGCGTGTGGCTGCTGTCTGTACTGTCTAACCCTGAGTTCACACCGGCATCATTTCTTTTTTTTTTCTTTTTTCTTTTTTTTGCCCTATGTTGCTAAAGTCGCTCTGTGTTGGTTTGCCAGTTGGTGTTTTTATCTTGCCACTAGTTGCCATGGTTTTCCTGGTAGCTCATGGCTAGTGAGATATGGCTGCAAAAACTAGATAGCTATTTGCAGTGAAACACTAGCTGCTCTTTATTTTTCAAACACTTTGAGTCTGTAACCAACCTAGCAGATATCAGCAGTTGACAGTACAGTATGTGTCAGGGATACTCAACTAAAATTGGTGAAGCTCCAGGTACATCAGTTTCCTTGCATGCAAAGGATTGGGTATGCAATTAACCAGGCTGAATGGCAGCAACATTACCTTTTAACCAAAGTGGTTTTGTTTTGTTTCGCGATACTGGTGCTTCACGTTAGCACTTCTGATTTTTGTTTTGAATTTGAGGCAGAGAATAAGGATTCGGTTTATTATTTGAACAAGCCATGTGGTCACTTCACGAATTAGATCAGAGAAGGTCAAGCTGTGAAATTTCCATTTGTTGAATTATATGGCTACATCTTAATAATTCTCATAAATGAGCAGGATTGCTCATTGAAGATCTGCTACAGAAGCCTTGCTGGTTCATGTTTAGAAAACCTGATATGAGTTCTCATTTGCATAAAGTTTAACTCTGCCCACTCCTTCTTGCCAAGCATTGCTTCACCTACTGTCAAGTGAATTGTCAACTAAAATAACCCCCCAAAGTATCTCTGCCAGTATGAATGCAGTGGTGTTATTGGTGTACTAGTAATAATGTAATACGTCATTGTTTTTGCGCTTTGTGCCATAATTGTTTGTTTATTCTTCATTTTTATACAGGGCATTACATGCACATGCATTGGCTTTTAGTTGATACTTTAGCTATCCTGTGATTTTGGTTTTGGTTAAAAATAATACAAGCATTAGCCAATTTCACATTGGGCCATCATTGCTAAATAGTGTTTCTTATATGTGGTGCATATGAAAAGTTTAAAATGGTTTTGCAAATTTCAGTAGGGTTTGCATGAGCAGAGAGGCTGCTGATTAGCTTTACATATCTAAACGTCTGAATTGTTCAAGAACGTGCACAAAAAAAAAGAAATAAAATGGATGTGTCTATAACCTGGATTTTGTATAAAGAAAATACTTTAGTAGGAATTGAATTCTACTTTAGAATAGACAACAGTATAGACCATAGCAAGTGGTCTAACCAGAGGTGAAATCTGCTGCAATCAGTGAAGATTTTTTCAGCTTTGGTGCACTCAATCAAAAAGTGCCCCACATTTTCAGATGTCCTTGTAGAAGGAGATGTTGACAGCTGTTGGCCACAAGATCTGCTTTATGACGAGTGATCCTATGTGAAAACTGAGGGATTTTTTTGTACAGTGACTATGCAAAATTGGTGTATGATTAACCTGGTCAAGGATCAGTCTTTTTGATCTTAGACTGATTATAAACCAAGTGAAAAGCCACCTGCTCCATTAATTCCAAAGGTTTATTTGCAGCTCAAATGCCAGCCCACAAGCATTTAACTTCACACAGTCAAATATATGGGAGTTATTGCCATTCAGCTATAAAAAAGGATCAGTACATTGATTAGATTTTCTTTTTTCCCCCATCGAGCTTCATGGAATATTTAAAATAGCTGGAAGGCAAGAATTATTTAAATACAGGACCTCTGCAACAATTCAAAATGTTGTCCATTAGGTCACAATGCTCAGAAAAAGGAATAAATATAATAAATAAGAGCAGTTTATTGGCATATTTAAAATGTATGTTACCATAAACACCATATTTAATGAAGGCAAGCTCTGCCTTTTCCAGATACACACGTGTAAATTCACTAATTAAATGTGACATTTATTGCTAGAGTAGGATGTAAAGGCTGATTACTAGAAACATGTACCTTTTCTACAGTGGCTGTAGTGACGCTGAAGTTATTTCTAATTCAGATATCGTGTCACACGATAAACACCAAAGTGCCATATTATTTCTGAGAAATGAACGTTATAGCCTTTTTATTGCTATTTTGTAGAAATAGCAATAGATGGTTGCTTATGAGTCAAAAGATCTTGGTTTTATCGCAGTTTTTTCAGTTTTATGAAATGCATGTGTATGCTATACACGATGTGAACGCTCTCTGGCAATGATGTGGAGCTGGTTGCTAATGACAGGATATTGAATTGGTGTTTTAATTGTCAAATGGACTATTATCTCATCATTATTGAGCATCAGTAGTGGAGTGCGACTACTAATGACAACTCTAATAGTATGCGTTATAATAGCAGCAGCATCTGCTGTGAGAAGTGGATATGCTGTTTTCAGGGAGGATGAGACTAATGTGGTATGATTTAAGCTCTAGTTTTACCGCTTCCTTTTGTTCTGTCTGTGCCCGCAGCTATGGCCAGCTCAGATGATTCAGGGTTATCATCCAGCTTTTTGAGACCTTTTAGAGAACCATTCGTGGGAGCATATGTTGTGGATGAGCAAAATTAGAGTTACATGTGCAGATTAGCACAACCCCGTGCACGAGAGTGATCTACAGAATGGGCGTTACGTATCTAAGTCAGGTATATCATAGTAGCTCGAGCCCTTGCAAACAGAGATAAGCTGCTGAGGTGAACACATTACCAAGAATACAGGGTTGGTTGACTTCTGTTACAGGATAATTACAGTCATGTGATGGCACTAGCAATATTGCACAGTAAGTGAAGGTGCCCTGTCTATGCGTCTCACTATATGTACATATTTTCATTGATGTTCCTTTAGAACTTGTCTTTTTACAGAGCTGAAAATGAAATAAAAAGTCAAATCTATTGTAAAGGCTCCCACTAGGATTGCTGGTATAAATAATTCAATTCATCATGTATATTGCCTCATCATTATTCATTAATGATTTGGTGCATCCTTCTCCAGGACTCCGGGAGAGGAATTCTGAGTTTGTGCATATCTGAAATGAGCCTAAATAGGGCATGGATTACATCTCAGACTGAATCAGGACCAACATGCTTTGATAGAAAACACCTGTAAATCACAGCTATGAAAATCAATTTATTCCCAAGTATCACCCTTTATTTCAGTGAATAATCTCAGCTTGATAATGTGGACATTTACAGTTGAGGTCATAAATTTACATACAAGTTGCAGAATCTCAAAATATTCATAATTGGGGAAAAAAAGAGGGATCATAAAAAAATGGCATTTTTATTTATTTATTTAGTTCTGCCCTGAATAAGCTATTTCATATAACAGATGTTTACATATAGTCCAAAAGACACTATAATAACTGAATTTACATGAATGAACCCGCTCAAAAGTTTACATACACTTGATTCTTAATACTGTGTGTTGTTTCCTGGTTGATCAATGACTGTGTTTATGTTTTGTGAGAGTTGTTCATGAGTCCGTTGTTTGTCCTGAGCAGTTAAACTGCCCACTGTTCTTCAGAAAAATCCTCCAGGTCCTACACATTCTTTGTTTTTCCAGCATCTTTGCATATTTGTCCCCTTTCCATCAGTGGCTATATGATGTTGTGATCTATCTTTTCACACACACAACTGTGGGATATGTACACAACTATTACAAAAGGTGCAAACATTCAATGATGCTCAAGAAGGCAACACACTAAGAGCCTTTTGAACAGGATGATCAGTGTAAATTGCCATTATTATTTTCACTTAGTACTGCCCTTCAGAAACTACATAAGATATGTACGTTTCCCAGAAGACAAAATAATAACAATTTACATTTGTAAAAGTGATTCTGTAAAATTCTGTAATTTGACTAAATGTAGCTAAAATAGCTAACATGCCTATACTGTAAAACATTAGCTACAAAGGGAAAAGTAATGATTTTTTTTTTCATTTTTATATAAGTTATGTTTTCCACCTACTAATATGGAGATTGGATTACATTGCATTTCTTCCCTCTCTGCATCTCAGATAAGGACAGGTTGGACATGGATGAGGATTCTCTGGGACGTTGCTCCATCCGTGACAGGAACAGCAATGGGCAAGTTGCAGATGGTAGCGGTTTAGGGACAGGACCAGGCACCTTCCAGAGCCTCTGGGAGCGAACAGTGGCGTCTGATCCCGGTTTGTTCCAGCTGCACTACATGGACCTGGGCGAGTTCCTGACGGAGAACGGCATGGCCATGCATGGAGCTCAGATCCCCTCCCAGAGCTCACAGTGCCCCTCCACGTCCCCTTCTCCCTGCTCTTCCTCTTCGTCATCGTCAGCTTCTGCCGCCTCACCACCTACGCTGCTTGGCTTGGACATGCAGGTGCAGCAGAGCATGCTGGGATCTGCCGGCTGCTTGCACAGTGAGTTTTGTTGGTGGGCACAATTTTTGTTGCTGCTGAGACTTTAACCTTGACTTGGGCCTTGCAAAAAAGGCACGATTATTTAGATGGCATCAGAATAATAATTCACAATTATTCAGATAATTTTAGAACAAAAAGTAATTTCACGATGCAGCAGAATCAACACTGTACATGTACAGCAGGCTTGTGAGATATCGATTGTTCCATGCTCGTGATTTTAAAATTTGGTACAAGTGATTTGATTTTCCAGAACCATTAGCCAATAAAATAAACCATTAGCCTAAAAACCGTGTGTTCCGAGATTTCAGGTTTAAGGAAATTAGGGGCATGCATAATAATATTATTAGCTGTGTAGTCTGTAACTGTGGCAATCGCGAAAACCCAGCTGGATTGTGTATTTTTAAGTGGGTCTACAGTATCACTGCAGTATTCGTATTAATTCAGTATAAGTGTAAGAGATGTGCATTAAACAGTTAAAAATAAAACATGGCCAACATTTTCACTGTTGATGCTAATCACAAGAGACCGCAGGAGAGAGGAGATATACATATTTTTTTTAAAAAAGACAGAAAGAAAAGTGTTCGAGGGGGTACAGTGGCTTAGTGGTTAGCACGTTCGCCTTGCACCTCCGTGTTGGGGGTTCGAATCCCACCTCTCCCTTGTGTGCGCAGAGTTCGTATCCCTGTATTTTGGGGGTTTCCTCCAGGTACTCCGGTTTCCTCCCCCAGTCCAAAGACACCCGGTGTAGGCTGCTTGGCAATTCTAAAACTTTCTGTAGTGTGTATTGACCATTTTCAGCCAAAGTTTTCAGTGGCATACGTAATAAATATAGACAACCGATCTTAAATAAATAAATAAATAAATGAATGATTGAATAAATGTTAGCTAAGTCAAACATGCGTTGATAGATTTTATTTCACATTAACATACTCAAAATATTCTCTATTTACCATGTCAAAAAGCAAGAGCACAAGCAAATCTGTACGTGTTGAATGAATGTGAGCTAATGGAAGGGGATAGGGCTATCAGGACGTGTCTGTTAATATCAAACAGTTGAAAACACCCGTGTAGATCATTCCAGATTCACATGTCGATGACATGTTGCTCATCTCCCGTTTTACTGGGGAGAAAAAAGACTGCTCTTTCGGTGTATTTTGGAGTGATAACTCCTACTAGCATACCCCAATGTTAAAGTTTGTTAATGTAATATAATGTAGGGACGATTATACTGTTATTTCGCACAAGCCTAGGGTTAGTGTAGAGTTATTCTACTGTGTACATTTTAAGCCTTTATTGTTTCAGATCATTAAATCTGATTGGTGGCATTTATTTAACAGATCTTTTAAATATAAACATAAACAGACTCTAAATAAATAAGTCTGCCAAGACATATTGTTAGGAACGTAAAAGTGTGTTCTGTATAACATACTTGCATTTCAAGAAATACTAGGCAGTCATAAATTGAAAAATGAGTCATCTTATTATTTCTAGAAAATCGATATAAAAAGTCTACAATGTTCATTAGCAGGAATCATATGGTGTTTATTGTGACACAATATCTGAATGAGAAATAACTTCAGTGTCACTACATCCACAGCAGAAAGGTATATATGTTTCCAGAAACATCAGCCTTTATGCTTTATTGTAGCGATAACTACCTTAAATGTTATTTTATTTTCTCTGTGATCCCATTTTAATTGAAAAATATATCAGTGAACTAGAAACAGAAACTTTGACTGCACTAGTATAAGTGCATAAGACAAAAAAAAAAAAAAAACAGTCCAGGACTGGTAGAAGGACTGGTCTCCTTTCTGATGCATGTCTCAGAACCTGTATTTCATTTCCCTTTGGCGCTCGTAATGTTTAAAGTCCTGAGGGGGTTTGTGTTCTTGGCGGTAGTGAGTATATGGGCTCTGAATTCAGTTGCAGGATTTGAGATGTTAATTAAAAGGTTTCGGGGGTTTGTAGGATTTACCTAATTAAGCCATGCAAATATTTAATCTCTATCATAATACTGCAATAATTGTTGAATATTGCAGTGTTTAAAAAGTATCATTTATGAGACTTTTAAACACTGCGATATACAGTCATTCCTGCAGTAATATGATGGAGATGAAATATTTACATCACTTACTGTATATTGCAGCGTTTAAAATGATCATTTATAAGACTGGTTAGTGTGTGTGTGTGTGTGTGTGGCCCTTGTTTATCCTGGTTATAAAGCAGTTAAGATTGGGTTGGGTTTGGAATGTACTGTAAGTAAACTGCTATCAGTCCCCACATGCTGACGGAGGGACTATATACAAGATAAAAGAATGCACAAAAGACATGGGGTGGGATTTGGGGCTAAGAGGAATAGAGACGGTTAACATTAGTGATTTGGAAAAGTAAGAGAAGAGAAAGGAAGGACAAGACGGAACAAAATCATGCATAAAGAATGACAGGATGTGTGTGTGTGCATGTGTTAACACTCTTGATCCATGTGCACATGCTCCATCACGTGCCAGGACAAAGTGTGGAGCAGAGTGAGGGAAAGGGGGTGGAGATATAGAAAGATAGATAGATAGATAGATAGATAAAGAGAGGGGTGGAGGAGGAATGGGAGGGGTTTAGCTTTGTGTGTGCATGTGCGTGAGTGTGTGACCGTGCAAGAGAACAACTGTACTTCAGAGTAAATGTTTACTCTGAGTGGCAGAGAGAGAGAGAGAGAGAGGGAGAGAGAGGTTGCAGATGTTCTATAGAGAGATTCTGGCTTCCTTTCTTTTGTTTGATTCTATTTTCGTATGCTGAGGTATTATTTAATCAAATCATTTTCAACAGACCAAACACTTCCAATTTGGTAGCAATGTTTTGTTAGTATTTGAAATAAATTCCTAAGGTCCATGTAGTTGAGGTAATATTGATCTCTTTTTAGTTGTGTGTGTCTGTGTGTGGGTGTGAGAGAGCAGTGAAGTACAGAACTGTTGTTCAGTGGTGAAATGTTTGCTGTATTTACCTGCTGCCCTCTGGTGGAAATGTAAAGAAGAGCAACATGAATTGAAATATTTTATATGATGTGGGCTCTGATGCAAAAAAACAAAACAACAAGCCTCAGAGATGGTGTATAGTATTTCCAATGCACACATTTGGATGTGTGTGTGTGTGTATATGAGTGTGTGTGTGTGTGTGTGTGTTTGTGTGTGTATATATATATATTATATATATACACACACACACACAGTGTTCCCTTTATTTTTTTAGCAGTTTATATATATATATACACACTGATAAAAAAAAAATAAAGGGAACACTTAAACAGCACAATGTAACTCCAAGTGTTCCCTTTATTTTTTTGAACAGTATATATGTGTGTGTGTGTGTGTGTGTGTGTGTGTGTGTGTGTGTATAAATATGTGTGTGTGTGTGTGTGTGTGTGTGTTAATGTCTAAACAGCCATTAATGTCTAAACTGCTGGCAACAAAAGTGAGTACACCCCTAAGTGAAAATGTCCAAATTGGGCCCAAAGTTTTAATATTTTGTGTGGCCACCATTATTTTCCAGCACTGCTTTATCCCTCTTGGGCATGGAGTTCACCAGAGCTTCACAGGTTGCCACTGGAGTCTTCCAGGTGAAGGAGACCTTGTGCTCCTTCACCTTCTGTTTGAAGATGCCCCACAGATGCTCAATAGGGTTTAGGTCTGGAGACATGCTTGGCCAGTCCATCACCTTCACCCTCACCTTCTTTAGCAAGGCAGCGGTCGTCTTGGATGTGTGTTTGGGGTTGTTATCATGCTGGAATACTGCCCTGCGGCCCAGTCTCCGAAGGAAGGGGATCATGCTCTGCTTCAGTATGTCACAGTACATGTGGCATTCATGGTTCCCTCAATGAACTGTAGCTCTCCAGTGTTGGCAGCACTCATGCAGCCCCAGACCATGACACTCCCACCACCATGCTTGAACGTAGGCAAGAGACAGTTGTCTTTGTACTCCTCACCTGGTTGCAGCCACACACGCTTGACACCATCTGAAAAAAATAAGTTTATCTTGTTTTCATCAGACCACAGGACATGGTTCCAGTAATCCATGTCCTTAGTCTGCTTGTCTTCAGCAAACTGTTTGCGGGCTTTCTTGTGCATCATCTTTAGAAGAGCCTTTCTTCTGGGACGACAGCCATGCAGACCAATTTGATGCAGAGTGCGGCGTATGGTCTGAGCACTGACAGGCTGACCCCCCACCCCTTCAACCTCTGCAGCAATGCTGGCAGCACTCATACGTCTATTTCCCAAAGACAACCTCTGGATATGACGCTGAGCACATGCATTTCTTTGGTCGACCATGGCGAGGCCTGTTCTGAGTGGAACCTGTCCTGTTAAACCGCTGTATGGTCTTGGCCACCGTGCTGCAGCTCAGTGTCAGAGCAACAATTCTTTTCTTCAGATCCTCAGAGTTCTTTGCCATGAGGTGCCATGTAGAACTTCCAGTGACCAGTATGAGGGAGTGTGAGAGCGATGACACCAAATTTAACACACCTGCTCCCCATTCACACCTGAGACCTTGCAACACTAACAAGTCACATGACACCAGTGAGGGAAAATGGCTAATTGGGCCCAATTTGGACATTTTCACTTAGGGGTGTACTCACTTTTGTTGCCAGCGGTTTAGACATTAATGGCTGTGTGTTGAGTTATTTTGAGGAGACAGCAAATTTACACTGTAACACAAGCTGTACACTCACTACTTTACATTGTAGAAAAGTGTCATTTCTTCAGTGTTGTCACATGAAAAGATGTAATCAAATATTTACAATGTGAGGGGTGTACTCACTTTTGTGAGATACTGTATATGTGTGTGTGTGTATTTAACATGTAAGTGTGGCTAATGGCAGGAACCCTTACCCTTACCCTTAGTCTATGATATGGTGTGTGTTCATTGAATTCACCACAGCCATGATTAGATGGTCCCTCTAGTATTTCATGATTTTGCGATCACAGAAACGAATGCAAAATTAAGCAAACTCCGCAATATTCGGAGGAGCTTGCAATTTGTTTTTTGCAATATTTGCAGATTTTCCACAGATTTGGGCCAAGGTGACGTCATCAGAATGTACATTCAGCCAAAGCCCTCTTCGATTCACGTGCATCTAACATGAGTACAGCTAAAAAGTCTCATTTACTATCAAACATCACTGTGAAAGTCCGTGCAGAACAATTTCATGCAATTGCAGTTTTTCCAATTCGAATAGTTTACTGCAAAAAAAAAATCACAGGAAATTCTGCAAGTTGATAATAAATTAAATTAAATTAAATTTTTTAAAAGCCACAGTAAAATCAAGCATTTTTATTCACACAAAAATGTTAGCGAAATCCTGTATGGTCTGATTAAAGTTTATGAGAAGAGTTAAATGGGTGTCTCTGTGTACCCAGGTACAGAGTTGATTGACACCCAAGTGTAGTTCCTTATACACAAGTCACAATTTTCACAAGTGTGAATCTTTTCATTTGTATTTTTTCAGGAATGAGTGTACTTTAGGCTATAGATAGCAGTCTATGAGCTGTAGAGAAACAAATGGCGATGAAAAAATATTTAGTTTCCTAATAGCAGACTAAGGCAAGAGTGTTTTAAAGCATCGTGAGGAAATTTTTTGGCTCATGATGCTTGTGAGCTGTTTTTGAATCCTGAGGGCTGTCCTCTTAGAATGCTGTTCAGAATCGACTGCCAGCATTGCAGAAGTTATTTCTGAGAAAACACACAATCCCTTTTTCAGATACTGACAACTTTGGGCATATTTGGCAGACTGGTCTCCCATTTCTCAATCCTGAGTCCCATCATACCTGTGATAATTAGGATGTTACTCAGATACAGTATTGTCTATACTATTAAGCCTTTAACAACCTAAATATTTTATATACATTTTAATGTATATTTGCAACATGACCTGTTTCCTGATAAGCAATGTCATAGAGGCTGTCTGGGACCTGCAGAGACAGAAGTGTTATAAATTCTCCAAGGTGCTTGAAGAACCCACCGCTTTATTTCCTTACCTCAGAGAATTGATGCAACATCAAATATTCATTTGATTTCATTTTTACTGCTATTTTTTACTTCTATATCATTGATATTTAGAGACCTTTCATTTGCTTATCTTTTGCATTATAGGATTTCTTTATACATATGTGATTATTTCACAGTACTATACATAATTTTTCCTTACACTCAGGGTGAACAGGCCAATATCAAAAGTTTTCTTGATGTAATTGCATCAACTGTGTCCAAGTTGAAATAAAGGCATCACAGGGGTCTTGGGTACTCTTATCGAGAGTCACTTACAGAATTGTGATGCAGTCTCCATCAGAAATGTCTGATTGAGTTAAACATGATTTCTTTTTATTATGATACCCCAGTCTCTGAACAACAAAACACACACAAAAACCCCCTGAATACTACACCTTTTGTTCATATGTATATTCAGTTACATCTCTAGTACAGGAGATTGTGTGTATGTAACTTTAAAAGTTTACAGATTTATACAATTTATTACTGCACTATAAAAACAATTTCCAGTAAAAAAAAAACAGTAAGCAACTGGCTTCGGAGTTGCTATTTAGTCACTGTAAAATTAAGGGTTTCACTGTTGCCAATATCTAAAGTATAGTAATATTTATTTAAAAAAAATACACTGTGAACCTGTATTCCATGGTGTTTGATTTATTTATTTATTTATTTATTTATTAATTATTATTATTATTATAATTTTTTACAAATAAGTGACATATTTGAAAATACTAAACATAGCGGTTTTCTTTCTTACTTTCTTTTTCTTTCTTTCTTTCTTTCTTTCTTTCTCTCAGTATTTTGGAGTTTATATGTAGTTACAAGTTTTGGAAAAAGATTTAAGTAAAAGACTGCTTTATGTTAACACTAATACAAACTCTGGAAACACACACACAGAGACCTACAAACCATTAGAAAATGTTCTTTGTCAATTATTTTCATTGCTAAACAGTGTGCCTTTGCAATAATTTTAAAGATGTGCCCATTATATAACACAGTACTTAGAGCATTTTACTTTTTATTTGAATGTAACGTGTACATATAGAATTTTTGCTATCTTATGATGATCAGCTATCTTATGATGATCAGAAATATGATAAGCTTTTCAATAACTGATCAACGGAATAATTGGCAATTAAATGAAACTTATCAAATAATTAGTAGGATAGAGATGGATAAAGAAATTAGGATCCAACTCACGTGTGCTATTTCGGTCAGATGTCTTTTTTTTCTTTCCCAGAATGCATTTGGGTAATAAATACTGCCAAACACTGTTATTTAAGATATTTTGGATAGTTAATTAGTGGTGAAGTGCTATATTGGAGATAAACATGATAGGTTTGTTATAAAACCATAATTTGTATGTAATTGAACAGATTTTCTGTTTTGTTAGCAATAAAGTTTTGTATTTAAACAACAGGTTAATACTGTTGAAATTCCACTGTAAATGTACAGATGCAGCAGTGTGGTTTTACAGCTTTACACTGTGGTCACAACTGCGTCTCAAATGTTTTATGATTTACTTTACATTAAGAGGACAGTGCTTTCTAGTTTTTTTGTAGTCTGATCGCATGTTTCAGGATCTGAACTTTTCAGGCGCTTTAACAGTGTATAAAATTGTGTTCAGCAATTGTCTTAACGTGTCCCTTACCTGCTCACACTTTCCTGTCTTTCTGTGTCCTTAGGTCCTCCTCAGGGCAACCTCGAGCCTACTCCGTCATCCTCCTGCCCGCCACTCACTGCCCCACCCATGACCAATGCCAATGATATGCTAACGACCTTTGACCCTGACCCCGCTGATGTGGCCCTGTCCAGTGTCCCAGGTCAGGAGGCGTTTGACCCCCGCACACATTCCTTTACTGAAGAGGATCTCAAGCCACAGCCCGTGATCAAAAAGGCCCGTAAGATGCTCGTCCCTGACAGCTTAAAGGTAAAAACTCGCAGTGTGTTGTATATAATTTATTAGCACTACAAAGTTTGATTGGGGTAAAGTAAATAACCCATTTAAGTTCCTTTGATCCCCTTTAGCTATAGATCTGCAAATGTACTTAGGCAGGTTCTTTAAGTTATATTGTCGGCATTTAAAAGTGTGATCGATCCCATTATCCAAGAAGTGAAGTTAAAAAGCTCTGTGCAAATGATAACACATTCTCGAGTAGCAATTAAGGTCTGTTCCGTGTTTGAGGTGTAATTCACTGCTCTCTCGCACTTGTGGTGTCATTGTACTGTATGAGCCATTGTTCTGGCACTAAGACCTAAACTGCCAAACCACAGCAGAGCCCATGTTCAGATGCAGCTCAATCATTATCTCCTTTCTTCTGTGATTTTAGAAGGGTTTAATAACTGTTACTTCCCCCACCTCTGTGGAATAGACCGTCACTGCACACATACACGCTTCTGTCTGTCTTTCCCTCTCCAACTCTATTTTTGTCCACTTCTGCTATGTATCACTTGCCTCTAACATAGATAGATAGATGGATAGATAGATTGACTTTGAGAGAGAGAGAGAGAGAGAGCGCTTTATGGATCCCTGAGGGATATGCGTTCTGAATTCAGCTTTATAATCATCAGACATTGAAACCCAACGTAGCGCCTCATAGCAGGGAGTGCTTGTAGTGTTTTGAATGTTTCATGTTCTTTCTACTTATCTCCCTCCGTAAATAAAGAAAGCCTGTAATGATCTCTTTCTCATCTGCCTTTCTTTTTTGTCCCTGTGTGTACAGGATGATAAATATTGGAGTCGGCGCTTGAAGAACAACGAGGCGGCTAAGCGCTCGCGGGATGCACGGCGAGTGAAGGAGAACCAGATCTCGGTGCGCGCCGCCTTTCTGGAGCGGGAGAATGCTGTGCTCCGACAGGAAGTGGCCAACATGCGCAAGGAGCTTGGCCGCTGCCGCAACATCCTCAACAAATATGAGAGCCGCTACGTCGAGCAGTTATGAGGAGGAGAGAAGAAAGACGTATACGGAACGCTGAATGTGTTGACCGACAATGGACATGAGCTGAAACTCACGCAAAGGCGCAGAGAAAAAAAGAGTAAACCGTGGACATTAAGAGTAATGCAGGGAAATGGACAAGAAGCCTGTTTATACTTTCAAGATGAGAAGTAAACATAGGATTATAAGTTTTTCCAAAAAGGAGAGAAATGTATATTTTTATAAATAGAGGCATTCAATATGGGAAAAGGAATTTTGAGAATATTTTAATGGGTAGATTATTTCAGGAGAGTGTGAGATTGAGAGAGAATGTAGAAATATTGCTGGTATTTTTAAGCATCTTTAGCTGGTATTTTAAAAAGCACTTGCCGGGGGCTGGACAGAACTATAATAGATGAGAGGGGGGAAAGTAATACTGGAGTAAAGATTTCATCAAATTGGTGGAATAATAATTTCAGACTGTGAAAGCTAAATCGTTTTTTTTGTTGTTTTTTTTTTTTTGATTGAAAAAAAAACACTATAATTTGGGTTTATTCAAGCACTTAATTAGTTGTTTACTTTTTATGCATTTGTGATGAAAGAGAACCACAGATAATTTTTTGGAAGACACAACATTTCCAGAGTTTTGGCTTTCTTTTTTTTTTGATCAGCAGTTCTAACAGGGAAAGGCAACGTTGGGTTCTTAAAGAGGAAGACCGAAAGAGAGGGAAAATGGGATGGATAGCAATGCTTCATATTGACTCTTCCTTTTTTTTTTCTTTCTTTCTTTCTTTCTTTCTTTCTTTGCTCTGTTCATTGATTTGAATTGTAAATGTATTGTGAAAAGAATCTTCACACATGTACTCAGTTTCCTTTTTCTTCTCTTACTGAAATAGACATCTTCTATCCTTCCTCCCACACAGTTTAACACTACTACGTCTGCGATCACCAGAACTGTTGGTGCCACAGTGTTTAAATCCCTTGCATACTTGCACCTCTATAGAAATTATCCTTGCTGTGCAAAGCATACGCTTGTATAATACTGATACAAATGACAAGAATTATCCTTACCAGATTGTGTACAACATACCGTCTGTATTGTATACAGATATTTAGTATATTTTCCAAACAGGTTTGCATTTTGGACTGATTGTGCTTTTGTAGGTTGCTTGCATTTGTGTGTGCAATGCTGTTCCAGGAATCATCAGTTTTACATCTCCATCATTACTGGAATTTTGGAATTTCAGAGACTGACCAGGAACAGTTACAAATCATGTCCTTGAGTTTTGCTAATCTTCACAAGTTCCAGTTTTGAGAATCTCAATATAATTGCATTGACATCATGGCATGGCGCACTTCCCTTGTAGCACCTTGAATATTTACTTCTTTCTGCTTCTATATTTCTTTCTTTCTTTAGATCACTTATACAGTTCTTTGAATTCTTATTGTACTAAATATTACGTTTACTTGTAATATGATGAACCTTTTGTTTTTCGTTTCGCTTTGTTCTGTATTTCTGTTCCTGTAAATGCACAACTCTTAATTGTGCATATTTTAGTCCACTTCCTCTTTGATAGCACTCACCGGTGCCAACTGGTGCCAGGTGGATTTGTTTATCTGAAGGGTGCATTATAGACCCTCTGAGACACTCACTTAGTTGCCAGTGGTCACCACAATCTGTCGAGGAACTGAACTGCAATTTTATTTTCGGTTTAGAGATTCCACTTAGTCTTTTTTGGTGATGTAGGTGTTTGAGCAGTGCAGCTTCTCCCCCCGCCCCCTTCTCACCTCTATCTTTTGTGTCAGTAGTGACCTTATGATTTCCCTTCAACTTTACATCTTGTTTAATAGATTCATGAATACAAGATGATCATCCTCCTCCTTGAGTTATGCATCCCAGTGACCACTTTGATCTTAGCCAAAGTATTTCAAGGAAATGTCTTTTAATGGAGAACACAAATAAACAATTCTTATTCACAAAGCTTGTTTATTTTTTTGTGTCTGTTTTACAGTTACAGATTGCAGGTCTTCAAACTATTTTCACATTCCCTAAAGAGACTTTACTATACATGGATTTCAAAAAATGCTTGCCTTACTTTGAATAATTTCATGACTTTAACCACATGTCATTAACCACATATCGGGGGAAATATATGCATGAAACATCTCAGTCACTCACTCTACTCTGAAAGGCAGTATGCCTTCTAAACCCTAACATAGTGAAATCCTTAATTAAAAAAAAAATTATTAGGCAGTCACGGTTGCTATAATTAAATTGTAAGAACAACCATTTGTCGTTAAAACAGGGCCTGCAGTCCTGTAAATCTTCTAAAGAATTTCTGGCATGTTTAGCTGATGTTTCGGTGACCTCATGATGCAACTCACTTCTGTAGTGTTCCAACTGTGATACTCTGACAAATGTTTTGTTGTTTGTATAATTTTCCTGCATGTAAGGACTAAAGGTTTCTAGGCCAATTCTCTTTTTAACTTCCTGATTCTTTGTGGTGTGTGTGTGTGTATATATATATATATATATATATATATATATATATATATATATATATATATATATATAAATATAAATATAAAACACACAGTAGGGAAAATAAGTATTGGACACGTACATTTTTTTTCAGTAATTATTTTTCCAATGAGGCTATTCACATGAAATTCACACGCAAGAAATCCAGACATTAAAGTCCATAAATGAACTTATGTGTGTTTGAGTGGAATGACACAGGAAAAAAAAGTATTTAATACACCAACTAAAATTTATTTAATACTTAGCAGAGAAGCCTTTATTTGTAATAACAGCTTCAAGATGCTTCCTGTATGAAGAAATTAAAAATCTCTTTAAATTTTGCTCTCGTCTGACCAGACTACACTCTCCCAGTATTTCAGAGAATTGTCCAAATGAGTTGTAGTGAACTTTAAACAAGCTTTGACATACCTTTTGTTTAATAATGGAGTCTTGTGGGGTGAGCGTGAGCAGTGGAGTGCATTGCATATTGTTTTCTCTGTGATGATGGCACCTGCTGCCTCCAAGTTGAAATACGTCTGTACACAGTTCCATCAATATGTTTCACAACAATAATGTTGTGAAGATCTTGGGAGAGCTCTTAACTTCTATCCATCATGAGATGTTTCTTGTGTGACCCCTTAGTACCGAAAAGCTGTGTTACAGACCATCAATTTACTAACCCAGCTGAGATTAATTTTCACAGTTAGGAGGTATAATCACTTAAGGATTTTTGGGTGGTTCCTTGGCTTACCTTGCCTTGGAGAACTGCTTTTACTTAGTGTGTTCAATACCTTTTCCTGAATCATTCCGCTTTATTACAAATAACAAATGAAAACAAATGCTGACACGTTAAATACTTATTTCCCCCACTGTATATGTACATAAATATGATGTTAAACATAATTTGATTTTCACACAAGCACATAAAGAGGACCCAATTAAATAAATGAAACAAACATATTATACATGGTCAATTATGTATTGAAGAAAATGGTACAAAATTTCATGTGAGTGGCAAAAGTATGTGAACCTCTAGGTTTAGCAGTTAATTTAAAGGTGAAATTAAAGTAAGGTGCTTTCAATCAATGGGATTACAATCAGGTGGAGAAAGAACAAAGTTATAGAATAATCTGGCCAACATGGACCCAGCAGAGCCAGCTCCCCTGATAAACTCATTAAGCAACTCAACCTCATCTTTCCCCAACTGACTCATATGCCCCCTGGCCCCCAGCCCAGTTGGCCTACCACTGTGGCTCCCTCTGTTGCCTCCCCCAGTCCACCAGTTCAAAAGCTCAAAATTCAGTGTGCTTTAAGTTCATCTATCTTGAATTTATTCTCTACTGGTAAGGTAGGATTCTAACTTTTGTATACTATCTACGTGATGGATCTATATTCTTGCCACTAGAATTGCTGTATTATATAGTTTTGTTGATTCTATAGTGTTGCTTGGAAGTGTTTGTTAGTCTATGCTAATTAGTTTTCTCAGGTGGTTAATCAAGAGTAATTTCAGTCTCATTTAACCCATGCAGCTAGGTCGGACCTGGCTTACTCCTACTAAGAGGGAGAGAAGCTTCCAGGCAGGTACATGCTTCTATCATGGCCAACCAGGCCATGCCATTCCTAATTGTTCCCTGTGTTTAAAAGAGAGTGCTCACCAGTAGAAAAGGGACTACTGTGAGCCAAACAACTGCCACTCTTGACCCCCTATCACGCTTTCAGATTCCTGCCATTCTGTGCTACAACCAGCTCTCTGTTCCATTCCTCACGCTTATTGACTGAGGTGCTGAAGATAGCTTACTGGAAAAGGAGTTAGCATCACAGTGCGGACTACCCATAAAGGCCCTGCATCCTCCCATTATTCTCAATGCTCTGGATGGGAAATTCCTGGCCCGGATCACTCAACACACTTCCCCATTGCTCCATGTGCTTTCTGGGAACTATCGTGAGAAGGTTCAGCTGAACCTAATCTCCTCCCCAGGTACCCCGTTGGTGCTAGACTATTCTTGGTTGAAAAGACACAACCCCGAAATAGATTGATCAGCAAGGGAGGTTACGAATTGAGCCCTTTTTGTCACTCACCTCCCACTGTGGCTACCACAGTTTTGCTGATGCCCACTCATCCAGATCTCTCCACTGTGCCTCCCAACTACCATGACCTGGGTGAGGTTTTTAGCAAGGACAACTGTGCTATCAACCTCCTACCTGGGGCTGCCCTCCCCTCTGGTTGTTTGTATAAACTGTCCCACCCTGAGAGAGAGGCCATGGAGAAATACATAACTGAGTCCCTCGCTGCTGGCATCATCCTACCTTCCTCCTCCCTATTGGTGCTAGCTTCTTCTTTGTGGCCACGAAAGATAAGACCCTCTGCATTTTTATTGATTATTGAGGCCTTACAGTGAAGAACAAATACCCCATGCCACTTTGGTTGACATCCTGATTTTCTCCTGCACAGTCACTGAGCACACTCTCCATGTCTGTGAAGTCTTGCAGCACTATGAGTTTCATGTTCCCACAGTCACATTCTTGGGGTCAAGAGTGGGCAAGTTAAAGCTGACCCTGAGGAGATCCAGGCTGTAGTCGAGTGGCCCAGATTCACTACCCTCAAGCAGCTCGAACGGTTACTGGAGTTTCCCATTTTTATTGCAGTTTTATTAAAACTACAGCTGGGTGGCAGCAGCCCTCACTAGACTGACCTCCACCTCTATGCCCTTCATATGAATCCCAAGGCTGAGTCTGTCCACCGTCTCCAAACTGAAGAAATTGTTAAGTCCGCTCCTGTGTTGATTCAACCTGACCCTTCACTACAGTTCATCATAGAGGTGGATGCCTCTGTCTCAGGTGTGGGTGCTGTGCTTTCCCAATGATCTGTTCCTCACCATCCTCCCTCCCTCCTGTGTTGTTAGGATTGTCAGATTGGAGATTAAGGCGGTGGTCAGGAGAGAACAACTTACTAACCTGATGCAGGTAATGGTCCTCCTGGTTGTCTGTTTGTCCCTGACTCTGTATATTCCTCCAGTGGGGTCACTGCACCAAATTTGCCTGTCACTCTGTCTTCAATTACACCCTAGGCCTACTGAAGCAAAGTTTCTGGTGGCCGACCATGGAAGCCAACACCCAGGCCTTTGTCAGTGCATGTACTATGTGTGCTAGAAGCAGACATTTTCACAAGTCCCTGAGATCCAAGTCCAAGTCAAGTCTCAAGTCTTTGAGGTGAAGTCCAAGTCAAGTCTCTGGCTATATTGTTATTGTTTATTGTTCATTTATATAGCAGCACTTTTCCAATGGGTAATGAACACATGCCTTCATATGTGTCACATGTACAGATGTGTATATAATAATGCTGGCTTGGTGTGTTTAGAGATGAATTGTTGTGATATTTGCTGCATTAGCACATACTGATGGGGAATGAATGAATGAGGAATGAATAGAAAAATGTGGTATTTGATGCTGTCATGTGGGGTAGTGAACAGAGAACGTAGTTGGGAATGCCAAACCAAAAAGTCTTGTGTTTTTCACAAGTCTCTGTCCAAGTCAAGTCTTGAGTCAGTTGTTCATGAATCCAAGTCAAGCCATTTTTTGGGACTTAAGTGTGACTCGAGTTCAATACACAGACTCGAGTTTCCATCTCTGGCTAGGGGCAAAGCCTCACATCACCTGCCTGCCACTCTTGCCTGCTCCCAGCTGCCCCAGATCTTATATTGCCTTAGACTTTGTCACCAGTCTGTATCCTTCGCAAGGTAAAACCACCATCCTGACCATAATAGATTGTTTTTCTAAGGCAGTACACTTTGTTGCTCCCCTCAGCCCCTGAGACTGCAGACTAACTACATCTTCGTCAGGCTACATGGTATCCCCCAGGACATACTGTCATGTCTCACCGTGACCCCAGTTTTTTTTCCCCAGGTATGGAAAGCTTTCTGTAATGCTCTATGTGCCACTGTGAGTCTCTCTTTAGGTTTTTATCCCCAGACTAATGGCCAAGTGGAGTGGATTAATAAGGAGTTGGAAGTAGCAAAGTGATGTATCACCACCAACAACCCCTCCACCTGTAGCTCTCTGCTTCCTTGGATCGAGTATGCCCACATCTCCCTGTCCAGTACTGCCACCAGTATGTCCCCCTTTCTGTGTTTCCTGAGTTATGAGCCTCCTTTCCCCCACCCAGGAGTCGTATATTGGCATGCACCCAGCATACAGGAGTCCACAGTCAAAAAAAAAAAAACAGTCTTGCGCCCTTCTCCACTCTGCTGATTGCCACTGGCACCTGACTGACTGTGGTTGTACTCCCCGCACACTGCTACCAGCTAGGCCAAAAGGTATGCCTCTCATCGAAATACATTCCCCTCAACAACAGCTCCAAGAAACTAACCCTTTGTTATCTAGGCCCATTTACCATAAAGAACATCATTAATCCTGTTGCATGCACACATCCTTCCACGTATCACATATCACGACCAGGAGGCTGCTCAGTGTACACCGCAGGGGACTTGGTTTGCAGTACTTGGTGGACTGGGAAGGATATGGACCAGAGGAACGGACTTGGGTGCCCTGTTCCTTCATCCTCGACCCCTCACTCATCCAAGACTTCCATAGAGCCCACCAGGACAAACCTAGCAGGTGTCCCAGAGGCTCCTGTTGAGAGGTGGGTACTGTCATAGTCCAGCCAGATCTTGTCTACTTCCCTGTGTTCCAGTGTTTTCTCTCCCTCTTGCTTCTGTGTGTATGTGGTGTGAGTATGTTTCTTGGCATAACATTTCAATAAAATACCTTGCCTGTTTGAAGATTGATCTTACCTGATTCTCATCTACTCACCAAGCATTTATAAGCCCTAGATTTTCAGCCACTCATCACCAGATTGTTCCGGGTTCAGTGCGGTACACTTCCGGTCTTCCTTGCGTTTGTGTTCATGTTATGTCCAGTGTTTTTTTTGTCAGGTTTTTCTTGTCTGTTTCTCCTTGAGTTCCAGGTTCATTGCTCATGCTTCCTGCCTGCTCACTCTTAGCTCACTTCCTGCTACACCCAGCCCTGCCTTGCCTTCCTTGTGGTTCACCGACTCTACACTCGGCTCTAACACAACCAACCCAAGTTTGAATCCCGACCTCGACCACCCTATTTTAACTCACCTTTCTCACACAACATCACTCCGCACGACCTTCAATAAATCCTGTTAACTTTCAGTCATGTGTCTGTGTTCTGCATTTGGATCGCCTTTTCTCTGTGTTCCCCATAACAAAATGGGCACAAATCCCCACAGCCACACAAAATCTAGTGGAAAGACTTCCCTGAAGAGTGGAGGTTATTATAACAGCAAAGGGTGGCAAAATCTGGGATGAGATGTTCAACAAGCACATATGAGTGTGATGGTCAGGTGTCCAAAAATCCTTTGGCTAGATAGTATTCAAATGGGAGAATTTTTATTTAAGAAAATTCTTTTGAAAATGTTATTTTGGATTAAGTAGATGTCTCTTGAATTTGGATTGAGCAGATAAACAACAGTGACATCCTTTGCATGACCTTCAATTGGGAATTGTTATCGAGTTCCAGTAATTCCAGAGAGAGCACTGTGTTTATTTTTTATATGATAATCTATCACCCATTTCCCCATCAGGCGTACAGATACAGACAGGATGTGATACCTTTAGATACTCAATCAGGGACTAGAAGCAAAAGTAGATATGATATAGACAGAAAACAAAGCTGAATGTTTCTTTATGGTTTTGTTTCTTTAATTAAACAGATTATTGTTGATGAAGAATATACTGTGTCATCCAAAGAATAGGCTTTAACAAAAGATAGTCCCTTTGACAAGTGCAAAATTTTGCAAGCATGCGAGTTGGGAAGAGGCTTAGAGACAGTGTGACAAGCATCAAAATGGTGATTAAATAAAAAGAAGAAAAATCAATGAAACATTTTAACAATTAATACTGTTGATTTTCTTTCTTGTTTACCTGTGTGTCATGACATCATATTAACTAATACACCTGGGAGCTTGCTGAATTATTGCTGAAAATGCAAGGATGTGTATTTACACATTTACACATATTTATTTATTTGGCAGAAACTTGTAGCTAAAGAAGATAATTGCAAGTGCATTCAAGAGATCTTTAAAAGTTCAGTGACATCACAGTTAACAGTTATTTCTTATTTGGTTTTATTGAGAGTGTGAGACAGTTATCACACTTGTAAGTGTGTGGTCTGTGGCAGACAGAGAGAAAAAGAGAAAGATGGAGAATATGAGGTGCATGCCTGCATGATAGTGAGAGTGTCTGTGCATCTTTGCATTTGTGTATCTTTGTGTCACCGTGTGGGTGACTGTGCTCTGTAGGCATTAAAGGAATTGTGTGAAAGGTCCTTTTACATGGGAATTTTAGCAAATGTTCAAAACACAAACCAGATGTGTGTGTGTGTGTTCCTGCATATACCCTCTGCTCCACTCCGCCCTCGTGATCACCCCATCACAACACCCCCTCCTACCATCCCTCCACCCAATCTTTATAGCCAACTCTTCTCCTTTACTCCGTCATAAGATCTCATGTGAACAGCAGGGAATGATGGAGACGTCTCAACTGCTCCTTCTGCTCTGTGTGTGGGCGCTCAGCAGCCTGTCCCTGCAATCAGGTAAGTAGACTCTGTGTGCATGTGAAAGAGAATGAGAGAGACAGATACAGAGAAAGAGTAACATGACTTAGCATGTCTTGAATGTTTATTACTTTATGCATATATTATTCCTTTGTAAATAAATTAATAAATGTTAATGACACATTTATGGGATGGGCATTAACTGCAATTCCTAGTCAGCATACTGCACTGTTCTACAAAAACTGTGCATTTTATATATATATATAAACGTATATATATATAACGTTTATATATATATAAACGTACTTTAAATACATATATATATATATATGTATTTAAAGTACGTTAGTCATTTAGGAATTTAGGAAGAGGCCCTTCATTACTGCTATTGCTGGAATTTCCTAATTTCCTTCAAAGCTTTTTCTTCTCCTTCTCTTATTGCCTTGAGCTCCCAAATAGGATATTAATAATCCCATACTGTAGGTGCAAGTATATACAATTTAGTTGATTAAGTTTCAGTTAATTACTTGTACCTATGCAAATAAAATACTTTTAGTCATGTCTGTGAGACTTTTGTAACAAAATTGGACTTCTGCCAATAGTACCCTCTTGGCCTTCCCCACTATTCCCAAAAGCCCTAACGACAGCGCTGTATTTCTCCTTTTAGACCTTGTTAGTCAGGCTAGTTAATTATGCTTGAGTTATAAGAAAATAAAGAGCTTTAGATGATTATATTGAAAATTAAACTCAAAAATGTTTTTATATACATTATCAGCTTCCCCCAAATAAAAGTTGATAGTTTTTTTTAGATGTTAATATATAATAATTTTAAACAGTATATTAATAATATATAAGATTTACAGAATGATTATCAAAGATTTGATCCTGCATTGAGTGAGAGAGCGAGAAAGAGAGACAGAGAGAGAAGCTTTTACCTGAAAAAGTGTAGATACAGTAACATTACATAAGTATTTGATTTATTCAAGTTTCTGAAGTATTCATTTCATATATTCATCCTGTTCCATAATGCCTGTATAAAAGTAGCATATAAGGACACACACTGTAGCTTCCAGTAGTCTTTAAATGAGAGGTTCTCAAACATTTTGCAGTCAGGGACCCATTTACCATTTACCAATTTACCATTTACCAATTGCACCTCAGCAGCACTGACTTATTTTATGAACCTCATCTATTAAAAAATAAATAATGATATTTAAATGTGTACAATAATATGCTGTTTATTTATTACCACCATATAGCTTGTTGCTCCTGAAATTTCCACAAACACATTAGGTGGAAGCTGACATTATTTGTACACAGACATTTATGAATTACTATTCAAATGACCAGTCAAACTGCATAATAACTATAAGAACTCAATTTTAAACACTTCTTGCCTATCCTTCACAGAATTTATAATATCAAATAATTGTATCATTAATATTTTGGCATGGTTCCTAAGCCTGAACAATGCTAACCATCTGGCAGAATATCATGTTTAAACAATCTCACAACAAGAAAATTTGCAGATTGTAAGAGTATGAGGGTGAGAACATTTATTGGTGCACCATGATCCTTGGTGGTGAATAATAAATAATAACTAATTCATAATGGACACCTAATCTATAAGTTCTAAGATATTTCAAATAAATATTTGGCTGTACAATAGGTCAGTTAGCTGGTACAATTTGTCAAGTGCATCCTTGAGGAATTTTCTAAAATACACAACACATAATGTAGTATATTTTAAATCCTAACTGAAACCCTTATTTAACAACTCATTTTGTAGATGTTTTATGTGGTGGTGTTTGCAATATTATAGCCGATAGTATATAAAGTACCTTTTTTGTGACAAATGCTCTATATTTGATATGATTTCTTCCATGCTTTAGCAGAGATGATTGAACATTGCCCAGATAGGATTCTGGATAATGAAAAGAGACGAACATGCCCTAAAAAGTGCCAACAAGACAATGATTGTGGCAACAAGCGCCAATGTTTATGTGATGGACCATGCGGACTCAGCTGCGTGGCTCCAGGTCAGATTCTTACAACACATCAATAACACCTACACAATGCTTATATTTATAAAAGTGTTATGCAAGAGGTCACAATGAACTGTAAAGTTTTCGTTAACTGGTTATTGTTCATAAAACATTTATACAGTATACATGTCTGAGTCATATAAAAATATTCATGAATAGAAATATAAATGTTTACATAAACATTTGTACGTGTATTTGTAGGATTCACAAATACATTATATATGTACTTTGTTTTATAAACTCTTTAATAAAGTGCAACTGATTGATGTATTGATGTACTCTGAAACCGTTTCAACAGGTCGGACATGTCCATGGCCTCTTCCCAGCAGTGAACACTTTGATGTGACTCTCCTTTCTCCATCTCCTTCTTTCTCTGCTCGCCTGGAGGTACGCTGTCATCCTGGTTACACCATGGCCAATGGCTTGGATGCTACTATCCGCCGGTGCCAAGGTGACAGACAATGGAGTGGTGATGATCCTGAGTGCACAGGTGGGCAAAACCATTAAAAAGTATCTTGACAATATATTACATTAGATACATTAGACAATACATTAGATCATTCAGTTGTGCATGGAAAGTTGTAGATAACTTGTAAATATGAGATTATGTTCATTAAAGTGTTTAACAACAGTAATTGTGAAAATTCCTAGAAGAAGAAATTCATTTGCTGCCCCGTAACAATACTATTAGTTAGTGTGCAATACTCAATAAGTGTTACTGATGTCAACAACCATCTACTCTTCTCATGATCAAGTCCTTCAAGCAGAAGACAGTGTGTTGTAATTGACAAGTTTAATGATGAAAATTGTGAAAATAATTAAAGCACAATATATGATTTATACACATTGGAATGGATTTAGCAGAGATGAGCACATAGTGACAAATTAACACAGAAACAGTACACATCGATATTTGACCTCAGATCTAATTATGGATGTCAATTTGGACAGTTGTACATGAGTTGTATGCCAAAAAAATGGAGGCATGTTTATGAACTTAAGTCAGTTTTTCTTGTGTGATATCTGTGATCTGTTTTTTTAATTTAACTGAACCAAGTTTATGTGTATATGGGGCATCAGAAGGGCCATTAAACTCGTTATGGACCTTGTGGACCCAAAGGATGTTTCAGCCTATTACAAAATAAAACATTGAAAGAGTGTGTTGAGGTCTATAGCAGAAATTTCATCTGGGTCATGCAGCCATTTGTTGTTTTTCCAGCTACATATCCAGCACAGTTCCTTAAAACATACACTATATGGCCAAAAGTATGTTGACACCAGACCAATGTGCTTTTTGACATCAAATTTCCAGATTTAGTTCCCCTTTGCTGTTATAATAACTTCCACTCTTCTGTGAAGTCTTTACACCAGATTTTGGAGTGTGACTGTGCTCATTCAGTCACAAGAGCATTAGTGAGGTCAGGCTCTGCTGATGTATGGGGAGGCCTAGGGTGCAGTTGGCATTCCAATTCATCCCAAACATGTTGAGTGGGGTTGAAGTCAGGGGTTTGTGCAGGACACCTGAGTTCTTCCACTCCAACCTTTTCAAACCATGTCTTCATGGGCCTTGCTTTGTGCAATGGGACATTGACATGCTGGAAATCTTAAAGCTACAGCACACAGACATCCTATTCAATTATGAAATAAATGTATGTATATACAATATATTAGTACAATATCTCACAAAAGTGAGTACACCCCTAACATTTTTGTAAAAATGTTTGTGTAACAGTGTAAATTTGCTGTCCCTTCAAAATAACTCAACACACAGCCATTAATGTCTAAATCGCTGGCAACAAAAGTGAGTACACCCCTAAGTGAAAATGTCAAAATTGGGCCCAATTAGCCATTTTCCCTCCCCGGTGTCATGGGGCTTGTTAGTGTTACACGGTCTCAGGTGTGTTAAATTTGATGTCATCGCTCTCACACTCCCTCATACTGGTCACTGGAAGTTCAACATGGCACCTCATGGCAAAGAACTTTCTGAGGATCTGAAGAAAAGAATTGTTGCTCTACATAAAGATGGCCTAGGCTATAAGAAGATTGCCAAGACCCTGACACTGAGCTGCAGCATGGTGGCCAAGACCATACAGCGGTTTAACAGGACAGATTCCACTCAGAACAGGCCTCGCCATGAAGTTGAGTGCACATGCTCAGCGTCATATCCAGAGGTTGTCTTTGGGAAATAGATGTATGCGTGCTGCCAGCATTGCTGCAGAGGTTGAAGTAGTGGGGGGTCAGCATGTCAGTGCTCAGACCATACGCCGCACACTGCATCAAATTGGTCTGCATGGCTGTCGTCCCAGAAGGAAGCCTCTTCTAAAGATGATACACAAGAAAGCCCGCAAACAGTTTGCTGGAGACAAGCAGACTAAGGACATGGATTACTGGAACCATGTCCTGTTGTCTGATGAGACCAAGATAAACTTATTTGGTTCAGATGGTGTCAAGCGTGTGTGGTGACAACCAGGTGAGGAGTACAAAAACAAGTATGTCTTGCCTACAGTCGAGCATGATGGTGGGTGTGTTGTGGTCTGGGCCTGCATGAGTGCTGCCGGCACTGGGGAGCTACAGTTCATTGAGGGAACCATGAATGCCAACATGTACTGTGACATAGTGAAGCATCCGCTCCCTTCGGAGACTGGGCCGCAGGGCAGTATTCCAGCATGATAACGACCCCAAACACACCTCCAAGATGACCACTGCCTTGCTAAAGAAACTGAGGGTGAAGGTGATGGACTAAACCCTATTGAGCATCTGTGGGGCATCCTCAAACGGAAGGTGCACGAGCACAAGGTCTCTAGCATCCACCAGCTCCGTGATGTCGTCATGGAGAAGTGGAAGAGGAATACAGTGGCAACCTGTGAAGCTCTGGTGAACTCCATGCCCAAGAGGGTTAAGGCAGTGCTGGAAAATAATGGTGGCCACACAAAATATTGACACTTTGGACCCAATGTGGACATTGTCACTTAGGGGTGTACTCACTTTTGTTGCCAGCGGTTTAGACATTAATGGCTGTCTGTTGAGTTATTTTGAGGAGACACCAAATTTACACTGTTACACAAGCTGTACACTCACTACTTTACATTGTAGCAGAGTGTCATTTCTTCAGTGTTGTCACATGAAAAGATATCATCAAATATTTACAAAAATGTGAGGGGTGTATTCACTTTTGTGAAATACTGTATATAGTATTAGTATATAGTATTACTATATAAGTATATATTATTGTAAGGAAGATGAGAATAAAATAAGATTATGTAGTCATAGGAAAAGCTAACTGGAAAAGGTGCATCTCAATTTCTTAGATAATTGTCGCCATGGAGGTGAAGTTATGAAGTTACTGGGCAAGAGTGTGTGTACAGTATATATTGTGAGCAGGGGTGCTGTAAAGATTGTATTGATGATTCCAAAGGTCCTGATTAGATAAGGGGCCAAAGGGATCCCTACAGAACAAAAACAACACTATAGACTAAAAATTGTGCAGGGCTGCGGGACCAGTGCAGTAACCTGCCAGGGGCCAAAATTCCTTTCCCGATTGTAAGTATGTTTATGTATTATATGTATAAATATATTACATTTTCAGACTTCGCTCTGCAACGCTGCACAATAAGAAGTACACATAATACTGATATTTCAGTTTAGAAATCTAGAGAGTAAAACAAGCTCAAGTAACTATAAAACCATCTTCATATCTCATTTCCTCTGTCTCTCACTCACATACAAAGACAGGTGCACTATGATTTGTGCAAAGCTCTCTGGCATTTAAGTACAAGAGTCTAGTGAGTGCTGTATGAGCTTGACCTGCCTGCTGAGGAGCCCACACACACACTGTAAGCTGAGAGATATTTCCAGGACTAAAGTGGCAGGCAGAGAGGAGGTGTGGGCGTTTAGAGAGCATTCCTACGACAGCACCTGCAGCTCAGTGACATGACAGAGCAGAGAATCCACACACATGCCAACATTGTAAATGTGTTACATTTCCTCTCTCTTCACCAGCAAATCACCCACGCATGTTAGAGATTGCCAGATATGAGTCAAGTGAATGTGTGAACAGATCATTCCAGATGGATCGCTGTGAAGCTGTACACTATTCATCTGTCCTCTCTTCCACCTACCCACCCACCCACTCATTCATCTATCTTCCCATCCGTCAACATCCATCCTCCTGCACTCCTTTGTGTCCTCTGGCGTTACATTCAGCATCGTTTAAGCATCGAGGTAGATGCCTCACACTCAGTGATCAAGATCAGTTTTTGTTCCATAACTGGTCGAAATCTATTTTAATAAGGTCTTTAAGAATTCAGTTTTGGACAAGTGGACAGATTATTCCATAATACAGTAATAATAGATATGCATAAAATATTTGAATGTATAAATAAATAAATAAATTTATATATAAATAAATAAACAGGAATATTAATTTGTTCTTATTCCTGTTCACCAAAACTAACTAAAGTAGAATAGAATAGTATAGAATCCAAAATAGGATATTAAATAAATAAATAAATAAATAAATAAATACATGGTTGCGGTTTCTTTCCCTTCCAACATGAGACAGTTTAATTTGTTAACCCCTTAAGCTCTGAACTAATAATTCATAATATTTATAGTAAGCATATTATTCAGTCACTATTATGAATTATTCAGTTACTGTATCTATTATCAATAACTATTATCAATTATTCAAATGTAGGTAGCTACAAGAGTGGATGGGGTTTAAGGGGTTAACTGGGTGAAACTGAGTCATTTGTTTTACATTTTGTTCAGAACTTTCTCACAATGAAGTGTAAAGTGCAATCCAATTTCAGCTTCACTGCTTTTACAGTGATGACCTGCCATACCCCCCCCCCCCACCCCCGTCTGTGCCTTTACTGACTTCTAATGACTCAGAAGTATGAAATACTAATGTCACATAAGCATAAGTGTCATGGAGCCAGGAACAGATTTTTCAATCAGACTGAAAATTCTGTAGCTAAAACGACTACCTTAATAATGATACAGTTACATTAGTTGTCATATTGAGACCTTGTGATTATACATTTCTGCCTGGCTTTAAAAAAAATTTATTAAGTAATTATTTCACTAAATATACAGTATGTGATGAGTATTGCACAAGGATTTTGCTGAAAAGTTAGAAAAAATAGTGCTCTTAGATCAGTATCTTAAAATTGTGGAATTGTCAGATGAAAGTTTAGAATTCCAAGGTGTCAACATATTAGATGCAGAGGTTGGCTATTGTATGTAAAAGGAATGTGAACATAGCAAAATAAATATTCTAAATTGATGACCTCGTGCAAATAAATAAATCAGTGTTTTGCTGTTTTGAAAGGAAAATTGAATTAGGTTGATTTGCTTCTGGCATCTACACTGATGGTGACTCACTTGAACTAATAAAGTATTAGAAGGACCCTTGAGAGTGACAAGGATTCCCATATGAGGAAATAGTGAGAGGAAGTGGATGAATACAGTAATGGAACATTGCCATAACCAGTGATGGTTAGTCATGATATCAGATGCAAGAGCTAAAATCTAATATCTATCAATAGCTTGATAATGAAACAATTATGGATGAGCAGTGCATTATATTATAATTATATCTCATTGTTGCCAAAATGAAAATGAGGTAGCACACTATTACACACACTTAAATGCAAATAGGCAGCTGCATTCCTAATTCTTCTTTTTTTCTGAGTTTTTTCCCCAAGTCTGTGATACCATGTTTTCTCCAAATACCAATCATGTTAAACAGAAAAGCTGTAAAAACACTAAACTTATAGTTTTGCCATTTGTACTGTTGAGTAATTAGTTATTTGATTGGACATTGTTAGCTTAGTCACAATGGGAGGTCTGGAGTGGGAGAATGACCTTGTTCATTACATCCATGGCTGTGTTTCATATGTACATTCTCAATCACTGCTGACAGTGTGTTACGAATATGTCTGTGAAGCAGGTGAATAAATATGAGCCCAAATGGAGATCAATTCCATGGAGTATTCCAGTCTGTGAAATAGGCTGCATGAATCTATAGCCTGGGCTAGAAGAAATCAGCACCAGCCTTGCTTCTTTATAACGTTGTATTTTTTTATGACTGTTGGCAGTGATATTGCTTTTGGTTTCATTAAGTCCCAAATAATCCACTTTGTTAACAGAAAATACTCAGATATGAATGCTAACAAAGAAACTTCATATTGATGCCTTTTATTTATTTATTTATTTTATCTTTGAAAGATGAGGGTTTAGCACAGCTATCCCACTGACACCAGCCTCCCCTGTCCATCACTAACAATGATTTATTTTATTCAAAAGAAGCCTTATGATCTATCTCTGCTTTTCTCTTGCTTACTTCTCAGGTAGAAATGCTGAAACTGAGCCTGAATCTAAACTGGCTTGCCCTTTGCCTAATCATGCCTTGCTGCTGATTCATGGCAGTGCTGCTGTAGGCTCCACCATACAGTACCAGTGTGCTCCTGGGTGAGAAACAGAGCAAAAAATAGAGAAACAAAAAGACAGCAATATATAGTCTTCATTTTGCTCACACTCCTTCATCCTTTCCTTCCTTTGCAGATCTGTGCTTTTTGGAAACAGTGAAAATGTTTGTCACAAGGACCAGACGTGGCGTTACCCACACCCCGTCTGTCAGCGTAAGGATGCAATGTGTGCATGTCTGTGATTGCTTCTGCAGACTTTAAATGACTTTATCAACGAAGGTCCATTTTGAAAAATTACAAGAAAAAAATGTCAGGTGATGTCAGGTGTCAGGTGAATGTAAATGCGTGTGGGAATGTGGAATATGGAAGAGATCAACCAAAAGTGTCAGTACTATGCGTGCTATGTGTCTGTGTGCACACATCTAAACGAGTGTGTATTTGTAAGTATTTCTGTTACAGATTTGGGAAAGATGTTAAGAGTATAATAGAGAGAGTAAGAGATGAAGACTGTGTGGGTGGGTATGTAGTAGTGGAGGATACTGTACTGCCCTCTGCTGGATCAGTTTGAACGTCCACCATATTGTCTACTGTGTTTTCAAAAAACCTTGCCTGCCACCTGCAGGATATTTAAAAGAAAATACAACAACTGCTGCACTCTGCATGAGGTCTCGTGTGGTTCCCCGACTGTATATTACATTTATAAATATATGTGTAAATTAAAGGTAAAAGAGAATTTAAACGCAGGTAAAGTGTTCTTCACAACAACCCATGTGCCTGTTTATTTATAAGACCTATCTACAGCTCTTACAAAACATTTTAGCCTGTCCCAGCCCACTATAACTACATTTTACATTGAAATCTAATCAGATTAGTTCAAAAATAGAGTTACCTTTTGTCAGTAATGTGTGAATCCATTTAACATTTCATGCTTGGAACATCTTTTGCCACAAATCCATCTTACAACATTCAAACTGTTACCTGAACACATTCCCCCAATGGACTTTTTGGACTATTCCCAAGATCCTGGGAAGAAATGTTTTCTCATTATTTTTTCTTTCTTTTTTTCCTCAATTATTTTATGATATTGACTGATGAGGTCACCTTGAATGTACGAACACCAAATTACAGACTGAATAAATTATTAATTTAAGAGCTAAATGGCACCCTGGTCATGGAATTACTCATAAGTGAGTTTACTACAGTTTTGCTTTAAAACACACACACACACACACACACACACACACACACACACACACACACACAAACTATACTTTTTTGGGGTGTTTTTTTTTTTCTAGCTCTGCATGCAAACAATTATTTTGCATTTTGTTCATTAGGCAATCACAAACATAGAGTGACGTGTCTATATATGTTTATTTGCCCTATAGGTGTGTTTTGTCTGCCACCACAGGAAGTCAATCACGGCTACTTGGTGGCCGTGCAGAAATCTGAATATAACATGGGCGACACCATCTATTATCTTTGCAAAAAGAACTTCCTACTGGATGGGCCTAACCAAGTTACTTGTCAGTTAGATGGCACATGGAGCGCAGTACCTTCCTGCCGAGGTAAGGGAAGATCCATCAAGTTTAAAACTATAACATGAAGCTTTAATCCACATACTGTATGTGTACAATCATAAGCATTCCTTTTCTGTTAAGCCATACACCTGTTAAATTCTTGAATCTGATGGTCAGAAGGTGTTGATAAATGATCTATAACAGCATTTTTGACAGTATGCTTGTTTACATTTACATTTATTCATTTAGCAGACACTTTTATCCAAACCAACTTACAAAATTAGGAAATACAAGCAAAGCAATATATCAAGCGAAGAACAATACAAGTAGTGCTACCATACGAGATCTTTTAATTGAGTTCTAGAAAAACAAAGTGCACAGATTAGAGGTGTAAGTGACAGAGTAATTTTTATTTTTTTATTTTTTAAAGAATAATGTGGGGTTGGCGTTTTAGGGGTGTTAGTTAGTTAGTTAGTTAGTTAGGTGTTCACAGAAGAGGTGGGTCTTTCGCTGTTTTTTGAAGATAGTGACACATTCTGCTGTCTGGATTGAGGTTGGAAGTTCATTCCACCACTGAAGGACAATTATTGTGAAGGTTCTGGATAGGGACCTTGAGCCACTCTGAGTAGGCACTACTAAGCGTTGGTCATTGATCGATCACAGATTGTGTGAGCAAACATAAGCCTTCAGGAGAGAGTTGAGGTAGGAGGGTGCTGTTCCAGACAAGGTCTTGTACATGAGCATCAAGGCCCTGAATTTGATACAGGTGGCTACAGGAAGCCAGTGGAGGGAGATGAAAAGGGGTGTGATATGGGTCCTTTTAGGCTGGGCGAAGATGAGATGTGGTGCTAAATTCTGAATCATCTGAAGGGGTTTGATGAAGCTGACTGGGAGGCCCGAGAGTAGTTCATTGCAATAGTCCAGTTTTGATGACATGAGCCTGGACTGGTAGTTGTGTAGCCTGTTCGGTAAGATAGGGTCTGATTTTCTTGATGTTGTACAAAATTAACCTACAGGACCGTGCAGTTGTTGAAGTTCTGAAGTGCAGTTATTGTTCTGATACATTGTTTCTATAGTAAAAACTCATTCACCAGAACTTGATCCATATAATCTAAACAAAAAATGGATATAAAACGTGTTGTTAATTTAACGAAGAAATATACATATATAGTCACTGATATGGTCAGACTTTATGTAAGGAGAGAGTTTAATTAACATTTATGGAAAGGAGTCTCCTGTGTGAGCACTCTGTATCAGAAAGTATGGCCATGGGAAAGTCTCCAAGACAGAAGACTTTGCACTTTCTGGCTTCTCTGTATCAAGGCACGCTGCATTTCTTTCTTTCTTTTTATTTTGTCATATTCACTTCAGTTTAGAAAAAAAAGAGGCTGGTGAGGGAACAACTGTTTATAGCTATAATACCGTATATGATAACATGAGCTAACTTGTCTTTCAGATGTTCCACAGCATTAAATATTACTACAAACAAATAAAATGTATGATGTTTCATTCATTAATGAATAAAACATTCAATCATTGGCAAATTGCTTTGATATAAGAGGAATAAAACAATCGACCCTCCACTTTGCCTTGGACTGCACCCAGATGATACTTTTCCTATATCAGCATACTCCATCGTGTTTTATTCCATGCTTAACAAACTGTTTTTATGTATCTGATGTGTCCTTATTCCTCTACCTGTCTTACCTGCTATTCAGCTCGCTGTCCAATCCCTGCAAAGCGCAGCAGAGTGATAGTGGGCGGGGTTAAGAGCTGGCCGTATGAATTGACGGATGGGATGGTCACTCACGGTGAGAATGTAACGTTCTTTTGCAAGCATCCACAAAGGTCTTGCAGTTTCACAGCCACAGAGACCTGCTTTGGTGGACTGCTCCCTGTACCCGGCTGCTACCTTGGTTAGACAAAACACACACATACGCCTATATGTTTAAGTGTAAATGTGTATATAAATATATACATTTATAGTATCATACATGCTCATGCATTTCATGTGATCCCACTCCCAACCATGATTTTCCTTTTCTCAATTCCTCCAGAACCCACTTGGTTTCAGTATAAACTCTACCCTCACCGACTGGTATCAGAGATTAATCCATGTGATCCTGCTGACCTGGACTTCACCTCTGAGTGAAATTCTCTTACTGGACCCCATTTGACCTAGATGCCATTTCACCACACAGGACTCAAACTTCTTGTTATTCATTTCACCAGTTCTAAGATCTAGATAATTTGACACATTTTTTTTATGTAGAGGAATTTAATTATCCGAAGTCCTTTCACTGCGCTGTGCTTCATACAGGAGCAAAGGTTAGGAAAGTAAGCAGAATACTGTTTAGGGTCCAATGAATACAGTTCATAGTTCACCCATGGGGAGATAAACAGAACTTATGGAACAATTCATATCATTTTGATTAAATATGGAATATTTTCAGATGAAAGTTAAAAGAAAGATAAGTATATAGATTTACTGCATTCATAATTTAACTTTTGTATTTGTGAGTTGTTTTTCTTTTTTTTTCACTTTACTCTATAATGCATTGACAAGGTTATCTTAAATGGAATGGTTGAAATGTATGTTGTATATTAGCTGCTTAATTCTTATTTTATAAACGTATTACAATTGCTAAAAGGTATGTCAAGCTAGTGTCAAACTGACTTTTTCCATAAAGTTTTATACTTCTGTCTGTACAAATACACAGCTTAGCACAACGTTCATTTCAGGACCAAAACCCACTACAATGACATGTTGTAACATAACAAATACTTTTCAATACATTCATTTACCAAAACACTGAGCACTACTTTTCTTCTAACAAAAACATTGTTTCAGTCAGAGCACAATATGATATACACTCACTGTCCACTTTAATAGGAACACCTGTACACCTGCTCATTTATGCAGTTATCTAAGCAGCCAATCATGTGGCAGCAGCACAGTGTATAAAATCATGCAGATACAAGTCAAGAGCTTCAGTTAATGTTCACATCCAACATCAAAATGGGGAAAGTGTGATCTCTGGGACTTTAACCGTGGCTTTGATGTTCGTTCCAGATAGGCTGGTTTGAATATTTCAGAAACTGCTGATCTCCTGGTATTTTCACACACACAACAGCCACTAGGGTTTACACAGAATGGTGTGAAAAACAAAAAACACTGAGTGAGCGACAGTTCTGGGTGGAAATGCCTTGTTGATAAGAGAGATCAGAGGAAAATGGCCAGATTGTTTCAAGCTGCCAGTATGAATATAGTATAGGCTTACCCAAACTGGACAATTGAAGATAGAAAACACATCACCTGATCTTTATCCTGTTTTCAACTGTCCAGTTCTGTGAGTCTGTGCCCATGACAGCATCAGATTCCAGTTCTTGGCTGACAAGAGTGGAACCTGATGTGGTCATCTGCTGTTGTAGCTCATCCTCTTCAATGTTTTATGTGTTGTGCATTCTGCATTGATGCCTTTCTGCTCACCACGGTTGTAAAGAGTGATTATTTGAGTTACTATAGACTTTCTGTCAGCTCAGACAAGTTTGGTGTAGAGATACACAGTTTTGTAGATCGTAGATAATGAGTGAAAGATATATGCAATAATTCTGAAGACTGTGTACACTAAATAAAATGTCAAAAAAAATAAAACCAGATTTTTTTTGTGCATTGTCATAATAAATGTATGAAAAATTTAAATTGGCAGCAACTAATTCTTGATATCAAATGTACTTTTTCCCTTAATAAACATTTTGAATATTGCTTTGTCATGAAAATTTATGAACTAAGACTAACTTGGGGGGGACATGGTGACATAGTGGTTAGAATGCTTGCCTCACACCTCTGGGGTTGGGGGTTTGAGTCCTTCTCCACTCTATGTGTGTGGTGATTGCATCTTCTCTTTGTGCTTCAGAGGTTTCCTCTGGGTACTCTGGTTTCTTCCCCCAGTCCAAAGGCCTGTGTAGGCTGATTGGCATTTCTAAATTGTCCATAGTGTGTGAATGTTTGTGTGAATGTTTGTGCCTTGGTTGGCACCCTAGCCTTGTGCCCCAAATCCCCTGGGCTAGGCTCCAGTCTCCCCCACTACCCTGTGTAGGAAAAGTAGTACAGAGGATGGATGGATTACTACTGAATCCATCCATGAATCCAAAAACTGAAAAAGTAGGATTACTGTTTTATGTGATTTTTCCCCTTTAAATTTTTTTCCCACATACTTTACTTTCTTTTCTGTCAGTAAAATTTATACGAAATCTCCTTAGTTTTGTTTCTAAAATTCAGTGGAATTGCAAAACAACATGAGCAAGCCAGCTCAGACAAAATTAACGTATTTCTGGGGCAAGGATACAGTGTATTGAGCAAAGTTTACCAGAGGCCAAATTGCACATCAGCTTTTGTACATCAACAATTGTATTCATTGGAAAAAAGCTGTTGTATTAGAGGAATAAAACTCTTTGGGAAGTGCTGTTATATGAAAATTATTTGAGGGGGTAATGGTCGTCTGTGAAGACTAACCAGTAGTGGATTATTTTTCTATTACAGCACATCCTCTTGTGTTTTTAATCCATACTTAATTTATAAATAAACTGCCATAATCAGCGATTAGGCTAATTTTGGTCAATCCAGGATATCTCTGTAATAATCCAGCTTTCACTAGTGCTTTTTTGCATAAATTATGCATGTGCCTTGTTATGTAAATGAAATTTGTCATAATTTAAATTCCAGTGCCATTTAAACATTATTATTAACCAATCTCAACTGTCGTGTCTGACGCACTAAACTGCGACACCACAACAAGCCCCACCCCTACCCCTCTTTGTCCCCGCCCACTCATTCATTCATATTTGGTGTTCCGGAAGTGCGCGAGGGTCGGGTTAGCCAGTGCCTGCGCGAGCTGACTCGTGGGGTGAGAAACAGTTTCATATTGAATATTTCTGTTTAAAAAGGAAGTGTCACTACAGGGCTTCAATAGTATAGTGATACATAGAGCATGTGGCTTGAATGATAGCCTTGTACATATGCTGTAACCTTAAGAAAGTTTGAAATATGGTTTGTAAGCGAGCGGTGTTTTGCGCACGGTGTCACCGGCTCGAACCCTCGGTACGCAGAAAATGGCTGGTCGCAGGTCCGAGCTCGGAGTCTCTCCTCACAGTGCGGCAGGATAGAAACGCGGCTAGCTTTCGCACGGGCTTTTCTACAGGAACGAATTAAACGCGTTTAGCGACACGGGTTCGAGCCACTACATCGACTCACAGCATCAAAAGAATGGTAGGCTAAATGTGTGTGTGTTTTTTCCTAATCGGACCTCCGACTCCGTGTAATGGCGTCCGTTTGTGCCCGTGTCGCTTCCTCCCGCAGGACGTTTCTGAGAGCTTTGACTCTGCGCGTCTTGTCAAACCCGGAGACGGGGGCGTTTACTAATGCGTGCACCTTGTTTATTAAAAGCATTTACAGAAGTAAATGACTTTCGATAATATTGGTGTTTAACTAGTACGGACAAGCATTTTGAATTAGGGGTAGATATTATACACACAATGCAAAAGAAGCTACGCTGTAAGGTTTTATATATAACATAAATATATAATAATACACACACACACACACACACACACAATCACATGTATATAAGTCTGGTACGGTTTATAGCCTGTGCAAGCAAGGGTCTTATAATATGAGAATCTAGAATTTAATTATTTACCATAAAACAGTTACAGATAACCGGTGCATAGAAATTAACTGTAAGTGAGATTTTTTGATGAATACCTGAAGGCTGTACGAAAGACTTTTTTTTCTTTTTTTTTTCAGTACAGTAACTTCAGAAGTTTGCTGAGTCAAAACTAAACTATAAATGTTGCCTAACTCAGGAGGCACATGGCAGTTTAAAACGCGGTTTGGTGGACTTGAGTCTCACCACAAAAAAGTGGTCTATTTCAAATCCATTTCCATGACCTAGACACATGATGGCTTTTTGATTAAAAAAACAAAACAAAAACAGATTCTAGAGATGAGATGTTTACTAAAATGCTCAAAAGTCACTCCCTTGTGGGCGAAAAAACAACAACAACCAACCAAAACAAACAAACAAACAAAAAAAGGCCTAAACAATGCCTTGAATTGATGAGTTCTCAAAGTTATGCTCTTTTCCATGTTCTCAATAGGGCACAGATTGGAAGCATGAAACCTGCTAGGGACATTTCATGTCAAAGATGTTGGCACCCTGGGTCTTGACATCATCAGTAACAGATCTTGGGATCTCAGCATCAGAAGGCAGAAAGTGATCTGTCAGAGGTAACTTTTAAAGTTGTGTGTGTGTTTGTGTGAATCACTTGTACATTTGTGTAACAGCCAAAACTATTGGCCATTGTGTATGTTTCTGTTTTAAGATTTCTTTTAGTAAATGCTTATGTGCATCATGAATAACAGTTGGGTGACATGGTGGTGCAATGGGTAGCGTTACGGCTTCACAGCTCCAGGGTCCCTGGTTTTGTCCTGAGCTCGGGTTACAGTCTGTGTGGAGTGTCTGTGCATGCTGTGCGTTCTGTTTTTGGTGTGGTTTTCACCCGGGTTTTCTGGGCCGGGTTCTTTCCACTTCCCAAAACGTGCCAGTATAGGTGGATTTGGCTACACTGAATTGCCCTTAGAGGTGTATATATGTGTGTGTGTCTATATATATATATATATATATATATATATGTATGTATATATGTGTGTGTAGGCCTCTTGATGAACTGGCATCCCGATTGGGGTGTGTCCCTGCCTTACTTAAACTCGTATAACATTTAACTAAACAATCTGCTTTTATCACACTCTTGTCAATTTGTTAGATAGTGGTAACTTATTGTTGATCGTATCACAAATTAAGTGGGATTGAGTATTTATTATACAAAACATTATGATAACAAGTCCTGTAAAACAGTTCAAGTTTTATAATATAAAGTGTGACATTACTGTAGTAACTCAGTCCTGAAATAAGATAATTTAAGAAGATATAGTAATGCTTGGCAAATAGTTAAAATATCTTCCAGAAGAAACTACTGAAGACTACTGTCCAAGGGAGTATGTAGTGACGAATGAGTAACAATCTAAAATACAGAAATACACCTGTTTTATGTAAGGAATTCCACACAACAGACTGCTGTTATAAAATAAGCCATGCGTGGTGGTATGATCCGGCCCGATGCAAAACAGATTAATACCCAAAGTGTGTTATTAAGCTTATAACACAGTGATTTGCCAATATTTGCACATTGTTATTTATTAATGAACAACACATCACATTTTTTAACTGTTTATACTGTAATTCCATTTAATGTAGAGCTGCAAGAAATAATCTATTATGAAAATCATTGTCAACGAATCTCTATCGATTAGTTGGTCTGTGCGCGGCATGGGACACATTTACTCACTACGTTACATCTGTTCCGAAAACACGCATCGGAGAGTGAGTACTAAAGTTGTGTCCCAAATGATGTACTGTACACTTACATTGTGCACTATGTACTCTCCTGTCTAGTTTGTGAATTTTAGAAAGGTAATATTGTCTCAAATATAACACTAGCGTTTTTTACTAACCGGATGTATAAGCCGTTACCTACTCGATGGCGCATGGCGTCATATGCACGTAATGTGACTCCGCTAGCTTTAGCCTAATACACAGTGTCACCTACAATGACTTTCTTAATTTTACTGTTGGTCAACGTTACCTTTTATTCTCAACATGACCTCAGTCACCATCAGACGGAGTTGAAATCGTCAAGTGACTGTGGAAGAAAGTGTGCGACCGTCAAGTCCTCTAGGGCAGGAGAGCATTCTGGATTTTACACCGCGGAGATCAAACAGTGCTGCACGAGCACAAACTTATGTTTATATCCAAAATGCTCCACTGTGTGTAAGGGGCAGGGGAAACTTAAAAAGTTGCTTAAAAGGTTTAGTTTAATTTAAGTTGATTGTCGTCACAATCGACACAATAATAAAAACTCACTTTCACTGCACCTTGTGGTTTCTGTTACTCACTGACTTTAGGCATATTGTTTTACTTCTGTTTACTTTTGATCATTACAATTAATTAAACTACAGTCCTAAATTAATATTATATATTCTGGTGTGTGTGTATTGGGTTCTTTTCTGTTTTGGACAAACAGTTGTGTAAAATTTTAGTCTGAACTTTGTATTTGTAACCCTCAGTTTGTGGTTTTTATTTTAAATAAACAAAATAAATGGTACTGAAAGCTCCCCCCCATCTGATTAATCGGAAAAAGAAATCGATTATGAAAGTAATCATTAGTTGCAGCCTTAATTTTATGTTGTGGAAACTGTTTTTTTGTTTTTTTAGTTCCTGTTATAATTTATATTATAGCTGTTATAAACAGTCATTTGCTCACCAGCTTCTCGTTTTTCTCACTCTTGAACTTAAGACAAAAAATGCAGCTTGTCATGATACTGAGAATCCAGAAAGCACAAAGTCCTCTTCCCTGAAGACTTTCCCATGTCTGGGAAACTGTAACTGTTAGAAAGTGCTGACACCTGATAGTCCTTTCATACATTTTTCATGCACATCTTCTAACAGAATACTTCACCATATCAGTGATGAACTATTTTTCTTTGTTATGCAACAACACATTTAAAAATAATCAGTTTATTATTACTCTTCGATTATGTGGTTATTCACAGGGTCTAATTGGAATGATAACGTATTAGAAATAGCATATTAATATAAACCTATGATTAATGTTACAACTACTGTCAGAGCCATGATGTAATAGAAAATTACTGCACGCCTTCTGATTTGAGAATTGAACAACATTATAGTAAAAAAGCAGGCAGTAGGTTAAAATTGGAACCTGTCATTGGCAGAGCATCATGCAAATTGTTTTGAAGTTAGTGTATGTTCTGTCTGGACAAGTACCATTTGTGACAACAGAGGTATACAGTGGGGGAAATAAGTATTGAATGCATAAACATTTTCAGTGAATTTTCAGTGAGGTTATTCAAATGAAAATTTCACCAGACATCAGTATTAACTCAAGAAATCTGGAAATGTTAAGAATTCACAACATTAAAGTCCATAAATAAAGTTATGTGTAATAGAGTGGTATGACACAGGGAAAAAAGTAAGAACAGTAATGAACACAGTAAGAACGAACAGTTATCCAAGGCAAGGTAAGGCAAGGAACCAACTGTAATCCATAAGTAATTATACCCCCCCATCTGTGCAAATTAATATCAGATGGGTTAGTAAATTGATGGTCTATAAAAAGGCTTTTCGTTTCCAAGGTGACACACAAGAAACATCTCATGATGGGTAAAAGCAAAGAGCTCTCTCAAAACCTTTGCAGCCCTATTGTTGCAAAATATTGATGGAATCGGATACAGACGTATATCAAAACTTCAGAATCTTCCGGTAAGCACCATTGGAGCCATTATCTGCACGTGAAAGCAACATCACTCCATCATCAACGGAGCCATGCTCCTCGCAAGATATCTGACCAGGGAGTCAGAAGAATAGTCAGAAGAGGAGCCTGTGAGCCAAGGACCAATCGAAAAGATCTCCAGAAACACTTAGAGGCAGCAGTTGCCGTCGTCAGAGAGAAAACAAAAGGCAATGCACTCCACTGCTCATGCTCAATCCACAAGACTCCATTACTCAAGAAAAGGCATGTCAAAGCTCATTTAAAGTTTGCTACAACTCAGTCTGGTCAGACGAGAGAGAAAATGTTTCTTTTTGTCTGTCATACTACACACCATGTTTGGAGAAGAAATGGCACTGTGCATCACCCTAAAAACACTATACCAACAGTGAAGTTTAGAGGTGGAAGCATCAAGGGGCTGTTTTTCATTGCGTGGTACTGGCAGATTTCATATAATTGAAGGAATGGCCCAATCACCCTGACTTGAATGACTCCAATTGAACAAGATTTAAAGACAATATGTTTAGAAAAATGAGCCAAAATCACACCTGAATACTGTGGCTGATTAATTTCTTCATACAGGAAGCATCTTGAAGCTGTCATTACAAACAAAGGCTTCTCTACTAAGTATTAAATGAATTTCAGTTACTGTGTTCAATACTTATTTCATGTGTCATTCTGCTTTATTACACATAACTTCATTTATGGACTTTAATGTTTGGATTTCTTTTTATGTGTGGATTTCTTGACTTAATACCAAAGTCTGGTGAAAATTTCATGTGACTAGCCTCATTGGGAATATATTTACTGAAAAAAATGCTCGTGTTCAATACTTGTTTCCCCCATTGTATAATGTTATATACATCTTTTCTTTGCAAACCATAGCTATAAACACTATTACAAAAACAAAACACCATCTGCATGCATTGAACTTATTTATTACATTTGTATTACATTATATTACCTGTTAATTTTTTTTCCCATTGTTGAAAGGAAATTATGTTTATATGCCATATTGAGATTTAAACTTGAATTTCACAAAAACTTATAAATTCTAAGACTTTCAATTCTGCCATTTTTATTTCCATAATTGCCGTACTTTGTTATTTTCCAGATTAATGACCTTTCCCAGTGGCAGTGACAAGGATGGAGATGGCTGGCTCCAACAGAAAAGAAAATGTTCTATTTGGATGGTTTTTACAAGTGGATTTTGAAGGAAAGTTTCAGTGAATTCTCAGGTAGTAAAAAACTGATTAGTGACGTCCTTGCTCCTTCTCTGGTGAGCTAACAACCAAAGTTAGCATATTGTTGTTTCAGACATCAGAGGATATTGTTCAGGACCTTAGCCATCCAAGGGGACTGATGTTAACTCTATCCGAGTCAATCAAAGGTAGGTTTTATGGACAAGGTTGTAAATGAGAAAACCTTAATGGAATTTTAGCCTGAAAACCAAATACCCCTTCCATCTCAGGAGTATCTCGCGAATAGGGTGGTACTGATGGTGGAGACAACGCAGAAATGGAGTACCATACCATGCCTCTGATTCAGAATTCTGTTAATTCAATCAAGCTGTCAGAAATGGTGTCACCATGCCTGAATCTACACCAGACAATATACGAATAGCTTCACAACTGAGACCCGGCATCAGGACGAACGCCATTTAATCAGAAATGAATGAACCAATAACCAAAGTGATATATTTTAATCCTAACCTCTTGTCCAGTGATTACCCTGTAAAGGACCTTCACCGACAATCCCCTCTAAAGAATACTAGTAATAAAATATATGATGAAAGTTTCAGTCACATTACCAAAGAGGAGGTGAAGATACAGAACTTTGCAAATGTTACTGGGTCTGAGACAGTTGAAAAGACCAGAGACTGTGAGGACAAAAAAAGGACAGAACACCGCCAGGTGTACAACAGTGCAAACTGTACAACTCCGGTCCCATTTTATGAAAAACAGAAGGGATTTGATGTAGCAATGCCTGAAGCTGTTACTAGTGTTAAAGAAGCCATGGGGCAGGAAGAGGTCTATGCAGCACTGGATTTAAGCCTGCCAAAAAAGAACGTCAGGGATAACAAAGAAAAGTGTAAATGGATTCTAGATCCTGAATACCATATTTCATTAATAATGGAGGTAGATGAGATCAAGGATGACACTCAGCATGTAGATGTGGTGCAAGATGAAGACAATGAAGATTACTGGTCTGACATGGGAAATGATTATATGAACTACTTTCACTTAGAAAATTGGGATCAGTGTCCTTCTGCTTCACATGTAGCCATACCATCTACATATGGATCAGTTATGTGTCCTGATCCAAAGGATACACTTCTAATAGATGACCAAGGTATTCCTTACACTCTTACTCCAGATGGTCAAAAAGTTCCCCAGTTAGAACCTTCCGAAATGCCAGTGACTGCCTCAGATGAGATGGGATCCACAGAGTCTGACATTCAGATGTCTTTGGCTTTTCAGAATGCAGAGCCTGACCGAGAGTTATTTCTTCCAGATATGATTTTGGAGGATTCATCACATAGTGTCTCAACAGAAAGCTCTCAGGCTACTATAGTACTGGAGAAGAAATCTCCCAATGATTCCTGTGTTGAGCCCGGGCCAACTGCATTGCCACCGATGTCTACTCTCCCTTCCCTTCCTATTCAGATTATGGCTAGTAATACTGATTCAAACACACCCATCCTCCTCCTCCCACCATCTCACCTTGAAACACTTACAGCTTCAGCATCTAATGCTAATTCTGAACTTATGGCTCTGTCGCTACCTTTTGCCCTTGCCTCAAACACACAGTCCACCCCTGTCTTACTTGTTCTTTCATCTCCTGAAGTGTCCTGTGGAATTCAATCTTCCTCAATTTCAGGACATTTTTCTTCAGTTTCCTCCCCATCATCTGTTGCACTTCCTTCTTCTTCGAGTTCACCTGCCCCTAAACCGGAACCCATCTCTTGTACAACTGCTATAAATCTCTCAGGACAAAATAAATCCTGTAATTATTCTGCGGCCCCTACCTCACCCATTGCTTCCTCCAGCACTTCCTCTGTGAACTCTTCAAATCTGGCTAAGCAACTCAAAAGTGATACATGCTCTGACATGCCTACTTCTTTCCAGGAAGCACTGCTTAGATTAGCTGTATCTGCTGAACAAAAAAATGAAAACCGATCCAAATGCATTGACAAATCTTCAGTCTTTAGCTCGTCATCTTGTACTGAACCAACTCAGGCACTAGAGGAACATTGTGACACTGAACAAGTGTCACCAGTCTCTGAGCCAGAGTCTGTCTCAGTGGACCGAACAGACTCTTTATTAAGAATCTCTGCTGAAGACCTTCCACTTCAGTCATCTACTTCCCCTCCTAGTCCAGACTCACCAGTACTTCCCACCAACCATTCAAAAAAACAGGATGCTCAGGCATTAGGCCCACGTCGCATTCTTTACTGCCAGTACTGCCCACGGGTTTTCTACTACCTCTCAGACCTGGAACGCCACTCCATCACACACTCCCAGAAGAAGCCGCACATATGCCAGCTGTGCGGCAAGGCTTTCAAACGCTCCAGCCATCTGGAGCGGCACAAGCATATCCATACAGGTGAACGGAACTTTGAGTGCCAGCTTTGCCCACGGCGTTTCAGAGAAGCTGCAGAGCTGACAAGGCACCAGCGGGTACACACAGGTGAAAAGCCTTACCAGTGTCTGTTATGCCATATGCGGTTTGCTGAGCGTAACACTCTACGGCGGCACACTAAGCGCAAACATCAGGGTCAGCAGCAGGAAGCAATGAACACAAAAGCAAAGCCAGAAACCGAAGGGGTTTCACTTGTTGGTATGCACGAGCAACAGGAAGAAAATGCAGAGTGGTATATCTCAACATTGACTGAGATGGAGTCTGACAATGACACAGGAGGAGAATGAAAGTGAAACATTACAATGAGGCTTCATTTATATATTTAGGTGTTGTTTTTTATTTTATTATATTTGCAGTTTATTTACTTTTATATTTAAATACTATTGTTCTCATTAAGTATGCAGTGAAAATGTCCACTGAAATCCATTTAAATGGATTGCTATATATGGCAATACTTTGGCTTTGTTAATCCTTTACCTCCTATTTTTACCCTCAATACGTCTTAGAATGTCTTAATTACACGAGTGCACATTTCTTACTCTGGTCAAATGAACCACTTTGCTGTGAAGGTCAAGTAATCAGATTTGTTGACTCTTGATTAGTGCTTTTCCTGTGATCATTTAAAATGCTTCACAAAATTCACAAACCAAGTAATGCATCATGTTACATGATGCATCAAGGCACCTTCAGAGGTATAGAGTACAGTGATATGTTAATTTCAGTTTCCTATTTTTATTTTAAAATTGTACAGATCGTTTTGTTTTTTTTGTTTTGTTTTTTTACTATTGTGCCTTGAAATACATTTCATCATTTCAATTGCTTATTGCTTTCAAAAGTAATGCACACTGTGAAGTAGAACATTTAAAGTTTATACTCAGCCTGTTATTCCTACTGCTTTCAATTTGCTGTGAACATAGAAGTGTTCTCTGTATCACTGATTGTTGCTAGAAGAAGTGTTAGCAAATTTGTTGCTCATTTAAAGTTTGGATTGGTATGTTATGTTTCAGTTTGCTATATATCAATACTAAGATATGTAAATAACATTTAAAAACCTGTTTTGATGTGTATATAGATAGTGTTTGCTTGTTTTAATTAAATTTGTAATTACATTTCTTAATTTGAGTGTGACTCAAAGAAATGCACATCAGCAGAATAAATATACTGTGTAATATGTTAATATATTCCCTGTAAATAACAAATGATCATCCTGGGTCTGATTGCCCTAGGGTTAATTTAAAACTCTATAGTGTGTATTTCATATATAATTAGCAATCTGAATATTTGCACACTTTAATTAAAGCATGCTTGCTGTCCCTTATCTCTCACTTTAGTGATTCTCATGATCAATTGTGCAGGCAGTTTATTCTGCCTTAGCATCACTGGACTGCAAATATTCAAAGCAGTTTAGACAGAGCTGCTAAGAAATATTACCTAAATGACACAGTTGGGGTTGCAGTATTGTGCTGTACTCTGTATATTCTTAAAGGATCAATTTTATTTATTAAAATCCTTATACTTTAGACCTGCCATGGTGCTATGTAATAAAAATGTAATAAGAGGGGGTGTTGTAAGCTTTGCAAATTATTATTTTAAAAAGAATAAACAAATTGACGGCCTGTAAAGTACATGCAGGAAGTAATGTATTCTATATTAATCACATTAACAGATATGTGGTAAGATCAAGCTCAAGCACTTCTATGACACAAACCACTGGGTTATATTCGACACATGCATAATGAGCATATGCCATAGTCTGTCACACTGTCTCATATCATAATAAAATGCCTTAAAATAAAGCTTGTCATTGACATTTTCATTACCAAAAAATGCTTTTTCATTTTTGCCATTGTAGTGGTTTATTTTAGTATGGGTTTGACCAGTAATTATATCCTTCAAAAAATTATGTGGAAGATCTTAGAAATAAATTTAGACACACGGATAAGCATCTCTGCCTGCGCAAAACATTGACCTTGAGGTGGATGAGCTACAACAGCAGAAGACCACATCAGGTTCCACTCCTATCAGCCTAGAACAGGAATCTGAGGCTATCATGGCCACAGGCTCGCCTAAATTGGACAGGGAGTTAGAAAAAAAGATCCAGCCCTTTTCCATTCTTCAACTGTCCAATTGAGTCAGTCTGTGCCCATGGCAGCCTCAGATTCCATAAGCACTAATGAACCCCATACCATCAGACATGCAGGCTTTTGGACTGAGCTCTGATAAAAAGCCAGATGTTCCCTCTCCTCTTTAGTCCTCTTTAGTTTAGAGGACGTGGCATCCATGGTTTCCAAAAAGAATTTAAAATTTCGATTTCTCTGACCACAGAAAAGTTTTCCATTTTGCCTCGGTCCATTTTAAATGAGCTTTGGCCCAGAGAAGATGGCGGCGTTTCTGGATCATGTTCACATATGGCTTCTTCTTTGCATGATAGAGCTTTAACCAGCATTTGTGGATGGGACGGCGAACTGTGTTCACAGACAATGAGTTCTGGAGGTGTTTCTGATCCCATGCAGGTATTTCCATTACAGAATCATGCCTGTTTTTAATGCAGTGAGGGCCTGAAGATCACGGGCACGCAGTAGTAATTTTCACCCTTGTTCTTTGCACAGCGATTTCTCCAGAGTCTCTGAAATTTTTGATGATATTATGTACTGTAGATCAAGGGTCCCCAACCCCCGGGACGCGGACCGGTACCGGTCCGTGGGTCATTTGGTGCCGGGCCGCACAAAAAATAAATGACTTGCATTATTTCCGTTTTATTTATTATCTGAGTCTGAATGATGTTTTATTTTGAAAAATGACTGGATTCTCTCCGTTACATCCGTCTATGACTCGCTCTTGACGCAAGTCAAGACGCTTGTCTCGATCACGTGATATGTTACTTGGTCACGTGATACGTTAAGGGGTAGAGCAGAAGTTACTCATGCTATGTTGTTGGCGTGATGTTACCAGGACGCTTCTAATAAAGCTGCGATTTCACACTGGATTCACGTTTATAATTATATTTTAAAAATACCCCAGTATTTATGCCGGTCGTATCATTTTATTTTGTTGTATTTATCCGCCACACCTTAAAGGCCGGTCCTTGAAAATATTGTCTGATATTAAACCGGTCCGTGGCGGAATAAAGGTTGGGGAACGCTGCTGTAGATGATGAGATGAAAAAAAAAATGAGGAACATTATTCTGAAATTGTTCCAAAATTGTAGATCCAGTTTGTCACAGATTGGTGAACCTCTGCCCATCTTTACTTCTGAAACACTCTGCCTCTCTTTTTATACCCAATCATGTTACTGACCTGTTACCAATTAACCTCCAGCTGTTTCTTTTTAGTAACATTTACTTTTCCAGCCTTTTGTTGCGCCCGTCCTAACATTTTTGAGACATGTTACAGTCATCAAATTCAGAATTACCTTTTTTTTGCTTAAAATGGTACATTTCCTCAGTTTAAACATTTGATATGTTTTCTATGTTCTATTGTGAATAACAAAGGGGTTTATGAGATTTGCAAATCATTGCATTCTGTTTTTACTTACATTTTACACAGCATCCCAACTTTTTTGGAATTAGGCTTGTCTTTGTGTGATGTTTGTTTACACGCTATTAACCTTGCAAGGCTGTATGTGCATGCATCTGTGTGCATGTTTTTTTATTTTTTATTTTATTTTATATAGAACCAAATGTCCTCACAAGGACAGGAAATCTGACAGTTTTGATTTTGGGGACATTTGGCTGAGGAATAAAAACTGCACTTTAATATTTTTTATTCTTAGCTTATTATTAGGTTTAGGTGTAGCATAGCATTAATTAATTGCATTAATAATTTGATGTAATGTAATAATGTAAGGTCCTCACGTGGATAGTAAGCCGCGTGTGCATGTGCATGCATGCGTGTGTGTGTACGTGTGTGTGTGTGCACACACATGATCCGGGTGTGCACCCCAGATGTGCCTTTGGTCTGTGTTCCATTTGGCAGCATCTTCAAAAGAGAGGATGCCGTATGAGAAACAACCTGACAGGCTGTGAGTTTGTTTGTGACTCGTTCTTTCTCCATCATGGCTCATCATTTTTTACTTAAATTATTTTCTATGTGAGAGGTCTTTTTTCCCCACCCTGCAAAGTGTTCTAATGAAATTCTTTCCCCATTAGCTAGTTTATTTATTTATTTATTTATTTTCATTTGGTTTTCATTTCCATAATTTAACATTCGAAAGACTCAACATGTTATGCATTATAATGTATTATTTTAATATATTCCCTGTAAATGGTCTTTTGCATCACCAAACATTCTAATCTTTACCCTTTAGGTAGTTATTTTAGCAGGCAATTGCCAGTTGCTGGCTTCTCATCTGTCCTCATATAACCAATCATGACCTTGTTCTGGCGTGAGTCGACTCTCATTGCACAGTGCTGCCACTGGATGGCAAACTCATTCCAGATTTCTGTGTGCAGCGCAACATAAGAAACGACCTTAACCGCATACTGTCTTATATTTAATGAAGCTCTTGATGCTGATATACTGACAAATAACATTTGCAGCATTCTGTGGTTTCATACATTTACCAAGTTAGTATGTTCGGCACAAAACCTTCATATCTATATGTCTATAAAGATATGTTGGCCTTTTGTTTTCTCATTAGTTTCTCATATCTGACTGAATTGAAATTGATTGTGCACCCAGTACTGAAGAATACAGAAGCCCAAACAATATAAACAGTAAGTGATTTTCAAGCTGCGCCACTCAATGACACAGGCTGACCAAATGAGACCGGGAAGGGGGGTTGGGCTTAAAAGGAGTGTAACAGGTGTTAATCAGAAAGGGATTCACAAAAAGGGGGGCATGGATATTTGAAAAGGGAGTGAGAGATTACATCATTTTCCCTTCATGTCCTTAGACGTGTCACTGTGTGTTTGAGTGAGTCATTGCTGTGCGCTGCAGAGAACAATGCTGTAGACCAACACAGACAAACCAGCAGACATTTTGACCTGAAGTACAGGAACTCAGTTTGTCGCCCATGATCACAGTATCCAATATACAGTATTTTACAGTCTTATCTGAATTTGATCCCTTACCGGTGTTGTACTCATTTAGATGCTCTACATACAGGCTTTAACATCTGCTTCTTTCAGTCCTGAGCTCTATATATACAATCTGCATAAAATAATTAGGATTGAACTTCCTCCTGCACCCTTTCGTTTTTTTCTCTCTCTCTTTCTCTCTCCTCCCTCTTCGTCTCTGTATGTCTGTCTCTCTCTCTCCCTCTCTCTCTCTCTCTCTCTGTCCCCCACACATCCACCCCCACCACAAACACACTGACCTGCTGATGCAGCAGCACACACTGACATGCCTGTCAAAGTGACTGAACAGGTGGTGCTGTAATGACCACCCTCTGCCCATCCCCCTTCAACCCCCCCACACACACCCACAGACACACAAACATGCATACAGGCACACGCTCACAGACACACGCACACACACAAACACACACACACACAGACACACACTCAGTCTCTAAATTGATAGATTGATCCACAGGATGCCTCACTGCTGTACATGTGTGTGAAATCAGTCATGTATTTAATGATGGTACTTTACCAATGGTAATACATATCATTGCGCTTGATCATCCAATCATTGAACCCATACATGTTCTATAATATCATAGCATCTCTGTCTCTCTCTCTCTCTGTCTCTCTCTCTCTCTCACACACACACACACATATATATAAGTATAACTATCCATATGAATACCTTATATTAACATAATTATTAATGCTGCTAATTAATACTAGGCCTATTCCTAACCCTAACCTTAACCAAAAGGACATAGTTTGGATTATTATTATTATTATTATTATTATTATTATTATTATTATTATTATTTATTTGTTTATTTTATTTTATTTTATTTTAAATAAAAGCTGAAAAAAAACACATTTTTCTATCATGTCCCCCACAAAGTCAAAACAGTCAGATATTGATATCATTGTGGAGGCATTTGATCCCCACAAAGATATAACACACACACACACACACACACACACACACATTCATATATCTTAGAGTCACATGTGTTGTCAATGTAACGTAACTCATGAACTATGTTGGCAGTCTAGTATTCTCTGAAATCTTTATTTTACTTAATACCCGCAGTTATTGAGCAAATGATTCCAATTCAGCACTTAAGTGTTAATGATGCAAATGTTTTAGTCTGTTAGTCAAGAGTCAGAAAGTGATTGAAGCCGTCAAGCCTAAAAACCTCAGCATCAATCAATCAGCAAACAAGTTTATATGTGTGTGTGTGTGTGTGTGTGTGTGTGCCAGTCCTAAGGTTTCTGAGGTGGGGGTTGTGTTGAGTTGGCGGGGGGTGCTTGTTTGACAGCCCAACACAGTTGGCACAACCTCGTCCAGAGAGAGAGAGAGGGTAATGAGAGAGAGACGGAGCGAGAGGACAGGGTAAGTTCGGAGAGAAGGAAAAGAAGTAAGAACTCTCAACTCCTTGACTCCAGACACTCATCTTTGGAAGATCTTGGAATGAAAAAAGCAAGCCTGGCATGAGAACTATTACTACTAAATGCATCTGAATTGTTGCCCTCCTTTGCTTCCTTGTCCTTTGGTTTCTCTCTCTCTCTCTCTCTCTCTCTCTTCTCTGGCACAGGCCAGGCAGGACAGCACACAGACTTTTTCTGTGAGTATTCCTTTTAGTCTCTCTCTCTCTCTCTCTTTTTTTTTTAACTTAGCACAAAATTGAATCTTGGGTACAGATGTGTTTTTTAAGAATGTGAATATCTAGTCTGACATACTTAAACTTCACAATGAAGACCTTAATGGTATTTTTGGAGTAGGTCTCTTCTGGGTAGTACCTTTTCAAATCAATATTGCACTGAGATATTGGAGAAAGTCGGCATTTGACTGTGGCTTGTAAAAAAAAAAAGAAAAAAAAAAGAAAAAGTTAATCATTCTGTCCGTTTCTGCATCGCTGGCACTAACTCAGACCTCCATATGAAAAATTTTTACCTCCTCTATAAGCTCTGGCTGTTTTATCCACAGCTACTCATTACTGTATTTTAGATGATGAAATCTGCCCTGTTTAATAAAATGACGCATTTAAAAATGTGTTAGTGATGGTGGTTACCACCAGCCTCTCTATAAAACCTATTTTTCTCCTTTTCCCTCTCTTTCTCACTCTTTCAATAGTACTTGAGTATTATGTGATTGAGTATTACTTAATGTGATGAGGTATTAAGTCACTTTAATGTAACCTTTCTCTCTTCCTCGCGCTCTTGCAGGGGTGGAAAAAAACATCTGTGTCCATCCCTTATACCTGCTGTACAGGAGGAAACCCCACAGGACCTCCATATTTTACATCTTCTGCCTCCCACTGACAATCATGACCTTGCTGGCTTCTGAGAGGTCGCTGCTCATCCGGAGCAAATTCCGCTCAGGTAAGGTCAGAGTTCATATGAATCTTGAGCATCTAAGAGCATAGCTACCAGATGTGAGGGTGCACATGGGTGGAGGGTTGTGGTCGGAGAGTGTTGGATGATGGTTGGTGGTAATGAGATTGTGATGGTAGGCTGGTAATGAGGACAGCTCACTTTTTATTTGGTTTTATCTGGGTTAAAGAAAGAAAGAACATGTTGAAGTGAATGTAGTTTTGGTTAAGGTCTGGTTGATGAGTTGAGAAGTTCTTAATGGATGTAGTGATGATTTCACAACAGAGTACACTTCTATTGAAATCTAAATGTTTAAAAATGATCATTGATTAGAAAAAGGAAACTGTAGATTCGGATTCTCTCCGTGATGTTGCGTTGGCTTAGTAATTATGAACCTATTTATGCCTAATTGTGTATTTGAGCCACTGAAAAGATTCAACTGCATCACTGATTAGAAACCTCAGCAAAAGTTTTCTAATCAGCTGTGCTTTTAAACTCAAAAGATGTTGAATGAGAAATAAGTAGACACGAAAATCGTCCGAAAAACATTTCTTTGGACAAGAGTTCTATCAATATTTGGAACTGATGATTTTATTCAGTTTGTAGTTTGTCATCATTTTATTTAAAAAAATCATAATAAACACTAGACGTAGAGGACTGTTATTATAAATCAAGTTGTATTTTACAAAGACCATTTATTTACATAGGTAGTTTATTTATTTATTTATTAGCTAATCCTATTCAAAATCGACTAATCAGTATGATTAGCCTTTATTCCTTTGTAGTCTTTGATACTGCTAGTCGTGGACTGGAAGTAACATAGCACTTCAAAGTTATCTTTTTAGATAAATAATAATAATAATAATAATAATAATAATAATAATAATAATAATAATAATAATATGCTGAGTTCAGTAAAGTGTTCAGTATTGTTGTTTATATGCACTTGTTTGAGATGTTATCATGGACAGAATGCTTCACTTTGCCAAATGATTCACAAAGGTATATTGTTGAGAGCCCAATGAGAAGTGTCTGTGTTTCCTCATTAAAATACATATACACAGAGGAAAGACCATGTGCCTGTCTATTCTGTGCTTGGAACCCTTTAAAAAAACCCAGTGCCTTCTGACACACTGCATCCGTGTGGGCCCCTGACTGAAGCACTCTGGCTTTTAAACGCTGCCCTTCACATGTTTGGTCAAACCAGATGATTATGCACAAAGTGAGTTGGCCTTGGATGAGAGAGGATGAAGGCATCATGATTGTTGAATTTTGTTATTGTGAAAGAGAGATGGGAAGATTAAGTGTTTTAGTGCGTTAATAAATTCAGTAGCTCTAAAAGAGTGAGTCAGCAGTTTTGCTGTGTGCAACAAGGATACACTTTCATTCCATTAATACAAACATCTGGTAAACACAGTGGTTTTCTAGTTTGTCTTGTATGGAAGAAAACCATAGCTAGAGGACAAAAGCTTAAGGGTTTATATCTTAAATGCAACATGCACTTCTAAGCAAAATTATTATTACCGAATGCAATTTTTTGCATCAGATTCACACAATTGTGTAATCAGTGTTTGGCTTCACCAGTGTCAGAAAGAAATTTTGCCAAATCCAGACATTGCTGCAGGGCTCATGGCAGCTTGTCAAGTTTTTTATTTATTTTTTATTTTTTTAAGAATTGGAATGCCTCTGAATCGAAACGGCAACTGCAGAAACTTCAGACTGCATCAGAATTGTTTTATATTACATCATTCCTATGCATATAATAAATATACAACTACTGCAGTTTTAAGAAACTGTAATGAAATCACCAAAAGCTATATTTATATATGTAGGGAGCTTTTTATTGAACACATCTGGTCATAGCCATGTCTACAGCTGAAATAATTTACCACTTATTACACTTGAGTAGCACTGACATTACTCTGATGGATTTGTTCACACATTGAGAAGGAAGCAGGAAATATGACATACTCCCATTTTTCTTTTGACATCGTTCTTCGATCCTGTGTTATTTACTGCTCTGCACTGTCATTGACCTTTGACGAGCCTCTTGCTTCTGATTAGTTATACTTCAATATTAAACATCAGTACTATCCTTCTTCTATCCAGGACTCTGTCCTGACCTTCAGTCTGATGAATTAGGACTGCAGAGAATAATATGGACACTGGAAGGGTCCTGGTTCGGTGCAGTACATTAAATGTAATGAAAAATAAATTGCAAACCAGTGTAACATTCCTTTTACTTGAATTGATTACTTGCTGACGAGAAACTTTTGTCCAGTATAGAACATAAAAGTTGCACAGAACAGACAGAAACTGAATTGAGACCAAATGTAAGACAAATCCCATTCCTGCAAGTGTGAAAGGTGTTATAGAACACATTTTGTGAGACTCTGTAATGCTGCGCTCATGGCAGGTGTATAAACATGAGATTTTCCCCTCACAACAAGGGCTCTGACAGTTAGTGACACTAAACCATAAACTGTTGTTTTAATACGCCTGACCTTTTTTTTCTTCTTATAATGGACCCAAATTCTTTAAAGCTGTCAGTAGAGCTGTACACAAACAGGAGCAGAAGCACCAGCACATGCAGCGCTGTTCCACATTTTCACTTGTAATAAATGTTCTTGGTTTATCAAAGTAACCGCTGTGAATTTTATTCAATGAATCATCTTCAGTTTATTCGACAAGACACTGATGTAAAAAAAAAAAAGTCTACAGATTTTCTAGAAAAGTGAAAAGAGGATGAAATTACTTAGCAGAAACGTCAGTGAGAAACAGAGAGAGGGGGAAAGAGGGACAGCTGAAAGGGGGATGGGTATGACAGAAATAGAAATACTGAGGGATAAATAGTTACCTCCTCCCCTCTTTTCCTCTCTCTCTCTCTCTCTCTCTCTCCCCTTCACCTGCTGATCCAAGTAACTGTATGCGTGTGTGTGTGTGTGTGCGCATATGCATGTGTATGGAAGTACTATGGGAGGGTCGGACATCCACAATATTCACAAGGTGTACTTTTTGGTTTATTGGCACTAAATGACAAAAAGTGTGTGTGTGCACGTGTGCTCCTTAGAACTGAGTGTATGAGCAGTATGTACTGTATATGTGCCTGATAACAAACTTAGTTTTGATCATGTAAAGTAATGATTGGTGCGATGCACTTCTAACTGAAATATACTCTACTGTGCTTATGGCGCAGTTTCTCACCACACTGCCGTGCCCTGAGGATGAGCTTTACACATGGCAGTCTCTTAAAAATTATAACAATTTTATAAACCACACTGGTGCATGCATAAGTGTTCTTAAGTGCTTCCTGATTTATTGTAATCATTCTCTTCTTTTTCAGTTCTGCAGTTGCGAATACAGAATCGCAGACAACAGAAAGAGCTAAATGCTGACTCTGGTGAGTGTGCTCATTCATTTGTGCTGTGCGCCTTACCGTACCAAAATATCACAATTACAGAGTGGAAAAAAAGGCTAATTTATATAATCTCTGTCGGCATTTCATTCCCTATATACAATTACAATAAGACTCATGACTACTAGAAGAAAGTATATCATTCTTTAATTCATTACTCTTTTTTTTTTGGGCCAGAAGGTGTGAAGGCCTCCTGCTCTGACAAAGTAGGGGAGAAAGAGGCCAATAGCACTGGGGTGAGTGATGTGGCAGGGCATAATTAACGAGAAGCACAATGACACACATAAACCAATAATAATGGTAAAAGAGACAATATATAGTAAACATTTTGTTACTTTAGCACAAGTGTAAATGAACACTCTGAACTATTGGTTTGAGCAAAAGTACTTGTACTAAATGTTAAGGTTTTTGCTAATCAGTCATGATACATTCAGGATGTGTTCTAGTATTAGGTTAGTACCTAACATAAATACTAATTAGCTAGTTCAAAGCTAGTTCTCTACTACATAGTGACCGGGGAATGACTAGTAAGAAATGGTCAACTTAAGAAACACTTTTCAAATGTAGTCAAATTCGCTAGGACCTATTAACAGAGCTGAAAGGTATTTGACAATTTTCTAGTTTTGCTCACTACTTAAAGTTGCAGTACTGAACTTTTGTTGAATCTCTGAAACATAAAACTGCAAGTTACTTGCAGAGTTATTTTTTTAAGTGGGTTGTGCTTTGGCACTGTTCCTCTGCATGGATAAGCTTGATGCTTTGAGTTATACATATGGGTTGTATTAATTGCTCCAATTCTTGACAACAGAGGTGGCGGTGAATATGGCTTTCTTGGAGTAGAGATAAGTTGCTGTCTCTCATAACTAGCAGAAAATAAGTGCAATTTACCACACTGACCATAGCAAAACAAACAAACAACCAAAAAAAACAACAACATAGGAAACTTGATACCTACAGTGCCTTGCGAAAGTATTCGGCCCCCTTGAATGGCTTTCTTCTTGCCACTCTTCCATAAAGGCCAGATTTGTGCAGTGTACGACTGATTGTTGTCCTATGGACAGACTCTCCCACCTCAGCTGTAGTTCTCTGCAGTTCATCCAGAGTGATCATGGGCCTCTTGGCTGCATCTCTGATCAGTCTTCTCCTTGTCTGAGCTGAAAGTTTAGAGGGACGGCCAGGTCTTGGTAGATTTGCAGTGGTCTGATACTCCTTCCATTTCAAAATGATCGCTTGCACAGTGCTCCTTGGGATGTTTAAAGCTTGGGAAATCTTTTTGTATCCAAATCCGGCTTTAAACTTCTCCACAACAGTATTACGGACCTGCCTGGTGTGTTCCTTGGTCTTCATGATGCTCTCTGCGCTTTCAACAGAACCCTGAGACTATCACAGAGCAGGTGCATTTATACAGAGACTTGATTACACACAGGTGGATTCTATTTATCACCATCAGTCATTGAGGACAACACTGGATCATTCAGAGATCCTCGCTGAACTTCTGGAGTGAGTTTGCTGCACTGAAAGTAAAGGAGCCGAATAATTTTGCACGCACCACTTTTCAATTTTTTATTTGCTAAAAAAGTTTAAAATATCCAATAGATTTCGTTCCACTTCACAATTGTGTCCCACTTGTTGGTGATTCTTCACAAAAAATTTAAATTTTATGTCTTTATTTTTGAAGCCTGAAATGTGGCAAAAGGTTGAAAAGTCCAAGGGGGCCGAATACTTTTGCAAGGCACTGTAGTTGAATCAAGTAAACAGGTGCACAAATGTTAGCTAGCCTACCTATTAAGTCACTGAAATGTCTTACCTGTTCGATTGGAAAAAAGGAATCTCTGCATCAGACTTCAATCACTTCAGATCTCTGCGTTTTTGCCACCTCTCAAAAGCCATGGAGATATTTATTCTTAGTTTAGCAGGGGCTCTGTATTGTTTCCCCTTTTGACTGCAGACTCATTGCAGTTTGAGACTGCTTGGTTTTGACAACAGCTGATCCTCCAGATGTCAATGATGATTTCATTTAGAACTATCCAGATTAAAAGTAGCCATCTAGATGACTACTTTTGTCACAACTGTTGACAATTGTTGTAAGAAGAAGCTACCACCATCCTCAGCCACCACACAAGCAATATAGTAGCCAACTCTTCTTTCTGTTTACGGACGTGACATACTGTAACCATGCAAAGACGAATGACGTCAAACTGACATTTCCTGCGAAATCCGACCCGACCATTATAAGCTTACCATTGCGAATCGGGTAAGGTAAAGAGACAGTTATGAAAAACGTTTTGTGTACTTGCTCAATAATTGATTATTGTTCATTTATTTAACCAAAAAAAGGTCCACACTGCAGCATTAACTACATGACCTAGTATTTCCCATCACTGACCAAATCTGCCTCCTTTAGGATATTGACAATGTATTTTATACAAATAAAACTCAAATTGCTGGAAAGATGTACATTTACACCAGAATGAGCGAATGTGAAAATGCTAGCAAGTGAAGTGAAATCTTATGAAATGGAAGTCTGTATAAAAATGAAGTGTATGGTTTTTTAAATTCCACTATTTGAAGTGTACACTATTTGAAGTTGAAAATTGTGATTATGAGCTGTGTATTCCCAGTGATTGCATGGGTAAGAGAATGTGTACTAGGCTATGTGAGTGTGTGTTATCCAGAGTGTTCTGGTGTTAATGGTTGGTGTCACTGGGCTGTTTCCCAATGCAGCGTCAGACAGTGGATGGCACCACTCTGAAGTCGCCCCCTAGTGCTCTGACTGCTGAAACTGCACAAGGTGATTCATGATTCAAGATTCATGAGTCCTTTTCTAAATATCAATTAACATTAGTACCACTTTCCCCACACTTTTTTTTTTATTGTCAAACTGATTTTCTCCTAAAGTAATTTCATGTTACTTTAATCAGCTTACTGTCTACTTCTGGTTGGGTGTAATCCCAAAAGCAAAAATAATTAAAAAAAAAAAAAGGTTCATGTGTTGTGCCTTTTTTTTTTGCTTTTGGGATTACACCAACCAAAACAGAACAACAAAGTTGACTTAAAGTAAGCATCGTAATAACTTAGGAGAAAATTACTAATATTACCAGATGTCTTATAACCAATTCATTAAACCCCTTCAACCCCCTTTGAGGTTTTCTTTTAAATAACAAGGCTAACTGATTAAACCTTGCGTACTTTTCCTCTCCCCTTTTTTTCATAGACAAGGCTAGTGGAGGTGCTCAGAGACAGAAGAAGGCTCGTCTGGTTGAGAATGTCAGTGAGAAGATCCAGAGGCGATCTGGGTCTATTGAGCTACTTCAGAAACACACTGCACCATTAGAAAACCGTGAGTAAAAGTACTAATCCACACTCACACACACACACACTCACTCTCACTTCTGTGGGACATTTCAAGGATGATTTCACCCAATATGGTGATAAAACACTTTACAAAGCTTATAAAGTTCTATTAGTGTGTCTAATTGTATTAACAGCACTGTCTAATAGTTTTTGGACATTATTACAGCATATTAAGCTGCAATTAAAACATCAGTTAACATCCCCTCAACTCCAAACGTACCACTGATGGACCCCTCCCTCTCTTGACTCTCTGTATCATTTTGTCTTTCAGCTTCTGTTTCCTTTTCTTTACCCTCAGATGTCTTCGAAGATGACATCTCATCATGTTCCTCTGCGTCTCCCGAGCAACTCGGGACACACCAATCACCCAGCTTCTCCTCATCACCTGGGCTGAGCAATGACCAGTCACTGAGTGATGTGTCACCTGTTGCCATGCCCATCAACCACAGCCCAAAAAATGTTCAGGTATTTAGAGTTAAAGACAGATAATGGTATATGTATTTGCAAAGATTTCTATGTAACCCCATCATAAAGAGGTGTAAGGTCAAGTAAAAAGTAAAGTTATTATTATTATTATTATTATTATTATTATTATTATTATTATTATTATTATTATTATTATTATTATTATTATTATTATTTGATAAACAAGACTTTACACCTCTGAATGATTGTGAATTATTATTATTATTATTATTATTATTATTATTATTTTTTGCTTTTTGCATTTTACTCATATGCACATTATATACTTCACTTGAAACTGACACAGTTTTAGACAAATCCTTTAATGGTATTGAAATATCAATTCACATATGATTTCTTTTTTTTTTTTTTAACTTGTGATACCAAATATTTAATCCAAATGTAAACTTGTGCATTTCTAACACGATGTTAACACGGAATCTTTGCATCTTAACTATCTAAACACCTCATATTCACTCAATTAATATATCATTGTCTTACTGTTATATAAGGATTAAAACACGATAAGACATGCTGTTATAGGAAAATAATGAACAGTGGGGTTGTGTGATGCAGCCAGATATGAAGCAGAGTTACTGTTATTAGACCAACGTTGATTATCTTCCAATAAAAGTGTTTTATCTACAATTGGGGAAATATGTATCGAACATGTTAAGTTTTATTTTTTTTAGTAAATATATTTCCAATAAGGTTATTCACATGAAATTTTCACCAGACATCAGTATTAACTCAAGAAATCCGGAAATATAAAAAAGTCACAACATTAAAGTCCATAAATAAAGTTGTGTAATAAAGTGAAATGACACAGGAAAAAAGTGTTGAAGATGCTAAGAAAAAACAGTTCCCTTTCAAAGGGAACTTCGACGTTGCATTTAGCAGTATGGCGTTCCCATACTGCTAAATGCAACATCTCGTTCCCTTCTCAGGGAACAGTGTTACATGCGTAACCCCGACGTTCTCCAAGGCAGGCTAAGGCAAGGCAAGGTTAGTAAATTGATGGTCTATAAAAAGGCTTTTTGTTACCAAGGGGTCACACAAGAAACATCTCATGATGGCTAAAACCAAGGAGCTCTCCCAAGATCTTTGCAACCTTATTGTTGCAAAACATATTGATGGAATCGAAAACAGATGTATTTCAAAACTTCAGAATCCTCCAGTAAGCACCAGTGGGGCCATTATCCACAAGTGGAAGCAACATCACTCTGTCATCAACCGGCCATGCACAGGAGCTCCTCGCAAGATTTGTGATCAGTGAATCAGAAGGACTGTCAGAAGAGTAGCCCAAGAGCAAAGGACCAAATGGAAAGAGCTCCAGAAACACTTGGAGGCAGCAGGTGCCATTGTCACAGAGAAAACCAAAGGCAATGCACTCCACTGCTCATGCTCACCCCACAAGACTCCATTACTAAAGAAAAGGTATGTCTAAGCTTGTTTAAAGTTTGCTACAACTCATTTGAACAATTCTCTGAAATACTGGGAGAGTGTAGTCTGGTCAGACGAGAGCAAAATTTAATTTTTTGTCTGTCATACTACACACCATGTTTGGAGAAGAAATGGCACTGCACATCACCCTAAAATCACTATACCAACAGTGAAGTTTGGAGGTGGAAGCATCATGGTGTGGGGCTGTTTTTCAGCTGGCAGACTTCATATAATTGAAGGAACGATGAATGGAGCCGTTTACCGGGAGATTCTTGAAAAGAATCTGCTGCCATCCATCAGGATGTTGAAGATGAGACGTGGGAGGACCTTCCAGCAGGACAACGATCCAAAGCACATAGCAAACAAAACTCTCAATTGGTTGCAGAGAAAAAAAATCAAGGTGTTATAACGGCCCAGTCAATCACCTGACTTGAATCCAATTGAACAAGATTTAAAGAATATATGTTTAGAAGAATGAGCCAAAATCACACTTGAATACTGCGGCTGATGTAATTGCTTCATACAGGAAGCGTCTTGAAGCTGTCATTACAAACAAAGGCTTCTCCACTAAGTATTAAATAAATTTCAGTTAGCGTGTTCAATGCTTTTTTCCTGTGTCATTCCACTTTATTACACATAACTTCATTTATGGACTTTAATGTTTGAATTTCTTTATATATGTGGATTTCTCTGGGTTAATACCAATACTTATTTCCCACACTGTATTTTATACCACAGCAATTTGCAAATGCTAACTACCTTTTTTATTTATTAAAGAAAATTCCTATAAACAGTCCTCTGTGTCCTGTAAAGTTTAACCTTGTAGAATAACTTAAAGTTATAACTTTTCGGTACCATTTAAAAAATTTCGATTTATGGGGAGTTTCTGCCGTACAAGTCTCCATTTCAGTTAAAAAAATAAATAAAGATAATATATTAGAATTAGTGTATTAATATAGAATTGTTCTATTATAGAAAATTAATCAATATCTTTCTGATGAAGTATAATTGAGAATTCAGCAGCACTGTAGCATAATTGTCTGCTATTCATTTTCTGAATAAGATTTTTTAAAAATTATTATTATTATTAAAACAATGATGCACAGTACCCATATTTGAGCAATACACTTTTACAAAATGGTTTTAGATCTTTACAAATCTATTTATACCTAATAATAAAAGAAAATTCGAGGGGGACTCTCAACTACTTTGTTGTAGTAGAGGAAAAATGGAAACAAGTGAAACTCAATTTAGTTTTAAAAACTAATTTTGTTCATCTTGCAGCAGTGTGGTTCAGCTTTGCTCCCAGGAACTGAGGGCATCACGGAAGCAGTGACCATGACGGTGGCAGGGTCAAACTCCATGGCAATGACTGGTAGACCCAAAGGAGTGTATGTGCCCTCTCAGATGTCACTGCTGCCAAAGGTACACACTCATATCATGATTGGGGCCGGGACAGGAAATACTTGAAATGTACTGGAAGTGCATGCTGGGAAAAAATGTGCTAAGCACTTGAATATATGTAATTTTGTCATGCTTAATGACACAATAGCAATATAGTATGGCAATATCCTGTCATCTTTTTCTTCCTTCCTGCTTTCTTTCCCTTGCTTTGGGTCTGTTGCTCTCTCAGACAGCTCAATGCCTAATCCCACCTACTCATTCCATTCTTGGAGGGTCTTTATCCTCGCCACGCCCTCCACGGCCACGGAAACCTCGTGATTGTAAGCCCAAAATGAGGAAGCTGAAGTACCACCAATACATACCCCCAGACCAAAGGGGCAACACTGGAGGTACTTCTGGGAACAATTCCCAAAAGAATAGCAACGCTCAAGTTCAGCCAATCGATCCTGCATACTCTCGCCTCCTACACCAGCAGCAGGTTTTCCTGCAACTGCAAATTCTAAACCAGCAACAACAGCTCACTGTAGCAACCAGGTAAATTAAACAGCACACAATATGTCTCTGATAACCTGCAAGACCCCTTATTATTAGCTCTTAAGACCTATTAGGAATGGCAGATTGTCTAATTCAAGGTTTCTCAAGCTCTTTTGACCATTTTAGGGCCACAAATTATTATTATATTCTAATAGACCTGCTACTTTATAGTGCCTTATATGTATAACCATACAAACTACAGACTATAAGATAACTTACTTATTTAAAGTATTAAATAGATCTTAACACATATATATTGTTCCTATTATTGCTATACATCACATTTGTCATACATTAAAGAGGGAAAGATCACATATGGGAACTTTGATACATATTTCATCTCGGCTGTTATACCTAACCAAGTCTGCTACTTTCATTTAGTTCACACAGGGCACTAAACACTGTTTCAGACAAAATTGCTAGCAAATTGTACCAACAGTAGGGTTTGTCAATTTTGCTCACATGGTGCATTAAACTTAATTTTTAACTGTTGCCAGGGTGTACGTTGCCACAGTAAGATATAGCCTGATATATAGCCCATGTGCAGTGAATACTATATTCATGAACATAATACTATATTCATGAACATATATTGTATTTTGAAGATTTGAGCTCCATCCAGAGGCAGAAAGGATCTGGATTTCTAGTATCTCCATAAATTTGTGTGGGGCTCAGCAAAAGGAGAGAGGGAGAAAAAAGATTATTATGGCTGTGAAGTAGTAAAATAGAATCTAGTCAGGGTAGGCTTGAGTAAACAAATACGTTTTAAGCCTAGACTTAAACACTGAGACTGTGTCTAAGTCCCAAACACTAATAGGAAGACTGTTCCATAACTGTGGGGCTCTATAAGCGAAAGCTCTTTCTCCTGCTGTAGCCTTCACTATTCGGGGTACCATCAAATAGCCTGCATCTTTTGATCTAAGTAGGCGTGGCGGATCATATAAAACCAAAAGGTCGCTTAGATATTGTGGCGCGAGACCGTTTAGTGCGTTATAGGTTAATAAAAGTACTTTATAGTTAATGCAAGATTATACTGCCAATGCAGTATTGATAATATTGGTGTGATATGGTCGTATCTTCTAGTTCTAGATAGGACTCTAGCAGCAGCATTCTGGACTAACTGGAGCTTATTTATATTCCTACTAGTACATTCAGACAGTAAGACATTACAGTAATCTAATCTAGAGGTGAACTAGTATTTCCGCATTATGTAGTGACAATATGTTTCTTATCTTAGAAATATTTCTGAGATGGAAGAAAGCTATCCTAGTAATATTATCTACATGATCATCAAATGATAGAATGGAGTCAATAATCACTCCGAGGTCTTTAACTGCTGTACATGTTGAAACAGAAAGTCCATCCAGAGTAACCATGTGATCAGAAAGATTACTTATAGCTATATGTGGGCTTAAAAATGTATTTCTGTTTTATCAGAATGGATGGCAGCCATAGTGCGCCAGAACGCCCACCACACACCCGCTATTAGTTGAGAAGAGAGAGTGATGTAGCAAGTTCAGAGATGGGGATTATTAGGGGCCATGATAGAGAAGGCCCAGTGGGGGAATTTCGTTTTACATTTCTTATACATGTATACAGTCATGTGAAACAAGAAGTACACCACATGGAAATTGTGGTGGCATATTTGGACATATTTTTTGGACATATTTGGGCAAGCAAACATTTGATCCTCCTTGAAAAAATGCCTATTAATAAAGCTGATACACTATCAAATAACATAAACATTGAAATTTTGTATTAATTTTCACATAGGAAAAGTAAGTACATCCTTACATTTATCACACGTTCAAATCATACGATTAGAATCAGGTGTTCAAGATTGGGTGCCAGTGATGTAAACCTGCTTAGAGAGTGCAGGTGGTCTTATTTATACCCCTCTCATATCTAGTGTCTGGTGTTCCCTTTGCTATTGAGGTGTGTGGTGTCATCATGCCAAGATCTAAAGAGTTCTATTAGGCCTTTCAGAAAAAAGGTTGTAGATGCCTTTGAGTCTGGCAAGGGATTTAAAAAGATCTCCACATTATATGAAATAAATCATTTAACCATAAAGAAAATAATCTACAAATGGCACAGATTTCAAATGACTGTCAATTTGTCCAGGACTGGCTGTCCTAGCAAATTCAGTCCTAGAGTAGACCATCTGATGCAAAAAGAAGTCTCCAAGAACGCAAAATTTCATCACAGGATCTGCTAGTAAGTATTGCAAATGTTGGTGTCAAAGTGCATTCTTCTATAATCAGAAAGAGTTACGTACCAGGAAAAAGCCTTTTTTCAAGACTACAGTTTGCCGAAAAACTGGTAAAGACCAGGCCTTTTGGAATAATGCGCTCTGGACAGACAAATCAAGTATAGAGTTGTCTGGTCACAGTAACAAAGGACAGCTTTCAAGAGAAGCACCTCAAACCAACTGTGTGGCACAGTGGTGAAAATGTTATGGTTTGGGGTTGCTTCACTTCTTCAGAGATTGAACAGCTTGCATTTATTGATTCAACTATGAATTCTGCATCATATCAAAGAGTATTTGAAGATAATGTGAGGCCATCTGTCCGAAAGTTGAAGTTGAACCAAAAGGACCTTTCAACAGGATAATTATAACAAATGATTTGCACACTAGCAAATCCACCAAGGAATGGCTCAAAGACAAGAAATTAAGGGTTATGGAAGGGCCCATTGAAATGTTGTGGTGGGATTTGAAACAGGCAGTACATGCAAGAAAACCGTCAAACATCTTGCAACTGAAAGAGTATTGAGTGGAAGAGTCGTTACAAATTCCAGCAAACCTGGTGGACTATAATGCAAAACGCGTACAAGAAGTTATTTCTGTTAAAGGGGGCAATACTAGTTTTTGGGGCCAAGGGTATACTTGCTTTATCCACAGAATAATATCATATCTATTGATATTTCTGTTGAATAAATTATTGAAGAGGCTGATTTTCCTTGAGGTTTTGATCAAGTATATCAACTTCAACTAACAGATACTGTTTCAAGATGATGAAATGTTTGCTTGTCCAAATATGTCAAAAAGTCAACTATTTCCCATGGGGTTTACTTATTTTTTCACACGACTGTATGATGTGTATTATAAAACAGTTTTAATGACTATTTAAAAAAAAAAAGTCAGCATTGGGTAAAAATCTCTTGACCCCATGGTGAAGAACCTATGGTCTAATAGTAAGAGATAAGAAGTTTGAAATTGAGAACTTTGGACTGGCTTGCTGTTCCTGGTCAGTGGATGCTAGTAACCAGAACTGTGATACATCAACCTACAACGTACAATTGTTTTTTTTTTATTTTTATATGGAATCATTAACACCAACACATACAACGCCTGGCAAAAAATATGGAATCACCACACTTACAGGATGTTCACCCACCTTTTTTTACTTCATAGCAAATAAACAAATCACAGATATGACACAAAATAATTTTTGTTTAATACCTGAACGGCAATTTTGTTTGAATAGCATATAATAAATTATTTTAATGAATAGCATATTTTTTTCCAAATCAAGAGGGGGAAAAAAATGTAATCACTCAATGTTGAAGAAAAAAATAAATATGGAATCACCTTCCTAATTTGCATTTCTAAAACAAATACCAGCTCAAATCTAAAAATGTAAATTAGTCTGCAGTCTGCAGTTAAAAGAGAGTGCTTACAGACCTTAAAAGAGTGCTTACCGACCTTAACCTTGGACGTTTTGAAAAGAAACATGGCCCCAACAAGAGAGTTGTCAATTGAAACAAAGGAAAGGATTATAAAACTCCTTAAAGAAGGAAATCCAACATGGAGTGTGGCAAAATGTTGGTTGTTCCCAGTCAGCTGTGTCTATAATTTACTGCAACTATAAACAAAATGGGACGGTTATAAAAGGAATACATATGGTAGACCAAGGAAGATGGCAAAGCACCAGGAAAGAAAAAAAGCAATATGACTTGAAAATAGAAAATGCACAACAGAACAAATGAAAAACAAATGGGAAGAAACAGGAGTCAATTTTTGTGACAGAACTTTAAGAAATCGGCTGAATGAAATGGGATTTACATATAGAAAAGCCAAATGGAAACCAGCACTAACACCTAAACAGAAGAAAACAAGGTTACAGTGGGCAAAGAGAAGCAATCATGGAGTGTGGATGATTCCATGAAAGTGATCTTCAGTGATGAATCATAAATCTGCATTGGCCATAGGAGATGATGCTGGAACTTTTGCCTGGCGCTATTCTAATGAAACATATAAAGATGACTGCCTGAAGAAAACAATCAAATTTCCTCATTCCTCATACTCCATTCATTTATGATATGGGTTTTTCATGTCAGGTAAGGGACCAGGGGAGACTTCAACAGTCAATGCACGGATATACTTTGAAATTTTGGACACTTTTCTCATTCCATCGGTAGAAAATAGGTTTGGTGATGATGAAGTCATTTTTCAGGATGATAATGCATCTTGCCACAGAACAAAGAGTATTAAAGATTTTCTTCAGGAAAGGCATATCAACTCAATGACCAGCAAACAGTCTCTTTTGTATCTCAATCCAAAATTTATGGTGGAAATTAAAAAAATTTGTCGATGACAAGGCTTCAATCTGCAAAGCTGATCTGTCGATCACTATTCAAGAAAGTTGGAGTGAGTTTGATAGAGAATATTGTTTTTCAATTAGTGAAGTCCCTGCCTCAAATAATTCAGGCTTTCATAAAAGCCAGAGGAGCAACAAATTACTAATTGTGATTTTTTTTGTTCATGATTCCATAATTTCTTCCTCTCTTGATTTGGAGAAAAAAAAATGCCATTAAATTCTTTAATTGAATTGTTTGAGGTATGTTTTACGAAGCCAGGATGTTCTGCTATGAAACAAAAAAGCTCTGATTTGTTTATTTGCTACAAAGTAAAAAAGCCAGTTGAACATTATCTAAGTGTGGCGATTCCTTAATTTTTGCCAGGAATAGTACATGATCATCAAGAAATTACTGACATACACGTAATTTCTGCAATTAACAGTGAAAATCAGATAGTGACGATTTCTGCCCCCCAATTTACAAGTTACCCCCTCTATGTTAAATGTAAAATAGATTATTCCTAAGTTAGTTCTGAGTGTTTTGTCTGTTTGTCACAGGTGTCAGAACTCCGACAGCAGTTACGCAAACGTGGACTCCCGGTCTCTGGCACCAAACCTGCTCTGTTAGAGAGGCTTCGCCCATTCCAGATGCCCCATCCCCCGCTAAAACCTGCCCCACTTTGCCAGTTGGAAGGGACCCTAGAACCTTCTCAACCCCCTAATCTAAGCCCATCTAGCAGCCCTTCACAGATTTACATCCAGCCATCAGCAGTGGTGGAGGAAGGCTTGGCTGGTGCCACCTACTTGACGTCCCCCTCTTCTTCTGCGGGTTCAAGTCCAAACCTGCAGGCCCCCTCACCTCCAGTGCCATCCAGTGCTCTCTGGAGGTCAGAGCAGGCAGCAGAGGAGCTGACTGTTGAGCTGGAGATGAGGGAGAGGATTCGGAGCAGACCCAGAGGAAAAGCTCTCGGTGCAGTCACACAGGCAAGGACAAACACAACTTTATCTTCTTCAAAGGTGTATATTTATAAAAATATATATAAATAAATATATATATATATATATATATATATATATATATATATATATATATATATATATATATATATATATATATATATAAAAACATAGTAACTGCTCCTCAGTGCCTTTGTATCTTATCTCAATTGCAGCCAAGTGGACGTTCCCTACATCCATTCCTGCAACAGGATCCAGGATGTGCCAGAGGGAAACCAGACACAGAGGGACAGGAAGTGCTGTTTACACAGGTGAGAACAGATTTGCAATCAAATAGCTGTATCTTGAAAATGTATTCTTTGCTCAATATTAATAAAACACATCTTAGAGCTAAGTAGAACAGAACTGTTTATCAGCTTTGGAGATATTCCAGGTATAATTTAAACTGAAATCTCTTGCTCCACATGGTGTATCAGCAGGTGTTTTCCTGTCAGCCGTGTGATACTATCTCCCAGGATTTTGAGCTACCGATGCAAATCACAGCCAGCCCAGAGCAAGCGCTTCCCCACACTGAACGCAGTCTGGAGGAACTACTGCAGGAGGCTATTCAGAGAGTACAGGTGTGTGTGTGAGTGAGAGAGAGAATGAGTAATGTGTGAGACAGTCTTTTAGTAAAAGCCTATTATCATCCTTCCATTTCAGATGGACCCAAGGGAGTCCATAGATGACATTTTGGAGGATCCTGTTAGCTGTTCTGGTTAGTTAGCAGCATCTTCTTGGCTTTTAAACCCGACATGTTTAAACACCATGCGGTACTCCTGAATATAATGGAAATGTTATTTCCATTAATAAAAATTTAAAGGAAATGTTATTTCAATTACATTCCAGGTATCTTGGAGTTATTTCCTGTAATGCTTGTTTTTTTCAGGTAGCACCATCAAGGAACTCCAGTCATCCATTGCCACCCTCTCAGGCTCCTCCCCTGCTTCACCACCTGACCAACTGCAAACTACCCAGTCCAACTTGAAAGACGAAATTGGCCGCTCATCTCCACTTTGTTCTTCACTTCTATTGGAGCTTCCACCCTCCCCTGCCCATGCCCTACACCTTGCATCTAACCCTGCTCCCTCCCCTCCTCCTCCTCCCCTCTGCACAACTCCTCCTCTAAGTACTCCCTCCAGAAAGAGGAGGTCTGATGTGCCTACATTTGATGCTGCTGATTGGCTGGAATCCCTGACCTCTGGCCTGCACCCTCTCACGCCTCCCGTGGCACCTTTCGTGGAAAGTGACTTTGCCCTCGATTCAGACCTGAACATAAGCAGGGTCCTTGACCTGATGGTGGAACAGTGGTGAGGGACATGAAGGTGTGCATGTGGTGTGTGTGTATGTGTGTGTATGTATGTGTGTGTGTATGTGTGAATGCGTGCGTGCGTGTGTGTAATTGGATGCTTGACGGGTAATTACCCACTGTTCAAATCTTGTCTCCCTGGAGAGGTGACCCCATCTCCATCCTTTCCTTTAATATCCATCCATCTCTGTCCAGTGATGTGACCAAACAGATTCTGCCTGGTGTTGACTGCAACTCTCTACTCCACGCAACGTCGGGAGAAAAAGAGAGAGGGAGAAAGAGAGAGAGAGAGAGAGAGAGAGATCAAGTCAGAAAGAATGCAATGAAGACATTACACACATGTGCATTTGCACACATACACCATACACTTGTATATATCAAACCAAATAATTCCTGTAGGCATACATACTCCCTCAGCGCCAGACAAAGTTTCGGCATGGAGAGGGTCAGTGTCTGCAGGCTCTATAAACATGTGTCTTCACAGGGAAGGGTATGCACTCCCTGTGTGTATGCTTTTCGTTGCTGCTTTCTAGTGTGTGTATGAGTTCATACATACACGTACATGCTCTTTATCTTCACTATCTGCACACTGTAAGGTGCCTAAAGCACCCGAATGCACTTGTTTCTATTGGTGTCTGCTGTTGTACAGGTATTTCCCTGATCGATCAAAAGATCTTTCCATGTTTCTTAATGTATGCTTCCAAATAGCTGTAATCATTTTAAGCACTGGCGAGAAGTCAAGAAGCACAGTGCAACAATAGGTCCCCTAGAGACATTGGGTTAGAATGGAAATGTCTTTATATATCTCGTTGTTCATTACACCAGGCTGTAAAAACAACTGTCTTGGCTTGGAACTTAAATCTTTCTCCCTTTTTTCAAAACTCTATTATAAATAGGGTTGTGAGCTATGACCTCCGAGCAGTGTTCAGCGGATAACACTCATTTCTATTCAGTGAACATATCTCAAAGCTTTTGGTTTGCAGATCTACCAAGCAATACAATTTACTTAAGGGGAAGATCTTCAAATGTTATATCATCCACAAGTTGATCTTTCAGCAGCCTTTTGCTTAATGTAGTGTGACCATTCACATTATTACACTCCATAGCAAAGGTTCAGCATTTCTCCTGAAATCCATATTTGACCTGGGTGTTTCTATTCCTTTGCTCCTGTTGTTGCTTTAAACAACAACGAGCATTAACCAACCAAATAAAAAATATATACCATTTTCAGTTTTAATTTAACAGTATATTTATTGAGTAAATTATTCAGTGCATCACCTTTTCATGTTCAAATATTCAGCTGTGTTGTAAATGTTAAGGAAAAAAATTAAAGTCTTAATTGATTTTCCCACTTGGTCTTTGTCTTTTGGATTTTGTTGTTAACATTAAACAGAGCCATGGGTAAGAATATGAGAAATATGCCTTGAATAGATTATATTAAACTCATACTCATGTCACTGTGAGCTAAAAATTTTTTTTACAGATCCCTGCATTTTTCTGGATGCACTTAAAACTTCCAGAGCTTAACATTTCCATAGATTTTTGTGATGCCTGTAATGTTGCACATATTGAGTGTTATACATGCTCAAAATCAAATCAGTTTGGCTGGTTTGAAATGAGCCAAGGTAGTCATGAAGTTCACTGAGCTTTCATCTTACCTTCCTGCCCCTCAGGCTCTCAATAATAATTTCACAGTCCATAATATTGCTCTAGAACTTTGGAGTGTCAGCAGCAGGATCTGTCCTTTTATTCAACATACTTCACTTTCTATCAGATTTTACACCCTCTTTCAGTATGGATGAGGTTCTGCCACCGGTTTACCTCATGTACACAAAGTTTAATTAATTTGGCCAGACTATTTCCTGCAATAGCTTTACCTGAGCTGAACATTTCTTGTGGTGTTAAATTTGCTGTAGTCACCAGTGAAATGTTCTTCATCACGCTGCTCTCTGGATATCCAGTTATCATCATCAACTTATATTAAACATCAATCAAACATTTAGATAAACATACATATCTGTTATAAAATCCTTCATAATTTGACACATATTCTGTACATTCAAACATTTATTCAGACGAAGAGCTTAAGTACTTGATAATACTAATTATCCACAGTTTAGCTATTCATACATTATTCATATCTGTCTCCATCTTCTTGATAGAGAGGTTCCACCATCTGCATGGATTAATTAAGTTAAAATGTTAATTAGATCCCACTTAACTAAATATGACAAACAAAATCAATATTGTTGAAATCCATACACAAATCTTTCAGGTTATTAAATACTCATATGGGATCTCAACCTAAATATTATTATGATATTGATTCAGCATATCATGTACTGTATATGGGCACGACATGGGGAAACTGTGAAATTGTGTACTGTGCACATGGAAGGATGCCCTCAAAAATAATGGTTCTAAATTTTAAATAATAATTTAAAATGTTCTAAATTCATTTTCTAAATTTCTAAATAATTTATAATTTTCTAAATAAAAATGAAAAAAAAAAAACCTGAATAAACTAAAACGATTGTTAGGTTGTTCTGAGCATGTTGTAGAACTTGATCTTGATCAATGTTCTGCAGACATTAGCTTTCTCACTAATGTCTCTGCCAATCCCAGACAGCCTGCACGATTTTTTTTAAACTAAAAAAGTTCATGTAAGGTGTTACTCTCTTTGACAACATACAGAAATCGTTTGTAACATTACTTTTTATGGTGTGTATACAGTCCCCTCAAAAACCATTGGAATGGCAAGGCCAATTCAATTGTTTTTGCTGTAGACTGAAGACATTTGGGTTTGGTAAGTAGATAGCACAGTTTGTATCGGACCACCTAATTTGTAGGTTAAAATATCAAAAAATATTGGAACAGCCAGATTGGGATTCACAAAGAAATGCAGAGATGAGCCACAAATGCTCTGGAACCAAGATGAACCTTTATAAAAAAAAAGTGATAGACAGGTTAAAGTGTGGAGAAAGAATGGATCTGCTCATAATCCAAAGCATACAAGCTCATCTGTAAAACATGGTGGAGGTAATGTCATGGCTGCTTCTGGAACAAGTTCACAAATCTATATTGATGAGAGAAATGTATCCAAATTAAACGGGTGGAACTTTATCATGCAGCAAGACAATGATCCAAAACACACTGCAAACACAACACAGGACTTTATCAAGTGAAAAAGTGGAAGGTTTTAGACTGGCCAAGTCATTCACTAGACCTTAATACAATTGAGCAGCATTTCACCTCCTGAGGAGGAGACTGAAGAGAGAAACCCCACCCGAAACAAACAACAACTGAAAAAAGCATCACAGAAAAAGAAACCTGAAATTTGGTGATGTCATGGAATCCCAGGCTTGATGGAGTTATTGCAAGCAAGGGATATGCAACCAAATATTAAGTGCTATTTACTTTAATTTACTTCAAGGCTAATCTGTTCCTATACTTATGCTCACCTATAATTGTGTCGTCTCATACAAAAGGTTTTATGTTTTTTTTTAACACATCTAGATGTAAATAACAGGAAATAAAAGCTGAAATCCTAAATTCGTCACATATCCATCTGAAATGTCTTTGGTATATAGTACAAACAAATGTGCATAAGACAAATGCAGTACTGTGCATGCATTTAATGCACTTGCATTGGGACAGTACCAATGGACAGTATGAATTAATTTGCCAGTCTGGAGCCATTCAATTTGGTGTATGATATGTTAAAAAAAAATAGTGTCCCATGCCAATTTAGCCTTTATCCATGCAAAATTCATTAAATGTTTCACGTGATTTTAGCCAAAAGAGCCTGAAATTTCTCGGACCATGACTATTTAAGTAGACTATTTAAGTTATGTGCCATTTTTTTAAATTAAAGCAGATTTCCCCCAAATCATCTGACCTTTAGTAACCGTTATCTAGGTCACTTTTTCAAGCTTTAGAGCTCTTGAGTTGGGTTGGTAAATTCCTTAAAACTGTCTTATCTGACATTCCCATTACAAATGTAAGTAAACCCCAGGCTGTCAAACACAAACCAGGCAAGATGAATAATCTCAGACATCAGGCCCTTTTGAAATTAAACACCCTTACTCTTGTGGAGCTGACATACTCAATAGGGAACAGAAATAAAGCAAGGGGGAAAAGGTAAACTAGTTTCCGAGTTTCTAAAGTGAACAAAAGAAAGGAATCAACATAAGTCAAGCATCTCAAGGTAGCAGATCGTGTGCTCTACAATCTAAATGTACTGAAAATGATGACTTACAAGTTTCTGTGTAATGAAAAACTCTCCACCTTCACTTTGCTACTTCATGGAAATTAATACCAAAAAGGCACATTTCATGTGTAAAGCAGTGTGAGAGGTGTATCCGTGAGGGAGTGTGTGTGCGTGTGTGTGTGTGTGTGTGTGTGTGTGTGTGTATGTGTGCGTGCGTGCCTGCAGGCGTGTGTCCTTTCCCAGCCTCCCACTGCAGGGGATCTGCTGGGGAATGCACTTTCACTTTGATCGCTGGCAGAAGGTCAGCTACGTTCGATTTTTTCACAGCACATCATGTTCCTGCTTCTCCGCTCCAGAGTGAGGGGGTGTAAGGGGAAGAGGGCTGGGTGTTAATTGGTCTTGCATGATCAGAGAGTTAGTCGAGCTGATCCTGTAAAAATGAACACAGCAGGGTCATAATGTAGCCACTGTGTGTGAATGTTTGTGCATGAAAAAGATCTTAGGCTAATCAACTGTGATATCCAGAGAGAAACAGAAAGATAAAGTTGCCAAAATTGTGAAAAGATTTGTGCTGCCAACCTTCTAGCTTAGATATTTCCATTAACTTGAATGATATTTCTACACAACCCTGGTCATATTCGTTCAATCAGGCACTGAAGGCAGACCACATATCAGTGTTGTCTGTGTGTTTCTCCACTTTTCCCACAATGCTTCCCACATTCACATGACACAAGATACACTTGTATCTGACCATGGAACCTTTAGAGTTCATGTTTAATCTCACCTGGATACTGTAATCTTGTACCTTCTGAAACTATGTTCACACATACAGTGTCTGGCAGCGGCAAAGCAACCTGAGATTTTTATTTTCAATGAGTGCTGGCGACATGAGTGACAGCGACTGTTGGCAACTAGATGTGGGCGTATACAGCGATGTGACAAAGTTGAGAAAAATGTAACTTTATGCAAATTTGAAGTGACATGGTGCAGCGACTACCAATAGGAGTGACAACAGTAGACAACAAGGAAGCCATGACTGAAGAGTCCATAAGTTAATTGGCGCTTGGGCTTTTGCTGCAGATTGATGGCCACAGTGGCAAGAAAGCACACACTGCTTCTCCTTCATCTCATACGATATGATACATTAGATACACTAGTAAATTTTATATACAAATGCTCTCCCTCCAGAATGTTTAATTTTAGTGCTAAGAAAACTGGTTTGTTGTCAAAAGTGGAATATTAGTTGCACCACCCATGTTACTACAGCAACCAGTAGTAGGAATGCCAACCGGCGACATGGTATAGCTACTGCCGACTCGCAGCAATAAAATAGCTTTATGTGTGAACGTAGCATGAGAATTGCTGCTGTAATCGTAAAAACTGTCTCGTCCCAATATGCTTATTAGGAATAACCCTTCAACGCACTTAGTACTGTTTGACTGTATAGTATACAGATGTAGATTTGTAATAAAGTATAATTCCACCATCCAGTGTCACCCAGAACATGGATGGATTCCCTTCAGGGTATCACGATTTCTTCCTCATGTTGTCTCAGAATGTTTTTCCTTGCCATTGTAGCCTATGATTTGCTCATTAGGCATCTAAATCTATGTGTGTAATTTTGTAAAGCTGTGGCGACGTCTACTGTATAATAGAACTGACTTGAACTGTGCTAGAAATCCTAATAATACAGACTTTATTGTAGACAACACAGGGAATTCTCTCAAGGAAACAGACTTAAGGAACAAACACGAGTAGACACATGAGGAACCAGTATTATCAGAACTAAGTCAAGTAGAAAGTAAACTCTAACCAAACTGCTAAATAATCAAAAACATTACAAATAACACAATCATAACAAACATAAGACAACCAGAAACTCAGACATCACCTGACATGAGGTCAATGCTCCAGCAACTAAGGGAGAAATACAGGGAACTTAAATAGAGCTAACCAATCAGGGAAATAAGAATTACGTAACACAGAAAATAAGGTTACACAGAAAATGGAGGGAGAGAACAGAGGAAGAAGTTCTACATGGGGAACAAGATGGAATTGCCCCTGTGAGCCATGACAGTGAGAGTTAAAGTAAAGTAGTACTAATAAAGAAAATATATTTTATTATATATATTATATATGTGCATTTTTAAAAAATCTAATCTTGATTTCTCCTACGTTAAATTAAAACTGAAAATGGTATATATTTCTGACCATCTGCAGTGCCGTCCTGTGTGTATGCACTGATAGGATTGATTTGGATGATTTCCGTGTAGATAGTTATGAAGGGTTCTCGTCAAGGTTGACTCGATGAACATGATCTTTATTTATGTAATCAACGCATCAGTCTTCTTTTGCAAGGAAAATGAAAAGTACTTTGTATCCTTGAAATATCCCCCCATGTGACACATAATATGACGGATGAACAGTGGACTGTAAATATTAATTGGATAGCATTCACCATCTGTCAGATTTCCATCATTTCCAACACTGCAGAATAGAGACTTCAGTCATTACAATGTCTACCAACATACAACAACTCACTGAAATAGTACAGATAGTTATAACACATTTACACAACCGAGCTGATGAATGGTCAGAAGGCATTGATTCATTTTCTATAACAACAGCTCAGACAATAGTGCTGGCTGTAATTCAAATCACAAGTTTATATTAATGCACTCAGTCTAATAGATTACAGATCAAACGGGCTTTCATGATTAAGTGTAATAATAAATGGAAAAACCTTGTGTGGTTATTTAACAAATGTGAAGCTTTACACAAGGAGACATTTATTCAATATTTATGGAAAGAGTCTTGGGTGTCAGTGCTTTGATAGTCTGTTTTTTGTAAGAGGACCTTGTGCTGTCCAGTTCCTTGGTAATGTGACAAGCAGTGTTGTTGTTTTTTTTGTCTTATTAACTTTGAGAGAGAGAGAAAGAGAGAGAGTATGGAATGGTGTATGGAATGACTGCTTATAGTTGCTGTAATGTAGCTGATAACAGGAACTAATTTGTCTAAAATTGTCACTGTTGGCAAACAGCTGAGGTATAAGAATAAAATAAAAGTGCAGTTATTGGAAAATAATCAGCATCTGGGTGGTAACAGTAACTCTGCTTTGTGGCTTTGTGGCAACACAACATCCTGTCGTCAATTATTTCGCTACAACAGCACGCTCCAAATTGTTTTATTCCCCAGTGAACAATCACCAATTCTACACAATATAATACAGCAGCACAAAATGAACATTTTCATAGTTTAACATTGTTAGTTATTAAACACAGTTAAACATTTGCGGGACAATATGGCACAACTGTGAGCACTATGGTGTTCTTTTTCCTCTCCCCTGCCTTTTCCGTGTTCCCATCCTCTGCCTTGCTCCCTTGTCTCTATGTCTTTCCCCTTTTTTTATGCAGAGCTTCATTAGCACAGAGGTCAAAGTGTGAAATCAAAATGCATGAATGCAGCCTTTGCACCGGAACGTGAGTGTTAGCTGAGCAGAAGCACATTGCGCTGGATCTGTTGTCTCTGCTGGGTGCTTGTTTGTACAGGTGGAACCGTGGGAGCCAAATGGTCCCAGAGAAAATGATTACATAACGATCATTACTCTACATATGTAAACAGCGGCAAACACCCAAGGTCATTACCACACTTCTGTTCTTATTCTGTTCCAGTTGCCTAGCGCAGTCCTTTTTTTCTAGTCTGGCCTAATCCATTCCAACTGATTCACTCTGCCCAATCCATTCCTCTTGAGTAGGCTTGAGTTTAATTTGCTGATGCTTCCTGTGGCCTTCTTTAACAATTTTGATGGGCCAGACAAACAGCATTTATATGTACTGAAGAGCAGAGCAGATCAGAGTGAGGGGGAATTTTAGGTTAGATTTAGAGAAGTCACTTGAGTTAATGATAATAAGCTCTTGCAGTATGTAGATAGCAATCTGAATGACATGGTGAGAGAGAGTAATTACAGCCTCAATTAAACAAGAGAATCTCAGATTCAGGTCAAAAGCTCTACAGAAGCGTATCTCTGACACACTGTCACTTCATTACTCTCCCATTCTCTCAATCTCTCCTTCGCCTTCCTGTTTATTCCTGTTAGTAGGCTATCTTGCACATCTCTTTCCTCTGCTCATCTCTATTTAATGTTCTCATTCGATATAATCCTTTCCACTTCAACCTTTCTTCAATTCCACTAGCATGCAACATATGTGCTGCCCTCCTCATTGACATCATTACTTTGTCCTGGTACAGTATGTAGTCCTGTTAGGTTGACAGTAAAGACCTAGACTATGAGGACACAGGCCGTTAATATTTATAAATGCATAGCTAAAATATTCTTTTGAAGGTCAGCCTCTCTGGGCTGCCCATAAGTGTTTCTGGGAATCTGAACTTTTGAAATGTACATAGGATCATCGTAGGAATAAGTTTTAACCCATAAATGCATGGATGGTCCTCAACCATTTCTACGCACATCAGTTAATCAGTAAACCAGCAGTAATATTGAACAAACTTCAATAATACTGTAAAACTGTTAAAGATTTTACTGACAAGAACACATTTAATGAAAACTGTGTTTCACATCACTATAAACTATGCATAGATAGATGTTTCGACTGTAAATTGTGACTCAAAATCGGCACGGCTGTGATTCACAGCATGCACGTGTCAATATTCAGTAGAACTGCACAATACGATATTGCGAGTATCGTATTGCGTACTCTAAGTGCGATATTGCTTTTATACAACAGTTCTATAAAAAATAAGTTAATACTGAGTAAGTGACATTTCGGACACGGTATGGCCAAATGTTCTGTTCATTTTTGTTCTGTTAGCGGAAATAGAACCTGAAGAAGCCACACTCACTTTATAGCACATCGGCTAGCTGTGTGCGAATTATACATTGACTTTTTTTGGGGGGTCAGCATTTTTCAGCTTGCCCAGATTACCTAGTTCATGTAATGCCAGTGAACCACTGTACTGTATCCTTAAAACAGCACAAAAACATAATACATTAAATGCTTATAGTTCATACAGGGTTGTTCAGCTTTATGTGAAGACATTTTTTTTATGTACTTTCTGAACTATTCCTCAACTTACTTGTCTTTTCTTGCCTGTAAAAAAATCCCATTTTTTCTTACTGGACATCACCAGTGTTGAATGAAATCTGAGTGCAAAAAAAGGCTATGATATATATATATATATATATATATATATATATATATATATATATATATATATATATATATATATATATATATATATATATTGTGTGTGAAAAAGTCACTGCATTAAGTTTGAATTTATTACCATTAAGTTTGAATTTATAAAATTTGTGCTTGAGACGCAACTATATTTAGATTACGACATTTATTTTCCAAGAAAAAATGTCTTTTGAACATTTACAGTATCTCTGCATGAGCGCGAGCAATCTCCGTTGCATTCAGCTCATTGAGTGCACGATTGTATTTCCCACATTTAGCCTGCTCATGCAGGCTAAATACATGCAATACTTATGCAAACATTGGTCACATTTGGAATAAAAAATAAACTGCAGGCTAATGCAACCAAGACCGAATTATTTTATATCTTATATTCACCTCACCTCCTCATCCAAGTCATTCTTTCTTTGTCACGTCACATTTATCACATCTGTTCCCCGGAAAAAGAAATGAATAGTTCACCTCTTGAGTCTTTGGGTTCGAGTCATTCATTCATCACGTCACAGCTCCATAGGCTGAATGCAGTGGGGCTGTGAAGTGATGAATGAACGACTCGAACCTGAAGACTTCAGAGGTGAACTAATCATTTCTGTTTCCTGTACAGAACCTGTGACGATGTTGCAGCACAAGCGCAATCAACACAAAATGAACGAATCACTCTCTGAGACAACTCGTTGTTCCCGAGTCAAAATCGTCATAACTAAATGTCATAACTAATCGTTCATAAACGACACATCACCAATACACACAGGCTTTGTCCGAAATCGTGTACTACCCTACTACACAGTAGGTGAAAAGCAGTACGACAGAGGTGTAGTATGTCCAAATTCACAGTAGGCGAGAAATACCCAGATGGTGTACTGCTTCCAGTGAGATTTTGCAGTATGTATTACATTTACATTTACATTTATTCATTTAGCAGACACTTTTATCCAAAGCGACTTACAAATAAGCAAAGCGATATATCAAGCAGGGAACAATACAAGTAGTGCTACTATACAAGATCCATTAATTGAATACCAGAGGAAGCAAAGTGTACAGAGTAGAGGTGTAAGTTCAAGTCTGTGTTTTTTTTTTTTTTTTTTTTTTGTTGTTTTTTAGGAGATGGTTAGGTGTTCACGGAAAAGGTTGGTCTTTAGCTGTTTTTTGAAGATAGTGAGAGACTCTGCAGTCCGGATTGAGATCGGGAAGAGCATTCCACCACTGGGGAACGGTATGTGTGAAGGTTCTGGAGAGGGACCTTACGGCGCTGAGAGGGAACTACTAAACGTCGGTCGCTAGTCGATCGTGAGATCAAGAGAGGAATGTATGCCTTCAGGAGAGAGTTGAGGTAGGAGGGTGCTGTTCCTGACAAGGTCTTGTAGGTGAGCATCAAGGCCTTGAACTTGATGCGGGCAGGGCAGGAAGCCAGGGGTAGGGAGATGAAGAGGGGTGTGACATGAGTAGTCTTGGGCTGGTTGAGACAAGACCGCGCTGCAGCATTCTGAATCATTTGAAGGGGTTTGATGGAGCTGGCTGGGAGGCCTGAAAGCAGTGAGTTGCAGTAGTCCAGTTTAGAGATGACAAGAGCCTGGACTAGTATCTGTGTAGCCTGTTTGGTGAGGAATGGTCGGATTTTCTTGATGTTGTACAGGATGAACCTACAGGACCTTGCAGTTGCTGAGATGTGGTCTGTAAAGGTCAAGCCCTCATCAAGAATCACCCCAAGGTTCCTGGCCGTCTTGGTTGGCATGAGTGTAAGTGAGCTGAACTGTACAGTGAAGTTCTGGTTGATTGAGGGATAGGCTGGGATGACGAGAAGTCCGATTTTCCCAGGTTAAGCTGAAGATGGTGCATCTTCAACCAGACCGAGATGTTGACAGGCAAGATGAGATGCGAGCAGAAACAGATAGGTCAGCTGGAAGGACAAATAGAGCTGAGTGTCATCAGCATAGCAGTGATACGAAAAGCCATGAGACTCAATCACCTGACCGAGATGTAGTGTATATAGAAAGAGGAGGGACCCAGAACTGATCCCTGTGGAATGCCAGTTGTGAGTTGCTGAGTTCCAGAAATACCTCCGCTCCATGATACCTTGAGGATCTGTCCGAAGATAGGATTCCATGCGTAGAACCGTTCCATTGATGCCCAGGTTGGAGAGAGTTGATAGGAGGATCTGATGGTTCACAGTGTCGAAGGCAGCAGAGAGGTCAAGTAGGATGAGGACAGATGATCTAGAGGTTGCTCTTGCTAGTCGTAAGGCTTCAGTGACGAAAGCGAGCAGTCTCCGTGGAATGTGCTGTTGCAGCCAGACTGCTTGGTGTCTAGGAGGTTGTTCTGTGTGAGAAAATTGTAGAGTTGATTAAAAACGGTCTTTCCGAGAGTTTTGGAAAGAAAGGGGAGGAGGGAAACAGGTCTGTAATTGTCAACTATAGTCAACTATCTGATTTACACTACACGAGTCATAAATCCCATAATGCCACGATCACACTACGCTTTAAGCAAGCGTATTTTTGTCGGATGACACTATGAATATGGGTGGGACCAGGATATGACATCATCCATCAAAACTTTTGCTACTTCACACATATGTTGTTTTTATAATCTTTCAAAGATGTGTTGTAAAGTTCTGGATACCTCTATACCACTAAAATTAGCGCTTCCATTTTTGAATTTCTTTTCCTTTTTTTTTTTTTTTAACTAAAAAGGTCACGCAGTGATGTCATGATCATCTATTGGTCACGTGTTCACGTCATATAAATACACAGGTCAGAGTTCACCAAATTTGAACTTTCATCATGCAGCGTAATACGAAAATTATACGCATGCACTTGTGTCTGGGATTGTAGTCATACTGCACACACATACTGATTAGTAAGTACTGTTTCAAAGGCCGTACAGTAGGTACTGCACTGAATGGAGTATGTTCTGTCACAGTACGCGATTTTATACGTAGCCCATGACATCATTTCCAGTAAGGGAAAATAGTGAGCATCAATGCTCCCTGGTTTTTACAATGCATTGTGGGATTTTTTAGGGAGAGAGCGTTCCAGCGCAACAGAAGGATTTTGCAATTGAGATAGCCCTTAAAATGGCCGGCTCCCTGATCAATGCCCTGACTACTCTAATAGGGAGCTGGTTGAGACATACCCTTAGTCTACAGGAAGTAACTGTTGAATAGCAATATAACAGTATTGGTAAATTGTTCAAAGTAGAATGTTTCAAAAATACTAGAGAGGAGGGTCCTAACTGAAAAAATATACAAGGTTCAATGGTGACATTAAGTCATGCATTTAATAAAAAAATATGTACTTAAAATATTCAAAGTTAAAATGATGACTATTATATTAGCTTCACTGTAGTTACTGAATGATCCGTTGAGGCTATTTATAATTTGTTTTTGTAAAAAAACAACAACTGCAAAACAGGGCGGTGCAGTGGTGGTAGCTCCAGGGTCCTAGAGCTCCTGAGCTTGAATGCTCTCTGTGCAGAGTTCTGCATATTCTCCTTGTGTTTGCATGAGTTTCATCTGGGTTCTCAGGTTTCCTCAGGCGATCCCAAAACATCCAGAAATGTGCATTGGTTGTACTGAATTGCCACAATGTGTGAACGTGCTCAGTGTTCCTGGGATAGGCTTCTGGCTCCACCACGACCCCAACCAGTATAAGACAAATTAATGAACTGAGACTTTAGGGGGTTAGATTTGTTGCAGTTTTGTGTGGTTTGCAATCATAGACACTTAGTCTCTGACTGCATCATGGCATGAAACAGGGGACCGATAACTTTGGTTATTTTATATAAGAAATAATTGCAATCCCTGTTTAGGAGAGAGCAAAGGAAAAAAAAGCACAAAACACTTTGACATGTGCCTAAAAAATAATGACTTTCTTTGAATCAGCCTGTAACACATAAGGTTGTGCAAATGACTGTCGAACTGTTTTGGGTCAGCTTGCTACATCACCTGTTTCTCTTTCTCTCTCTCTCTCAGATTTTAATCAACTCTGGTGTGGATCATACCACAAGGGCATTAATACAGAGTCAGAGGCTTGTTTACTCGTGGTCATTCTGTGCCTCAATGCTGAGAGAAGGCCCTCATTAATATGTATAACGTGGGAGTGCAACACGACATGCATCTGTTAGTATGTGTGCATGTGCCACTTGCATAGGTTACTCATTTGGCTACTTTCCTGAAAGCATAATTCATTCTAATAATAGCGCTAGAGTTCAGCACTAGGTACGGCCTGTGGCAGATTAGGAAACTGATCTTCATCTAGCGAAACCAATTTGTGAATTCATCTAAACCGAGGGAGATATAACGAGAAAGGATGTGAGATGAAACCAAATCTGATGAAAAAGAATTCTCTCTGCACTTCACAAGGCAAATACTGGAGCTGGGAGGTGTGAATCTGAATGCAAGAGATAAGTGTAGGTGATGAAAGGAAAACTGTAAAGGAAATAAAATACAGGACAAAGAAGAAGTGAGAAAAGAATTCAGGAGCAGCTCGCTGATGTCGTAACAGAAGTGCAGGGGGGAAAAAGAGGGATGCATGATTGAGTATTTACAGACAGAACAGTGTGGTATGGGGAAGATTGCATGGGCTGGACGTTTCTTTTCTCCGGCACTCATTACTATTCCTCTCATGTGTGGGGAGGAGAGGCTTTTTGGCTGTTTGTCATAGGGTGAAGTCTCTGTAATGATGCATAATGACCCTCGTGTGGGATGCTGTATGTGTGTCCTTTGAGTGTGTGTTGTGGTATTTTCGTAAGTGTATACAGCAGCATGTTTGTTGCTTCACACGTATGACCCTACATGCCCATGTGGAGGCATTTAGGTTGTAATGTGCATCTTTGCAGCATTGTTGCCTAGCTATGGGAGACTGTAATTCCGGCTTTGTGGATCAATAAAATGTGTCCTATTGGGAAGCATTGGGATTCATTAGGGAGCATATGTTACTCTGCAGTGCAGCACTAACTGTGGAATTAATGCCCTGGGTGGGCCAATTAAATTTGGATCCTTTATGGTTGCGCTGATTGCCATATTTAGGATCTGAATTTCAATGAATGCCTTCCAAACATTCCGTCTCCCAGAGGAGTGTGACAGCTAGTGTTGGTGTGTATGTGTGTGTGGAAAAGGAGCGTGCTTTGCTTACATGTAGAAATTTGTAAATATGTGTGTTTATGCATGACTGCAGAGAGGAGTTCAGTAATATAATGTTGGTTCATAGCTGACCTTTTGCAAATGAGCAAACCTGGACTTTTATAATAATAACAACAATACTGTATGTTTGAAAAAAGTCTGTGGAGTCTGGTCATTAACCATCCATGCTGCTATTCACTATTTGAAGTAGCACAGCTAGGGCTGTCAATATTGATTGTATTTGTTATTGAGTAAATTATGCAATGCCAGTCAAAGATTTTTGAGCACCTGGAACTGTGGAATTTATTAACTGGTCGCTCACAGATCCTAAATGACTGCTATATAAAAGACAGGGTAAACCATTATACCTAAAGACTCATAGACTGTGCTAATATTAAATGTAAAATTTAAATATGTGTCTTGCTCTGGTTGCTTAATTAGAGTGATAAAGATTTTGGACTATTAAGATTGTTCCAATAAACGGCACGGCTAACATTTCTCAATTAATTAAATATTGAATTATAATAATACATTCTTCACTTGTACATATTCCTTGGGTTGATTTACTTTAGTACTCAAAATAAGGACATCTAAACCAAAATGTTAAAATACAATGTACAGTGTTCTGAATCTTTTATCTGGCAGTGCATATGTATATCAGGCTATGTCATTGTAAGAAACACCAGTAGAAGACGTTATATTATAGGTCTCATGAGGCACAACAACAAAGTGTTCCCCCTATTGTCGGGCGATCGCTAGTTCAAATCCTGATGATGCCACAGCCATCTGTGGCCAGGAGTCCAAGAATAAGAGCAGTATTGTTAGGAACTAAGATTTCGCTTTCTCAATCTGAGTACCACTAGCCAATCGTGGGTGTTTGTGTGGATGAGGGTAGATAGAGCTATCTTCTGAGTGTGTTACACTACCCTGTGATGCTGTTGTATGATAGGGATGAACTCTCTGGTGAGTGGGTATTGGCAGGTGTACAAACTGGGGAGAAAATGTAGAAAAATCATTTCTATTACACATTGTCATAGTATAAATTGGCAACTAGTCAAAATTCTAACCCTTATGATAAGTATATGATGTGGATTAATTAAGGATTGTTGTTAAGGCAAACAGAATCACACATTTTGGCTATTACCTATATTGTAGGAATTAACTTTTGTAAATAGATGCAATCACAATTATTATTTCGCCAGCAATGTTTGCAATCTAAACACAAGTCAGAGGTAAGTTTATCAAATATTTAGTGTTCCAATTTAATATTTACAATTTGTGGCCTGATTCAAATTCAGCAACGACAAGCTTTAATTAGTTAGAATGCATCCATTGGCACAATAGAAGCATTTTGCTTGCTGGTAACATTTAAACATAAAGTACACATCACACCTGTTCTCCATGACAGCAGAGGGGCCCCTGTTCAATAACTAACACTTCTTCATTCTTCACCTTTTCCACTTCATGTTTAAAGTATACATAAACCCAGTTCATACTCATAGTCACTGTGAAGTTTTGCAAACACTTGAGGGTAAGTAAATCCCCGTGAAGGCTATTCCTTTGTTTTGAACACTCGCATGTTTCATTGAGTATTCTTTGGATTTACCCTTACGTGGATTGCTGTGGATATCCCTGTGTTTCACCATTGATTGTTTGACTCAGATTTTTGGATTGTGTTCTGGATTTATTAATAAATCTATTGCAAATAGATTCTCACCATACTCCCAAGTCCAGTTCATTACAGTTTAAAAAAAAAGATGGAAGCAAGAAATATCTACAGCAAACAGCTGTATCTAGTATCTAGATATCTAGTAGCCAAGTGAGATAATTTGTACCCCAAACACATTGGCTAGCCTTTGAAATTCTTGTCCATGATGACTTGACACAAGGCAGGTTGAGTCCATGGATTCATGCTGTTGGTTAAAAATGCTGACCCTACCATCTATGTACCTCAGCAGAAATCCAGATTCATCAGACCAGGCTACGTTTTTCCGGTCTTCAGTTTTGTCCAGTTTTGGTGAGCTGGTGCCCACTGCGGCCTCAGCTTTCTGTTCTTGACTGACAGAAGTGGAACCCGATGTGATCTGCTGTTGAAGTTTATCTGCCTCAAGGTTCGACATGTTGTGCATTCTGAGATGCTTTTCTGCTCACCATATCTGAGTTATGTAGCCTTTCTGTAGCTCGAATCAGTCTGGCCATTCACCGTTGACCTTTCTCATCAACAAGGTGTTTCCATCTGCAGAACTGCCGCTCACTGGATGTTTTCTTTATTGCACCCTTCTAAGTAAATTCTAGGGACTGTTGTGAGTGTGTGTGTGTGTGTGTGTGTGTGTGTGTGTGTGTGTGTGTGTGTGTGTGTGTGTGTGTGTGTGTGTGTGTGTGTGTGTGTGTGTGTGTGAAAATCCCAGGGAGATCAGCAGTTATAGAAATACTCAAACCAGCCCATCTGGCACCAACAATCATGCAAAATCACTGTAAACACATTTTTCCCCCCATTCTGATGGTTGGAATGAACGTTACCCAAAGTTGCTGGCTCGAATCTGCATTATCTGGTTTGCAATAACTCTCTATTGAACTTTCATGTCACTTTGATGCTCTGTAGCATTTGCCTGTTGTGTTAAGTAAATAGTATATCAAAGTGCTACACCCTAAATGTCCAAGATAATGTCTTTTCTAGGCATACATCTAACTATGTAGCTAGATACATGAATGAATACACATGAGCTAACTAATGAACCCACAACAGAACCCCATGCTACTGAAACCCCAACAGCATTTAACTAGCCAGCTGAAGTTACCTTTCTTTATAAAGTATATGGTTGATACTCAAGCTCATGTTTACTTCAGCATAGCTCACTCAGTCAGTTAACATAATAACATAATAGAAATACAGTGGCAAGAAAATGTATGTGATGTATGTGAAAATGTATTTTAATTTCATGGTTTTCTGAGTAAATTTGTCATAAAATGTGATCTGATCTTCATCTAAGTCAGGGGTATTGACACAAATAATGTGTCTAAAATAATAACACAAAAAAAATCTTGAGAACAATTTGAGAAGAACGATTCTTTATTAAGAACAACCAAAAAAAAACAAAAACATAGTGCTTGTGGAAAAATTATGTGAACCCTTGAGTTAATGACCTAAAAAATCTAATTGGAGTCAGATTTTAGCACACCTGGAGTCTCGTTAAGAAAATGAGTTTGGAGGTGTGGACTACAGCTACTTTGACTGATAAAAACCCCTCAAACTTTTGGAGTTTGCTCTGCACAAGAAGCACATGCTTATGTGAGCCATGCCTCGCCAAAAAGAGCTTTCAGAGGATCTACGATCAAGAATTGATTGATTTGTTTAAGTGTCACAAAGTGATTTCAAAGACTTTAGAAACAGTTAGGCAAACATTTTACAAATAGAGACACTTTGGGACTGTTGCTATACAAACCAAGAAGTGGACGTCCAGTCAAAATGACACCAAGAGCACAAAGAAGACTCATCAATAAGGTAAAAAAACAACCTGGAATGATGGACAAAGATTTTAAGGCATCATTGGAACTGGCTAACATCTCGGTTCATGAGTCTACAATACGCAAAACATTGAACAAGCAGGGTATTTACGGCAAGACACCATGAAGGAAGCCACTGCTTACTAAGAACAACATTGCTGCATGTCTGAAGTTTGCAAAAGAGCACATTGACACTCCACAGCGGTATGGGCAAAATGTTTTGTGGACCGATGAAACTAAGATTGAACTATTTGGAAAAACCACACAGCACTACATCTGGTGTAGAAAGAGCATGGCATATCATCATGAAAACATCATCCCAATCATAAAGTATGGTGGAGGAAACATCATGATTTGGGCCTGCTTTGCTGCATCAGGGCCTGGCCAGCTTGCAATCATTAAGGGGAAGATGAATTCCCAAGTATATCAGACAATTCTTCAGTATAATGTGAGAATGTCTACGTCTGCTGAAACTGTGTAGAAGTTGGGTGATGCGACAGGACAACGACCCAAAAGACCAGATCAAGTCCACAACAGAAATGCTTCGGTAAAACAAAATCTGCCTTTTTGGAGTGGCCAAATCAGATCCCAGACCACAACCCAATAGAGATGCTCTGGAATGACTTGAAGAGAGCCATACACATGAGAGGTTATTGCTGCCAAGGGGGGTTCAACCAGTTATTAATTCTAAGGGTTCACTTACTTTTTCCACTGCCATTTTGAATGTTGAATGAATGTGTTCAATAAAGACATGAGGGATCAGAATTTATTTTGTGTTCTTATTTTAGGCACATAATATTTTTCAATACCACTGACTTAGATGAAGATCAGATCACATTTTATGACAAACTTATGCAGAAAACCATGAAATTCCAAAGGGTTCACATACTATTTCTTGCCACTGTAACATTAATAAACATCATTAGTTGTCAGTTGAGACCATATGAAAAATTAAGTTGTCAAGTAATTACTGGGGTAGTTTTTCACAAGATGACATTTACTCTGACACAAGTAATTTTCTTGATGCCTACTTTTACTTTTATGCAAATTAATTATTACTACAGTAGCACTACATTTACTGAAGTCACTATGTTTTGTACTCTTTCCAACATTGATTATACCTTAGCTAGCAGAGCAAACCTAACAATGCACTGAATTAAACAACCTACTTGTTAGCAAACCTTATCTGCAAGCCACTAGTGATGCTGAACATTTGAAGTGACAAATGATGCCATTTCAATCAGGAATAACATCAATTGAACTCATTAGGGTTGTTCGGTCATTTGGGGGTTCTGGCAATATTGGCTTAAGGGCATAGCAGAAGTATTTAATTCCATCCCAACAGCCTTTTTCACTTTAATTTAGTTGGCAGACAGGTGATCCAGCGATTGCCGTGAATGTGTGTTGGTAAGACTGCAAGTCAATGCGGCTGTGTTTACTCGAATCACTTTAATTAATCTCATTTATAAACCTGCTGTGAAAGGCTTTTACACTGGGGCATCTTTCCTTGGCGGAAGAAGGAAAATGAGGCAAAGAAAAAAGAGAAGCACATAGCACAAACGTCGTAATACATTTTTAAACATAAGAAAACACGAATCAGACACTATGTTAAAGTCCATGTTAAACCATCCCTTCCAACCTAGTAAATCACACTTTGTCTGTATGTAGTGCCATTTCTCAAGAATAGCATGTTGTAGAGATCTTATTCCTCTCTCAATGAATTTCATGTAGCACTGGGTACAATTTGCTGTGAGGAAACAGGTAGTAGAGAAAGAATAGATGGCAAAAGTGAGATGAGATGATACAGATACTTTTACAGAAGCAGAAAAAAAACCCTCCGAGATAAAAGAGACAGCTGTAACTGAACTGCATAGACACTAGGCTATGGTGTGCTAGAAGAATACTTCACACAGTAAATACACATGGAGAATCTTGGTTAAATTTCCATCATGTGAGGTGAAGGTTTTAGATGACAATGGTGAAACAAACTTATATCAGCATTCTTACATTGTCTAGTTCTCTTTCATTTAACCTCAGCTTAGACACCAAACCACACGTTATTGTACTAAATTTAAAAATAGTACATCTACTAAACATACTATTCAGTGTTATGTCGGGTTTTTTTCAGTGTATGATTTCACCCCAAAGCAGTTAGGTCTTTAAACATCAAGGAACATGGGACAAAAAGCAGTCATATCCTATCATTTTGAGTAAAATCTCAAATGTAGTGGAATATACTTCAGTAGATGTTCATTACTTATGTATTCCATCCATCCATCCATCCTCAACCGCTTATTCATTTTCAGGGTCACGGGGAACCTGGAGCCTAACCCAGGAGACATTGGGTACAAGGCGGGGTACACTCTGCACAGGGTGCCAGCCCATCGCAGGGCATTACTTATGTATTATTTTTGGGTATTTATACTTTACATGAATATTATTGAATACAGAATAAAATTTCCAAGAATAATGAAAAAAATAAATTATTTAGAGCTTCAGAGTCTTCTTCTTTTACCTAGCCAATGACTGTATGCTATATATCAGCTGAATGGGCTTCTGAGCATTTCATGTACATTTCAGTTTCAAATATCTGATCATGTTAATCAATGTAGAAAGAAACCAAAACAAGAATCTTGTCCATTAGTCATCTGTGGTAACCTGCTCATGTTACACAATGTAGTTATCTTTATAGATGTCTGTGTGTCTGAAGATGGATAAGCCACCAGACTGCAATGCTGAAATTGAGGATGACCGTCCCTGGCCCTACCTCAGTAAAACTTTTCAATATGCTGTGCTGGTGTAAGGAAAACCTTATATAAAATGATGTGTCTTCTTCTCTCTATAAGCCATGAACTCCATCTAATTTGAAAAAGTATGTTGAGGTAAGTTTGCTAATTTACTTCTGATAGGAGGGTCATGATTTGAGCAAGGCCCTTAACCCTCAACTGCTCAGTTGTATAGATTAAATAATTGTAAGTCACTCTTGATAAGGGTGCCTGCCAAATGGCATAAAAAACAGTCCATACTTTGCAAAAGCCAGGTTAGACTAGCATTGATTCCAGTAGCTAAAGTAGTTGGCTAGGCAGCAAGTCAAATTTTAACTAATGGTAAATACTGGTTTATATAATATATATTTTTAAACTTATGATTAATATGGGGGGGTTGGTGGCTTAGTGGTTTGCCACGGTTACCTCCGAAATTGGGGATTTGTTCTCCCTGTGGTTTGTGGGCTTCCTCTGGTTACTCCAGTTTCCTCCAACATTGTAAGCTGATTGGCATTTATAAATTGTCCTTAGAGTGTGAATGGGGTGTGAATATGTGTGCAAATGTGCCCTGTGATGGGTTGGCACCCTATCCAGGGTGTTCCCCTGCTTTGTGTCCCAAGTCTCCTGGGATAGGCTCCAGGCTCCCAACAATCCTGTGTAGGATAAACAACAGTTTTTGAACAGTTTTCACATGAAGATACTATAAAATTTTTATAATTTCATCAAACAACTTTTTAATACTTAAGATCATTTTAAATGTGCAACAATTTTACTTCAACTTGAGTAAATTTTTGGCTGGATACCCACTCATTCATCTTCAGGTACCACTTCATACTAATCAGGGTCACTGTGGATCTGAAGCCTTTCCCGGTAACACTGGGCTCAAGGTTGGAGAATTTCCCCCTGGATGGGACTCTTAGTACCTGGCAATTTGGCTAGATACTTCCACTTTAACTTGAGTAAGATTTTGACACATTAACTATATTTTCCACATAATTTCTCAATACTTTCCCACTCCTGTTTAAAACAATAAACTTAATGAGAAATGAAAGAGACAAACACAACAGTGTTTCTTTTTTTTTTAATTCGCAAAACAATTCTCAGATTCTTTAGATGTATGTAGGCTTGCCTCATCTACTTATATATATATATATATATATATATATATATATATATATATATATATATATATATATATATATATATATATATATATATATATATATATATATATATATATATATATAATTTATTTATTTATTTATTTTATTCTAAAAACCACTCACTGAGACCATTAGGACAGTAAGATTGGCCAATGCAATCACACTGTATTTCTATTCAGGAAGAAAGAGCTGGCCAAAGCTCACTTGCATTCACATCTAATATTGGAGCTCATAAATATGTCAAAAACAAGGGTATATTTTAAAGAACCAGTATACTCATGTAAAGACAAGGTTAACTTAGCATTTCCCACTCAACCTAAGACTGGGCTACCAATATATATCATATATATCAATATATACAATAATGGTGCATTATGCCTACACTGCGATTCATGAGGATAGAACAGAAAGCAGTTGACACTAGAAAGGGTTTAATATAATAGTCACTCAATATAATAGTCACTTATCTGGCTGACACATTACAGTACATTCTTCACAAGTTGATGTAGAATAGAAAACATACATTGTGCATTTGTTCAAAGGGGAGGTGTTATCAACAACTGAGCAAATGCTAGATAAGGGGGAAAACACCTCTCTGTGATGCTGGTCTTTCCAAAAGCCTTGCACAGGTTACCTGATCTTAAAATAAAGTGTGCAGGAAGCTGACTGATGCTCACCTTCAAAAAGATCTAAAGCAGATATTGCTGGTGCATTGCTGAGTCTCTACAGTACAAGGCTATGAGAGTGATCAGATAGATACACATACAGTACATGCTATTTTACTGAAGCAACTGTCTAGGTCAATGCAATGGAGAAGAATCTGGGAAGGTGTATAAATGGGATAGAACACCAGATAGGATATATTGTATAGAACATCTGTTTGTCTAAGGGTTTGACTTAGCAACAATGTCATAGCCATTCATAGCAGATATTTTTTCTACACTGTCGATTCAATCAGAATAACCCCAGCTACTCTAATGCATGGGTCCAAAATAACTAATGTAGCTAGGAAGCACTGTCCTGGCACATTCTGCCAATTATGTAGTTTCATGTAGCAGCAGTTCATACAGATGTGGTTGCTTCATGTGTCTTGGAAGAAAATGTTTGCCTTCACCCTCTATGATTACATGGTATCATTCAATAGGAGAGAACTAGCTAGTGGGTGTACATTGGCAACAGCTAAAAAAGACCCCTTCCCCACACACACACATCTGTGTATAGCTTATATTTCTAAAACATATGGCTGATTATAAATACCCTGATGGAATAATGAGGAAACAGTACTGGAAACAGTATTTGGTTGCTTGTTTCACTTAACAGGCTGGAGTGTGGTGTTAATCTGATGACGAATTAAATCTCATAGGGCTCCTGAACATGGAGGAACATGGGTCTGTAATATCCACAGTGTCCACCCCCATCTTCTTCAGTGACGACGCATCCGTGACCGAGACAGAGCGGGAGAAGGAGGGACGCACAGGAGCGACCGATGCTGCGAGAGAGGTGGAGGAGGGACGAACAAGGGTTTGGAGGAAAATTGACAGAGAAGAGAGGTTTTTTTTAAATAGAGATACTCAAACATGCACTGACAAAATGAAGACATAGTTTTCTCTTTACCCTTTTAATAACATTCTTTTAATTTTTTTAAGATGCAATGATGGAGAATGCAGGTTCTGGTGTTACACACACTAAAATGTGTGAGTGAATGGGATTTGGAGCGAAGGGGATTTCTCAGTAGTGTGGTTTGAAGAGTTGCAGTGGCACTGCTTTGCCTAAAGGGGTAGTAGAGGTACATGCTGCTTTAAGTGCTGCATGCTGTTGCATGAGAGCATGATGGTTTTTATCATGAGCTCAATGTCAGGGGATATCACCCACTGGACTTTAATTACTGTCAGGATTATCATTAGCACTGCATGTTGTTGCACTTTTGCCAACAGAAGGCAGTGGGAGGCTGTGAATGACCCTACACACACACACACAGACTCATGCATGCCAGAATTGTCATTAGTGTAGCATAGCATGGGAGGATGATTTATGTTGCTTGTGTAAAGACAGGGTGAGTTCAGGCAGCATCACACTCTTTAGGATCATCCCTGCTACACAAGCCCTGCTCCAACATCACTTGCTCATCATTCTGTCCTCCAATGTCTGCCCTTCCCTCCACACACATGCTCCGCTCTCCACCTATTTTCTCCAAATCTTCTCCCTTATCCTCAGGCACTCTCCTCATTTCTGTATCACTGTCACTCTCAATCACTCCCCCTCCCTGAATCCTTTTTCTCTTGCTTTGAGATGCTACCTGAGTCGCTCATGTCGTTCTTCATCTTCTGGTTAGTCTCTTGCTGCAGCTGCTTCTCGAACTCCCTCACTTCCTCCAGGCTCATCCCTGCCACAACACAAACATGGACCTATGTTAGCCGGGCACATCCAAATCCACACCAGTGGTTTATATGCAAGCTATGCAGTGCATGTACCTATAATGCCTAAATAAGCTTCACTGCAATGACTTGGAATGCTCATTAGCGAGGGCTTGTCAAGAAAAGCAGTGTAATTTTACTTTTACTTAAATTACAGTAATGTACGAAAACGATTTAAAAGATAATATTTATATCACTGAGGTACTTGTAATGCTTAGGTTATTTTGACCTGACAGTCTGAGGAGAAGTGACAATAGAAGTATTAGGTAATACATTACATGAATTGAAAGAGACAGCATGTGTGAATGGGATATCCTGAGCATAAGGGTTAATAAAAGACAGCATTATAAAGCTTTATACTCACCATGCCACTCATCTATCCATGCCACTGCCTGTCTGTGTCCTACCAGCAGGATGTCATGGATATACTATGGGGAACCAGGAAACATTATTGCACACTGTAATAACTCATGATAACAATGCCACATAGAGCCCTTGAATCGTGGGAAGAGTACTCAGGTTCTTACACTGTGGATGAGCTCTTCTGTCCGGCCCTGGAACCCGTAGACCTCAAAGCTGCACTGAACTCTCTTGTAGGAGCACATGATGGGCTCAGTGTTATTTCTCCAGCCATCCACAAGGGGGCCACGTCCTGTCCTGTCTGACACCCAGCTGCTGAGGTCCTGCATGGGTTAATCAGTCACAGACATGTTACACACATACATGTGCGTGCATGCCTGAGAGGGGACACTTTTTGTGTTATTAGTGCATCTTTTGCCGTTATCCAATAGCAAGATAGATTTCTTGTCTAATCTCATGTGTTGCAATAAGTATGTATGCCCTATGGCCTCATAGTAATTACACAGACCACCTATGATGTATCGCCTCCCTGTAATAATTAGCAGAATGAGCACTTCTAGTATGGGGATTCTTGCAGTTTCCTAACTAACCCCTACCTGATAAATGATTTTGTCTGTTCGAGTTACAGCAGTTAAGCACAACAACACATCAGAAAGTCCAGTATCACAACACAGTTTACAGAAGAGAATTTCCTCTGTATCTATGTTTTTAGCTCTTTATTGACACCAAATTTCCCTTACATGACAAATTTGACCTTGGGTAGACATTGGGCTGGTCAGCATGAAAAAAAATGTGTTCTTATATAATTAAGGGTTAGGGGAAGGCATAGTGTGTGTGTGTGTGTGTGTGTGTGTGTGTGTGTGTAAAAGCTAATATTGACTTTAGTCTCTGGCTTTTCGATCTGTCTCACATCTCAACAGATTATAGCAGGTTGAACTGCTATGTTTGTGTTTGTGTGTGAGTATGAGCAGGGGGGCGTATGTTTAAATCTGGGTTGGGACCTAATGTCTCCACAAGGTTAGGAATACACTCACTGTGACTTTACTAGGAATACTTGTACACCTGTTCATTCATACAATTATCTAATCAGTCAATCGTGTGGCAGCAGTGCAGTGCATAAAATCATGCATCAACCAAATAAAAAATGTGATCTCTGTGATTTTGACCGTGGCATGATTGTTGATGCCAGATGGGCTGGTTTGAGTATTTCTATAACAGCTGATTTCCTGGAATTTTCGCGCACAACAGTCTCCAGTGTTTACTTAGAATGGTGCATTAAAGAAAACATGCAGTGAGCGGCAGTTCTGCAGACAGAAATGACTTGTTGATGAGAGAGGTCAACAGAGAATGGCTAGACTGGTTCGAGCTGACAGAAAGGCTACAGTAACTCAGATATCCGCTCTGTACAATTGTGGTGAGCAGAAAAGTATCTCAGAATGCACAACACGTCAAACCTTGAGGCAGATGGACTACAACAAAAGGCGACCACATCGGGTTCCACTTCGGTCAGTCAAGAACAGAACGCTTTAGCTGGGAACAGACTCACTAAAACTGGACAGGTGAAGGCTGGAAAAACGTAGCCTGGTCTGATGAATCTCAATTTCAGCTGATGCACACAGAGGTTTGGCTCAGAATTTTGCACCAATAACATAAATCCATGTACCCAACCTGCCTTGTATCAACAGTCCAGGCTGGTGGAGGTGGTGCAATGATGTGGGGAATGTTTTCTTGGCACAATTTGGGTCCATTAATACCATGCTTGAATGTCACAATGAACTTGAGTATTGTTGCTCAATGTGCATCCCTTCATGGCCACAATTTACCATCTTCTAATGGCCACATTTCCAGCATGATAATGCACCCTGTCACAAAGAAAACGTCTCAAACTGGTTTCATGAACATGACGATGAGTTCAGTGTTCTTCAGTGCTCTTCCCAGTCACCGGATCAGAATCCAGTAGAACAGCTTTGGGATGCGGTAGAACGGGAGATTTGCATCATTCATTAAGTGCAAACTGAAAGATCTGGTGGAATTATGTGATGTAATCATGTCAACATGGAACAGAATCTCAAAGGAATGTTTCCAATATCTTGTTGAATCCATGCCACAAAGAATTGGGGCTGTTTTGAAAGCAAAGGGAGGTCTTACCCAGTATTAGCATAGCGGTCCTAATAAACTGCTCAGTGAGTGTATGTGACAGTTTTGAAGTTTATTTGACCTTGTAAATAAAAGAAAGCTTTTATTTAAAAACATTAAAAGCGGAATAGTTAGATTTAGATTTAGGTGTAGGCGAACTGCATTAATAATTGTGTAAGCGGAAGGTCCTTATAAGTACAGTAAGTCAAATATGTGTGTGTGTGTGTGTGTGTGTGTGTGTATACCTCATCTTTTTTGTAATACTTCTCAGGGATTGAGTCACTCAGTATATCCAAGAAGCAGACACTATCTTGAGGTGTGGGTTTGTCTTCAAACACCTGTACAAGTGACATCAGAGAAAGTGCTTACATGATCTTTGAAATGGCAAAAGTGACAGCACTGCATGACATGGGTGAGAATGAAAGTCACACTCATTTAACATCCTCACAAGGGGTCTGTGAACTGAAACCCACCAGCCAAATGTGCTGAAGCCTGGAACGCATTTGTTTTTACTTTGCCATGCCAGAATTGCGAAGCGAAAAGCAAACATGGACAAACTGCAAATTAGATGAAACAAAAGGACAGAACAATTATGTAACATGTGGAACTATACCAGAATAACTCGTAGTGGAATGATTCAGAATGGAAACTTAACACCTAAACCAAAATATCAACTGTAGCAACATTCTTTAACACACCCATGGCATGACACTTTGTGAAAAACATACGATGACGAAAGGCAGCCTGCTGCAGTCAAAGCCAGTGATTTATGCAAACTACTGCAGGCGAAGGGATCTTTGCCCAAGTCTGCTCACCTCTCAATTGAGAGCGAGCCATAGAGGGAGCAGAGGCAGAGCGGCCTCGGCTCTGCGGCTCAGCAGGTGCCTTTTACAGCAGCCAGGATGAAAGAGAGGAGAGCTGGACAGGATAAAAACAAGCAGCATGGGATTCTGTCATCAGTGACTACTACAGTATCAGTCCCTGTGTTTGAGTCTCTGACCTGCCTCCTCTTCTTTTTATTTATTTTTTATTCTGCCTTCTGCCAAGACTCTCACTCACTCACTGTCTCTCTCTTTTTCTCCTTCTGACTGTCTCGCTGTCTGTGTCTTTCTCACTCTGGAGTGTTGCTTCAGTGTTTGCTCTTGTCGGCTGTTGACACTTTTCATGTGTGCTGTTTCCCATTATCCTGTCGCAAGCATTTGTGAACATGTGTGTTTGTGTTCTGGAACATTTCTCCGCGAATGTGCTGAGGGAATGTCTGGGTGTGTCTATCTGTGGGAAGATCTGGAGCCGTGGCATGGCGGCAGGCTGGGACTTGTACAGCCTTAATTTGCATGGCTTAATAAGAGCGAGCACTTTGAGGCAGGGCCAACTTTCTGTCAATCACTGACTGCATCCCAACAGACATCGACACTATCAAAACCTTCTTTACTCACCTACCACACACTGCCAACAACCATGCCCATTTAAAATGTTTCTCTAACTGAAAAACCTCGATATTAATACTTTCTGATACTTTCTTGTCCTACTTCTTCTAGCTTCTTCATGACAAAGGTCAGAAGCAGATAAGCTCTTACAAGGATGGCAAGGGCTCAGCAAGTGGGTGAACAGGTAGCTGTGCTTTAAACATATTGGTGGCACACACACACACACACACAAAGTGTGTACTGTCAGCCCTGGACTCACATTCTCATTGCTCCCATTGTTGTTCTCGAAGTGCGTCTCGATTTTGATGCTCAGCTTGGGAAGGAAGGAGCACTGGGTAGAGAGATAACAAGAGAAAGACAGAGATATATAGGCAGAGTGAGAGGGAGAGACAGGGGGTGCTGGTTATAGTGTATATTCATATGGTCAGTGAGCACATCAGGACTGCATCAGTGTTAAAGTCCGTGTATGAGGCTACTTACTGTGTACTCTGCAGGAAAAAATGCCAACATATGCGGGTGGGGTAGGAACGCATGAGGGGAGAGAAACATGACAGAGCATTATGGTCAAGGATTTCTTTGGTGTAGGATAATAGTACACTATGCACACTGACTCATACATTTCTTGCAGCTTATGTACACAATATAATAAAAATGACATATAGATAAAAATACATATAAAAATACTATTATGAAATCATTAGCCTTATAGCACTGGGTCTCATTAGGGAAATAAAACTATTACACATATTGTTCACACACACTGAAAGACAAACAGGCAACACCATTCATGATTGCTTTTGGCAAGTATTTTAAATCATGCTGTCTCTTCCGAATAGCAAGCATGGCAAACAAAAAATCTGTCCCATTAACTAGCTGCTACATTCAACAATGAATGCTCGTTGTGATGACGTCACATGACACATCTTGGCCCAAATCTGCGGCCATTTTGAAAAATTGCAAGCTCCTCCGTATATTGCACAAAGTTTAAATCTGTCTAATCACTTGACATGATTCTCACTTGGTACATTTACATGCAACCAATTAATCCGTCAATAATCGGATTGATAGCTCAATCGGATTGAAAAGCCTTCATGTAAACAACTCAATTGATTGGTCAATTGGTCGATCCGAATGAAGATTTGATTGTATTGAAAGGGGTGGTGTAGATCAGAAATAATCCTGTAAATAGGAAAGAAAATTGCAGTGTAATGTTTATTTATGGCTTACTCTCACACAAAAATTTTTTTTCGGAATATATGTAGTGCACATGTAAACCAATATTTAAATCAGATTGCAATGTTTAGTGTATAAACAGTATTTTTTGGATTGAATTCATTCAGATTGCTGAAAATGGGAGCATATAAACATGCCTACTGATTAGCTGCATGACTCTACAGTCTGAACAAGGAAGAAATCAGCTGCAGCCTCTACTTCATAATATAGTGGATATTTTTATTCACAGCTGTTGGTGGTGCCGTCGTTTCTGCTCCCACAAAAGTAATCAAATCTAATCCACGTTCGATGGCAAACATTGAGACTTTAAAAAAATAAATTCTTCTCTTAAAAGAGAAGGAGGGCTTACTCCTGTTAGCGCATATATAGGGGTATTTATATGTACATAAACTGTATGTACTGGATTATTGTTACTAACCTGTGATAGTGTATGGGTAGAAATTCCAGGCCTTTTCTGTGATGTAGAAGATCATAGGGACAAACTTCTTCATCCAGGAGGGCAATTTACTAAGATTAATTGGTAAAAAGGTTACTTGAATCAGACTTTTATCAGTATTATCGTGTTGTTCAAGTTGTCATAGTGGTGTGGTGTGGAGTAAATTAAAGCTTTTAACTGCTGCCAGACCTCTGACACATAAAACTTTGTAGGCTATAAAATGAACCTTTCACAAATAAGACAGAAACCCAACCAGAGAAAGAAAGAGAGACACAGAGAGGTAGAGAGAGAGAGAGAGAGAAACCTCTGTAGTCTAATAAATGACAGCAGTACAGATTTGTAACCGCAGGAACATAATGATAGATGTAGGGACAGATGGGTGGATGGGTGGGTGATGTAAAGAAGAGATATGAGGAAGAAGTTCATGTGGACTGTCATGTCCAAAGTGTTTTTCTTTCTCTGCCACCCTCTCTTCCCCTCTCTCTCTCTCTCTCTCTCTCTCTCTCTGGTTCTTAAGGGACTCATCATCATGGCATTTTCTAGAGATTGAATTGTTACGATATCATAATTGTTTATTTATGCATTAAAATAAACATAAGAACATGTATTCCCCCATTAAGAACATAATTCTTCTGTCTTTTCTAGCACACAGATGGTTTTCTACTAAAATGTATTGTACTTCTACGCTAGTAAAGTAATCCATGTTTTATGCTCTCAGCCCCTCAGGATTGTGTGTACTGTATGTTTGTATGTATGTTTATGTGTTTGTTTGTTTATTTATTTATTTATGTATTTATTTATTTGTGTGTGTATGTGTGTGTGTGTGTGCGAGTGTGTGTGTGTGTGTGTGTGTGTGCGAGTGTGTGTGTGTGCGTGCGAGTGTGTGTGTGTGTGTGTAGTTGATGTGAAACAGTTGTAAGTTACACTCAGTGTAGAATTACTATTACAAGAGCAGAGTAGAAAAATTCTCACACTATTTGAGCCAAAGTACTTTGCCACACAAATATGTGGCTCTGCAATTATTCACTCATTCTTCACTTACTCCTGATTCAGCATGCATAATCTAAATGCTAATGCCTGCGAGAATGCAACACTGATTTAATTAGATTTGAAGCATGAAAAAAATAAAATAAAATCATCATATGTACAACTTTAAAAACTGCTGGAACTTGGAGTGATGTTCATTACATGGAGCTGAACACAGTTTACAGTTGTATTTAAATTGATTTTCATTCAACTTGTACTCAAGCATCACTGATGAATGATATTTTGGGGGGAAAAGGAGAAAAGTACAAACACTACTGCTGCAGCTTCCTCCGTCTTTAAGTATGAGAGGATACGAGAGTATGAGCAAAGGTTTGGCTTTAAGACAGCTGCAGATCGCAGAGCAATTAAATGTTTTAAAGCTGAATAATTAGGGTTGTAAGCATGTTAAGAAAAGATGCCATGTTCCGTCTTTATGCTACCTGACAAATCTCACTGAGGCTTGCGAAGAAGGGAGGGATAGAAAGGAAAGAAGCAGCTTTAGCCAGGAAATTCTGCTGTTAGACTGACACCTCTTCACCCAAAGCCTAAGAATTTTGTTTGATCTTTTTTACTCAAGGAACTAAGACTGATCAGGCAAATAGAGATAATAGGGATAGTGTGACTGAGTAAAGTGTGCTGTCTTACCTGCTGAGGTAAATACGTTTCTCAGTGACTTGACCAGATCCGTATTTAGGGTGTGTCTCAGGCTCGTTCCGGATGACCTCCACACCATCCCCGCCCCCACTCTGCTCATGGCTGTGCTTAGTGATCATGTACAGCTGACCAATTCTGTACTGAGTTACAGAGAGAGAATATAGTTTAATTTTTGTGGCATTTTCCTTTTTCTGTCTCCACCTCTTCTTCCTGCTAGTTATCATTAATATTTTCTTTCTCACACAATCCTCATACATTACGTAACACAAATCTTGGCAATACACATGTGCACGTGTTATTATTTGTTATGCTAATAAAGAAACTTGAATCGAATTGCTTTCAATTAAGAGACAAAGATTTAATACGAAACAAATACAAAAAAACCCTCTGGTGTCAAACTAATATTTTGATCTTTTTCATGTTGCCATGTTTTTTTTTTCTTTAAAAAAAGTGAGTTATTTTTAGGCTTGGTGATGTGGATACACATAATATTCTTCCAATAATTGCACTCCCACGCATACATCATTAAAACCAGTCTGCCCGGTGTGGTGATACTTTCTTTTCCTTCCGTTTGTGGGTTTGTGCGTATTTGATAATTATCCTGCTGAAAAATAAACAATAGAAACCATCACAGACATTCTAATGGTTTCCACTACACATGCCATTACAAACCATCAGCTAACCATTAAAACCATTACCATTGCCTGTGCTTAATGGTATCCACTAGACATAACATAATAAAAAGTATAATAATAAAAAGTTAAAAATTAACAGTAGAGACCCACAGGGACCATTAGAGTTTCCATTGAAACCAATACAATTCCCATTATAACCATTAAAAACACGACACATTCTATAAGGGATTTTATTGTTTGTTCGGTTGTTGTTTTTTTAGCAGGATAATTGATATAGTTGAAGTAAATTTCATATTTTACTTCATCCACATTCATCCAAAAGAAACCTCTGACTTATCACTTGACTATTTGTTCTGAATACTGCTCTTTAAAACACTCATTTACCATTCTTCATAATCAGTCAGCCTCAGTGATGACTACAGTACAACAACACACCTGAGATCTGCTCTGGATGCAACAGTTGTGTTTATGTGTGAGTGCAAAGCTGGCAAACTTGTTCATCCAGGTAGATGTTCCTATAAAAAAGCCTGATGGTTTTACATAATATACTTTGTGTATAGTGGGATTTCTGCACATTGCCTCCGGAGTTAAACATTTTAACCTGTCTAACTTGTTTAATGAAAGCGGAAACGCCTAACCAAACCAAAAACCCAGGCACACACACACACACACACACACACAGAGAGAGAGAGAGAAGAGAGAGAGAGAGAGAGAGAGAGAGAACAAAGTAAGCTGAGCTGTTGTTCTACTTTCCTGGTTTAAAGTTTTACATTATATTGCATGTATATGGTCAAAGGCTAAACCTGTTCACTCAGGTCAAGTTAATGGCACTGAGTTCACCCTTAGTTAGCAAAGTGCACAAAAAACTCATGAACTTGTACATTTATGTGAGTATGCCGTGTAAACAAACAGAGACTTTTAATGACGGCACACCTGCATTTACAGACATACTCAAAACACAGACACACACACACACACACACACACACACACACACACTTACCTCCTCCACAGTAAGAGGCATGCATATTCGGTACTCTTTCATCAACATGATGGCGTTATGTCAGCTTTTGCTGCTGTCTATCCCGGTCTTGTACTGTGCCGTGTCTCCGTAGTCTGATCTACCGGCAAACTTTTGTTTGCAGTTTCATCTCAAACAACCTGACTATGCTTTCTGTTTTTTTTTTTTTTTTTTTTTTTTTTTTTTTTTTTTTTTTTTTATTTTTTTTTTTTTTTTTTTTTTTTTTCTTTTTTTTTTTTTAATCTTCTGCCACATCTACCTGCAGGATTGTGATTTGATTTGCTACCTTGCTCTGTTCTTAGCTCCACCCATTGGCTCCACTCAGAATTCCTTTCCCTTTACTTATTCTACTTCTGAGCCTCCCCTTCCTCTACCTTTACACCCTTCCCCCTTTCCTAAACCTGCTCTTCTATCTTAAGCCCTCTTCACACCAGTCCGTTTAACACCCCAATGGCTGCCAATGAGAGTGTTCACACCCAGACATAAAACGCGTGGTGTCAAAGTGTAATTTTTTTTAATGTTGTGGGGTTGTTTTTTGTTTGTTGCCGATCAATGAGATTTGCGCTTTTGTTCACGTGCCTGTAGCCGCTGAAGTTACATAAAAGTACAACTTGATGGCGCTCAAGTACACAACTGTCTTACCAAAGAAGATGTACCCACCATTTTAGTGAGAGTGCATAAGTGACCTATCCAAAATACAATGCTCACTGCTAACAAATCCTTCTGCCTATACACATAAACAAGTTGTCCTTTGAAAGCACCAAATTCAAAATTACACATTAAATACTAATATTATATATATAGTATCTCACAAAAGTGAGTACACCCCTCACATTTTTGTAAATATTTGATTATATCTTTTCATATATCTTTTCAACAGTGAAGAAATGACACTTTGCTACAATGTAAAGTAGTGAGTGTACAGCTTGTGTAACAGTGTAAATTTGCTGTCCTCAATAACTCAACACGCAGCCATTAATGTCTAAACCGCTGGCAACAAAAGTGAGTACACCCCTATGTGAAATAGTCCAAATTGCCCCAAAGTGTCAATATTCTGTGTGGCCACCAATATTTTCCTGTACTACCTTAACCCTCTTGGGCATGGAGTTCACCAGAGCTTCACAGGTTGCCACTGGAGTCCTCTTCCACTCCTCCATGACGACATCATGGAGCTGGTGAATGTTAGAGACCTTGTGCTCCTCCACCTTCCGTTTGAGAATGCCCCACAGATGCTCAATAGAGTTTAGGTCTGGAGACATGCTTGGCCATTCCATCACCTTCACTCGCAGCCTCTTTAGCAAGGCAGTGGTCGTGTTGGAGGGGTGTTTGGGGTCGTTATCATGCTGGAACACTGCATACTGATCTTGCTCAAATTCAGTATGTCACAGTACATGTTGGTATTCATGGTTCCCTCAATGAACTGTAGCTCCCAGTGCCGGCAGCACTCATGCAGCCCGATACCATAACACTCTCACCAGCATGCTTGACCATAGGCAAGACACACTTGTCTTTGTACCCTTTACCTGGTTGCCGCCAAACACGCTTGACACCATCTGAACCAAATAAGTTTATCTTGGTCTCATAATCCATGCCCTTAGTCTTCAGCAATCTGTTTGCTGGCTTTCTTGTGCATCATCTTTAGAAGAGGCTTCCTTCTGGGACGACAGCCATGCAGACCAATTTGATGCAGTGTGCGGCGTATGGTCTGGGCTCTGACAGGCTGACCCCCACCCCTTCAACTTCTGCATCAATGCTGGCTCAGTACGTTGTGCCTTCAAGGCTCCCAACTGTGTAGCATGGTAATTTAACGTAACTCTGGTCAGAGCGCCAGCTGTTGCAGTCACAACTATTAAAGACGCTATGATGATTTTTTGTATGTGCCATCGTGAGTACCATGTCATCGGATCATGGTAGGTAAATTGTTTAGTTCTGTTACTTGAGCTAAACTATCTTGCATGCTTTCCAAATTGAGGTTGTAACACCTGTTTGTTCTTAGGGTCCATTTTGCATATGTTAAGGCAGACTGAGTTAGATGTGGTCATATCGGTATAGTGCCACCCCCTCACTCACTGAGCCACATTGTTCTTTGGTTTTGCTGCTTCATTTGTTTTTATTGTTTAATGTTGCTGCTTCATACTTCGATTTGGTATTATTTTGTTCTGTTAATTTGTTTTGTTTTGGTTACTGTCACTAAGATCAGTTTTCTTTATTTGAACTGTGTTGTAACAGTCTTTATCAATTATGCTGATACTGCTATGTGGTAGTAGTGGTTTTGGTCAGTCTTGGTAAACTTGCTACCTGTAATCAGTTTGAGCTCGAGGTTATCTGTGTTTTTGTGACAGTAAGTTTGTTTTGTTTTATTCTTTTATTCATCTGCTTTGAGCTTATTGTAATTGACTTTGTGTGTTTTTGTTTTCTCCTTGTAGGAGCTGAGTGCTTCCTGAGGTTGGGGGGAGCTCTTTACTACACCTTTGGCTTGATTGTGATGGATGTTCCTTTTTAAAATACAGTGAGGCAAAAAAGTATTTGATCCCTGCTGATTTTGTATGTTTGACCAAATGGTAGGTTTATTTGAACAGTGAGAGACAGAATAACAACAAGAAAATCCAGAAGATCGCATGTCAAAAATGTTATTAATTGATTTGCATTTTAATGAGGGAAATAAGTATTTGACCCCTCCGCAAAACATGACTTAGTACATTGTGGCAAAACCCTTGTTGGCAATCACAGAGGTCAGATGTTTCTTGTAGTTGGCCACCAGGTTTGCACACATCACAGGAGGGATTTTGTCCCACCACAGATCTTCTCCAAGTCATTAAGGTTTCGAGGCTGACATTTGGCAACTCGAAAGTTCAGCTCCCTCCACAGATTTTCTCTGGGATTAAGGTCTGGAGACTGGCTAGGCCACTCCAGGACCTTAATGTGCTTCTTCTTGAGCCACTCCTTTGTTGCCTTGGCCATGTGTTTTGGTTCATGTCATACTGGAATACCCATCCGCGACCCATTTTCAATGCCCTGGCTGAGGGAAGGAGGTTCTCACCCAAGATTTGACGGTACATGACCCCGTTCATCATCCCTTTTATGCGGTGAAGTTGTCCTGTCCACTTAGCAGAAAAACACCCTCAAAGCATAATGTTTCCACCTCCATGTTTGACGGAGGGGATGGTGTTCTTGGGGTCATAGGCAGCATTCCTCCTCCTCCAAACACGACGAGTTGAGTTGATGCCAAAGAGCTCCATTTTGGTCTCATCTGACCACAACACTTTCACCCAGTTGTCCTCCGAATCATTCAGATGTTCATTGGCAAACTTCAGACGGGCATGTATAGCAGGAGGACCTTGCTCCTTGAGCAGGAGGACCTTGCGGGCGCTGCAGGATTTCAGTCCTTCACGGCGTAGTGTGTTACCATTTGTTTTCTTGGTGACTGTGGTCCCAGCTGCCTTGAGATTATTGACAAGATCCTCCCGTGTAGTTCTGGGCTGGTTCCTCACTGTTCTCATGATCATTGCAACTCCACAAGGTGAGATCTTGCATGGAGCCAGAGACCGAGGGAGATTGACAGTTCTTTTGTGTTTCTTCCATTTGCGAATAATCGCACCAACTGTTGTCACCTTCTCACGAAGCTGCTTGGCAATGGTCTTGTAGCCCATTCCAGACTTGTGTAGGTCTACAATCTTGTTCCTGACATCCTTGGGGAGCTCTTTGGTCTTGGCCATGGTGGAGAGTTTGGAATCTGATTGATTGTTTGCTTCTGTGGACAGGCATCTTTTATACAGGTAACAAGCTGAGATTAGGAGCACTCCCTTTAAGAATGTGCTCCTAATCTCAGCTTGTTACCTGTATAAAAGACACTGGGGGTCAAATATTTATTTCCCTCATTAAAATGCAAATCAATTTATAACATTTTTGACATGCATTTTTCTGGATATTCTTGTTGTTTTTCTTTCTCTCACTGTTCAAATATATCTACCATTAAAATTATAGACTGACCATTTCTTTGTCAGTGGGCAAACGTACAAAATCAGCAGGGGATCAAATACTTCTTTCCCTCACTGTATTATGTTGTGGCTATTTTATTGTTGACACTGAAATGCAAGCATATATTCTAAATGATCCATTTAATTCTTTCAGTGTTATTTTCTATACTATATAGCATTGGTTTTTTTTCTCTTCCCTGCAAATGATAATTTGCTGATTGGTAGTCCATTGTATTTATTTTGCACGTGGCATATATATGCATCTAAGTACTGTTTGCAAAGACCTAAGACCAAAGACTTTGATTGAATACTGTAGTGTCTATCACGTAAATTAAGCTGTCTGGGTTTTTTTTTCCAGAGGCACTATGGTGGCTTGATGGAGTTAAACAGGTAAACTTGCAGGTTTTTAAATTTGAAATATTGACACACTGAATTCCTAGATTATGTAGAATCAACAAAATGAAGTGTATTTTATTTCTTAAATATAATCCGTTTTATAATGTGCTTGCTGTGTACACACCAAGTTACACTGGTAAGACGAGGGGAGTAACAGGGCATTTACACCAAGCATTTTACCCAGGATTTCTCATGCATGCAGTCCAGCTGTGCTAATGAGTAATGTCATTGTATATGCAGAGAAAATGCATGGCACCATTTATAACTATGGACTGTAAATATATGTAAAATTTTGTTTTTATTTCTGAGTAACTTACATATTTTGTAGTAGATACTGTTGTGAAGGAAGGTTCACCTAAAAACAAAATCACTGAGCTGTTGTATAATCACTGTTGGTTATAACAATTTAATAATTGTTACACATTCGTGTACACACACATTTGTGAATGTGTTACACATTCACCTCTGAGTGCAGTTATGTCTCGCTTTAATTCTGTTTCCATCTTGGTACTGTTGAATTTTAAAATGAATATTTAATATAAGACAATTATTATATAAATGTCAATCTTCAAATAGATTGGTGTTAGACATGTATACAATAACGATAAAGCTGTAAGAAATTAAAACTACAAGAAAAAGTGATAATATTAAGTTTTAAATCAGTGTTTTTCACAAGTGTTGCTACTTCCGGTCATCCTTTATCACCGTGCACCTCGGTGCGATTGGGGATTTCCGTATACTTGCCATCAACGACAAAGCTGTACGAAATTAACTTAAAACTACAAGAAGGTGTTATGTGTTTTGTCATCATTTACACCGCGCACCTTTGCACTAGGCACGATTGGGGATTTCCGCATACTTGCCATCACTTCAGGAATATCGCCTAAATTCCACCCATTTCTGAAATCCCACCTACTTATGGCATAAGTACCTCAGACTTGGAGGTCTCCGGACTGCAGCGATACATACTTAGTTTAATGAGTGGGTGTGAACACGAAAAATGCGGTGAAAAACGGTGTGAACAGGCCCTATCTATTTCACCTGAGGAACAGCTTTTTCATCTCTCTCTCTCTCTCTCTCTCTCTGTCTCTCTCTCTCTCTCTGGTATTTAATCTCTCTTTGTCAGCCCAGATTTCTATTACTAACTGATTCAAAGAGACTTTAAAAAAGTAAAAAATTAATTCTGGTCTCTAAAGCTAAGTTTCTCTGCTGCACTTACCAAATGAATAGAGCTGATTGAGGTCTACTCCTTACCAGTACGTGTGTGAATTAACTTTCCCAGCAGCAGCAGAATGTTACTAGGTGCTGAAGTCCAAGGCTCTAGGGAGATTAACGATTACATCAGGTGCAAAAAGAGGGAAGAAAGTGTCTGCTGCATAATGCAGAAGATCCTGCTATTCCACAGTGAACCCCTACTTATACTCAGGCTCTGGGTGCACTGACACTCAAATGGGGCTTATGGAAATGTTCAGTCCTCTGGGTCGATGCTAGTAACCCCCATGTAAAACTACAACACCTTACAATTTGGCATATTGTTATCGCAATTTTAATTCCATCTATGTTTGAGATTTATACCTAGTTGCTGGGGATGTATCAGAGTTGTTGTTTTTTTATGTCACATAGACAAAACAGTCGGTGCATACAGACCTGCTGAGATGGTTATGTAAAAATGCACTTTTTCATCAGTAATCCAGAGTGTTTAATAGTGCTGCGCCATGGTTTTAACCTTCAAAAAAGGCAACGCAATCTATGGACTATTTTAAAAACAAAAACAGTACTTGAGTACATGCTTCACTTTAACAATAGCTTTTTAGTATAATTATATACAGTAATACTTTTATGTGAGTGAAACAGAGATATCAATCTGCAATGGAAATATCAGTATTTCCCAGTTCAAAATCCAATCTGTGGAAACATAGACATGTAAAACCTTAGCTTTTTTGATGTTTTGCAGTATGAAAACTCTCTATTAAACTTAAGATGTTACTTTGATTTTTGGTCGCTATCTCGATTTATGCTCGAGATAATGTGTAAGTGGAATCTTTGCTAGGATGCTAACTTTGTAGCTAGAAACGTATAAATTAACATGAGCTAGCTAGCTAATGAAATTAGCAACATACTGAAACCCAACAGTATTTAGCTACATTAGCTAGGCAGCTGATGTTACTTTTTTATATATACACAGTAGTGCTGTCACATACATGAAACTCTGGACTCCAGTTCCCATCAGCCACTGCACTGCACTACCTGTCAAATGACCACCTGCACCTCATTCATGTTTTGGTTAATGAGCACTCATAGGTATTTATAGTCACTGTCTGCACTGTTTCCTTTTCTTTCGTTGTCTTAGACTTTTGTCATTCATGTCTCTATGTTTTGTTTCATGCCTGAGTTTATAATCTTCAGTACTGGTATTGATTGAATACCTAATCAGTCCCTCCAGGATTTTAGGATTTTGCGAACGCAGAAAGTAATGCAAACTCAATCAAACTCTGCAATATTCAGAGGATTTTCCGCAGATTTGGGCCAAGACGCTTCGTATGACATCATCACAACATGCATTCAGTCAAAGCAATCTTTGATTCATGTGTGTCGATCATAAGTACAGCTGAAAGGTCTCATTTATCAACAAACATCACTGTGCAAAACAATTTCATGCAATTGCAATTTTGGCAGTTCAGGTAGTTTTCCACAAAAAAAGCACAAAAAATGTTTTGCATGCAAATTTTGAAAAAAGTTGCAGAAAATTCAAGCATTTTTCACAAAAAACCCCCAGCAAAATCCTATACCTACTGCCTATTTAACCTATATGATTAAAGTTATAACACTATTAAGCCTACTGTACATTATTGGGCTGGCTTCCTAATTTCATTTTAATCACTGATAGCATTTATAAATGCTACATAAGTAATTGCTAGCCCTGGAGCGCAGGGTTCAGTTTTCCATTGCAATTGTACCTAAATATAATTTACAGGATATGTCATAAAAACAATATCAGTGTGCCACACTTGGCAGCTCAACTCCTTCTTCTTTCCTGATATGCACTTGTATTCACAGTGTTTCAATAGAATCTTCCAGAGAAAGGGAAATGAATAGTGACAAAGAACGTCACATGGGACATTGCTTTCCTGTCAGTATTAAACCTATTCTAAGAAACTTCCATTGGGGCACAGCATGCTCTCCTCAAGGGTTGCAGTTTAGGGAGCCAAGTTACAACACACGTATATACACAACCACATACACACACACACACACACACACACACACACGCACATGCACACGGATGCGCACACACTGTGTAGTCGCAATGCAGATGAAAAAACAGCATAAGCCACTGAGGGAAACTGATTTATGTTTGATTTCATTGGAAATCTTGCCTCTAATATTTAGACCCTCTGCAGTTGATACTATACTTTGTTTCAATCTGTTCAAAGCTTTAGCCCATTTCTGAGAGACAGCCAGAAGAGACTATAATTTTTCAGCTTGGACATTGATACTCTATCATGATCAAGCTTTAGAGAAACTATTTTTAGAAAAACAGATAAAATATGTTGGAAAAATAGCAAAAATTAGCAATTGATAATCAAGTCAACTTTTATTTATAGAGCACATTTAAAACATAAGTTGACAAATTGCTTTACAAATCAATCAACCAAATATATTTGGATGTGAAACCAGAGCGTGTCTTATAGACATCGGCAGAATTTTAAGATCGACCCTGAATTTCACAAGAAGCCAATGCAGAAATGCTACTGGGGTAACATGAACTCTCTTTATAGACCCTGTTAAAAGCCTAGCTGGTGCATTTTTAACTAGTTGTAGGATAACACAGTTTGATGGAGACGTATGTATGGAGATGAATGTACAATGACTCAAGTAGTCTAACCATGATGAAATTAGCAGTTGCATATTAATCTGCAGCTAGTTTCTAAAACAAATTAGGTTCATGTGAAATATTCATTTGATAGTGCAGTCCTTGGCATGGTTTAAGGAAAAATTCATCCTTCACCGGAAACATTTGGCAAATGGCCTTATCTTATCCAGAGAGGTTTACATAAGTGTAGATTAATGAAAACCCCACACTTTTAAAATGATTTTGGTAAGTTAAGAGCACCTCTACTCCTAACTTCAAGTAACAATGCTATTACGCTAGCAGAACTGCTAAATGATTTTGATGATATGCTGGGTTCAACATTATTATAATATACTGCAGTTTACATGATTTGCTTTACCTAATATTTCTAAATGGGTAGCTTACTCCTTTTCAGGGTCACGGGGAACCTGGAGCCTATCCCAATGAGCATCGGGCACAAGGCGGGGTACACCCTGGACAGGGTGCCAATCCATCACAGGACACAATCACATACACACTCACACATCCATTCATACACTACGGACACTTTGGACATGCCAATCAGCTTACCATGCATGTCTTTAGACTGGGGGAGGAAACCGGAGTACCCCGGAGGAAACCCCCACAGCACAAGGAGAACATGCAAATTCTGCACACACAGGACCATGGTGGGAATTGAATCCCCGACCCTGGAGGTGTGAGGCAAACGTGCTAACCACTAAGCCACCGTGCGCAAGAACATTGCAAATTTTGTTTAAAAGAAAAGATTCTTGCATTTCTAAAACAAACAAACAAACAAACAAACATAATGTTACTAATAGCACTATTAGAATAAACTTTCTACTTAAACGAGACTAAAACTGTTGATCATATCTATTCATCCTCATACAGTTCAAATAAGAGAGGCACCGCTATACCAATACAAAAAAAATATCCCATTTGTTCTGGAATACGAGGAACAGGACGCTGAGGGTAGATACAGCCTGGTCAATGGTACAATATTTGGACAACATTACAATTTTAAACATATACACACTAAATTAAGATAACCCACACTTTATTTCTCATGTAGTGTTACTTTTTAATAAATACTGCAAAGGGGATTTTTAATTCTGTTTTAGATACCGACATGGATAAATCCTTTACTATCTCTGTGACCAATACTAAATCATCTAAGACACTCAGTAATATGTGCAGGCAGTTAGGCCTGGTTGATATTTGTAGAGCATTAGATCCCACAGTTAAAGACGAGTCAAACGAATGAGTAGGTGTACAGGTGTTCTTGTGGAAAGAAGGACATGTAATTTTCCATTAATATGTAGTCAATTGTACAGTTTTAGTCTAATTAAAAGAAATAAATTGAGGCAATCAGCCTTTAAAGGCTTAAATGGTTACAATCCTCCTCATTTATGGAAGTGTGCAAAAATAATATACTAGAAAATAGCCAAAGTGAGACAACAACTTTCATATAGTCAAAAAAAATATGGCCAATTATTTACATTGTTTCTCGTTTTTGTACAAATAATTGGTTTGTCTTTGTGTAATTTTTGTTCATTTTAGACAGGAGGCAGTGAGGCTGACCTCATCAGGTAGACCATTTCTAATAAAACACAAGATTACACTTGGACTGCCTGTGAGAAAACACCATCAAGGTATACTCACCAGCCTCTGCAGCACACAGATGAACAAGTGAAACCTGTATCCGCATCACCGCCTGTGTCAGAGCCTCAACCCACCTCTGATCTGCCTCCTGACCAAAACAGCGATGCCATTTCTGATGCATCTCCAACCACACTCCCAACTCCTACACCTCTCACAGGGGGTGAGATTATGGCGGCAGAGGAGGCAGAGACAGCCACAGCCCAAACTCCTACACTTCTCATATTGGCTGAGATTATGGAGACAGAGGAAGCAGAGACAGCCACAGCCCCAAGTCCTTCACTTCTCACATGGGGTGAGATTATGGAGACATAGGAGGTAGAGACATCCACAGCCCCAGCTTCTACACCTCTCATATTGGCTGAGATTATGGAGACCAAGGAGGCAGAGACAGCCACAGCCCCAGCACCTACACTACTCATATTGGCTGAGATTATGAAGACAGAGGAGGTAGAGACAGCCATAGCCCCAAGTCCTTCACCTCTCACATGGGGTGAGATTATGGAGGAAGAGGAGGCTAAACCATCCACAGCCCCAGCTCCTACACCTCTCACATTGTGTGAGATTATGGAGGAAGAGGTGGCTAAACCATCCACAGCCCCAGCTCCTTCACCTCTCACATGGGGTGATGTTATTAAGGCAGAGGAGTCCGAGCCATCCACTGCCCCAGCTCCTATACCACTCACAGGGTCTGAGATTATGGAGGCAGAGGAGGCAGAGATTTCCACAACCCCAACTCCTACACCTCTCACAAGGGCTGAGATTGTAAAACAGAATAAGAAACAGACTGAGGTTGTTTGAGGAGAAGAAGGAGAAAATCAAGGAGTTCAGGGAGCAGAAGATGCAGGCTGAAGTCCACCCGCGGCTGCCAGATAAGATGAAGAAGTCCCCCATGGAATCTTGCCACAGGAAGAACACCAAGTTACAGCAGTAAAGACTGCAGATCACAGGCCTGAGAGGACATGCCTTTGTGTCCATATTTGGACATGGGGGGTGTCTCTGAGTTTATATGCAGTGAGGGAAAAAAGTATTTGATCCCCTGCTGATTTTGTACGTTTACCCACTAACAAAGAAATGATCAGTCTATAATTTTAATGGTAGCTTTAATGGAAGCTTTTGAACAGTGAGAGACAAAATAATGACAGAAAAACGCATGTCAAAAATGTTATAAATTGATTTGCATTTTAATGAGGGAAAAATGTATTTGACCCCTCTGTAAAACATGACTGAGTACTTGGTAATGACTTAGTAATTACTTTTAATTTTCAATGTCCTGGCTGTGGGAAGGATGTTCTCACCCAAGATTTGACAGTACATGGCCCTGTCCATCGTCCCTTTGATGCGGTGAAGTTGTCCTGTCCCCTTAGCAGAAAAACACCCCCAAAGCATAATGTCTCCACCTCCATGTTTGACGGTGGGGATGGTGTTCTTGGGGTCACAGGCAGCATTCCTCCTCCTCCTCCAAAGACGGTGAGTTGAGTTGATGCCAAAGAGCTCCATTTTGGTCTCATCTGACCACAACACTTTCACCCAGTTGTCCTCTGGTGGTTAACTGGAGGTCCTGCCTGTAATATTATTCATATGAAGCCTATAAATTATAAGCTGATCAAATTTGGTGTATTTAAAAAAGACTGTTAACATCACTTTCTGATGAAAAATATGTTGAGAATTTTTCGTACATGGTTTTGTGGTTTTTATTGTATGGTTTTCTGCATCAATTTGCTTTGTTTTATTTCATTGGAAAGACAAGGAGAGCCTTGAGTCTTGAAACCTGAACATGTTTTTTGTTTAGAGTGACATTCAAATGCTTATGCAAATAGTAGGTACAGTATGTAGATGGGTCACGATCGGTTACACCTTTGCCGGAAGTCCACTGAGGTGAAACTGGCAGCACTGAAACAGCATGTAGACAATATTTCTTAATAATTCTAACTAACATTATGTACAAAGTTAAGAGCAAATCATTTGTATCTGTCCTATAGGTCATCTAGAGACTGGTTAATCTGCTATGAGCATGTCTGTAGTTTTTTTGTTTTGTTTTGATTTTTGCTTTACTGACATTATCCACGTCATATACTGTATTATCAAGCTAATTTGACCTTACAAAAAGATCAGAAAAGTATCTAAACTTACTTAATTTAAATTAATGAGTACTCTGTGTACTCCTCTAGCGTTAAGGTGCCATTAGCCAAGGTAATTTTACACTAATGAGTTTCCTGTGTATTTGATCATTAGCTGTCATCAAGAAGAGTCAGCAATCAAGGTGCAGTAGTTGAACAGAGTGAAGTTTGGAGGGCATGACTCTGGTGTGTCCACTGGACTTCTTTACCTTTCAAACAAACAAATGACAGTAGTACAGACATACTGTAGCAGACTGGCCCACTTTAATGTTCAATGACAAATCCCTGAACGAAGCTACCATGTATAGATGAATAGGAGATGGAAATGCTTATAACACGCATAACAATATCAATAAATTCTAGCTGTATTTCAATCCATTTGCACAACAGCCAGTTCCCATGATGATAACAGCTTTCTGTTCCTATCAAGCATATTTCACACTGATCAAATCAATCCTGTTATCATTTTAAAAACGGTTATGTTATTGACATAACAAGGCTCCAGCAAGCTTTTATTGTATGATCCAATGTTTAACACAGTTGAACAACCTTTAATGTAATTGATAAAGTGGCAGCTAGAGGCAATGCTGCTGTATGTGGAACGTAATTTTGTGGCACCTCACAGCTGATCTGATTATTCCATGTAATTTATCTCTCTGCAGTGCTCCATCCTCCCCTTGTCCTATTCTTGATTAAGGGCTACTTCTAGTCTCCATTTTCCCAGTGCAAGTTCAAGGCCACAGAATAAGGCACAAGTCTCCTGTGACTGATATACAGTATATCTGAGAGACAAGGAAATGTTGTTTGCAGCTAAATATTCTGTAGGTTACAGGCACTTAATTAAGTTTCTTTGCGCTTACTAACTTTTAGTGGATGACAACCATAGCGAGATTTATTACTCTTTCCCTCACATTATCCATTGACCAAGACTTGCCTCGGCCATTACTCCGAAGATAGCTAATTTAACTTCACAAGCCCCAGATGGAAATATCTACTTAATCCACAAAAAGTGTTTAAACTTTAAAAAGCCATTCAAGTCAAACATATTCTGTTAATAGCTCTCAATCAGCCAGATACAATTTTGTTCAATCTACAAAATGTTATATCACTTAAAACAGTTTAGATGGCAAAACAATAGCAACAATAAACAAGCAAAAAACAACAACAAATCAAACAACAAAGAACAGAAGTGCCAAGAAATGTGATAAATAGGGAATAAAACATGACGGGGCATGCTGTTATATTACAAAAACCAACGCCGTATTGTTAGTTTTGGCAAATTGCTGTGGTATAAGAGGAATAAAAAACACTTCAGGACCACTGTGAAGTTGATTATAGAGCGCAGTTTGGGATGTAGCCTTGAAACTTTGTGCCTTATCATAAACATCCATCTAATTAATTTGTATAAAAAAGAAGGAAACTACAAAATATCATGCTGACATTAAAATACTAACCGCCAATTCCTACATCCTACAGCTTTAAAACGGTCCCTTTCGTGTGTTGCTAGGATATATTGGTAAAGTGTGTTTATTAAAAGTTCACAATTACAATGTGTCAAACAATGGCTAACATAACAAGGATTCAGTAACAATAGCAAACTTTTACAGAATCACATGGGATTGCAGTGGCAAGACTTCACAATGTTAGCTCAATCTAACATGGTACTTGTCAGTCTGATCAGCTGGGCCAATCTCTTAGTAGGGCTGGTGGATTAGTGGCTTAAGCAATTTTAAGCACCTACACCTCTTAAGATCTCTGTGTAGCATTGGTAATAGCCTCATCAGGCCCTCTAGTTGTAATTGTTTCTCAATCTATTGGATACAGTTTCCAACAGTGATCTTCTCCAGACTGTGCCTGGCAAATGATGGTTCAGAGTTGTCTTTTGGCTCTCTTTTCTTTCTTTTTATTTTTTTCCTCTATCTGATCCATTAATTCCAGGCTTCACTATAATGTTGAACCTTGTTGATGATGCTCTTACTCTGGTCTCTTGAGCATTTAGCATTTCATCTATGACCTTTGCTGACCCAGTCCCTCATGTAATGGTCACAGAAGAGGTGAGAACATTACCAGATTTCCCAAGAAAAAGCTACAGACTCTCGTGCTGTCGTTTTTTTTTTTGTCAGATATGATAACAGAATGATGATCTGAACGGTATTGTTTTTGGACTCAAAGATTGATCCCTATCCCTATGGACAAAAATGACAGGTTCTTTATTCTTTAAAATATAACAAAGGGTGTGCATATCCAATGCATCCTAATTGGGCTCAGGTGCAGGACAACAAAAAGTAAAGCAATATGAGAAAAAAAAAAAAAGCAGAGATCACGCATCACCCCCCTTTTTTTTTTACAGGTTCTTTAGTCTTCCATTGCATCCAATGTGTGGCATGCAATAGGGTAGTCTCCTCATCTTATATCCAGCCTATGAGTGGTGAACAATTTCCTCTGCAATCCATGCTACTACACCCATGCCCAATTTTCTTTGACTACCTAGATTTCTCATGTTGCCTGTAATTCTGTCAAGTTCTTCAGGTTTTCTCCAATTGGTGGACATGTTGTACTGATCCATCATGTTCTCTATCTCTAAGTGTATTCACTTAGTTGTGCCATGTCTTTATATTTGTTGATAAAGTGTTCTATCCAGTTTTGCACCTGTTTGTCTGTTGTTGCCCTTGGGTTACAGTTTCTGAATAGTTAAATAGTTCTTGAATAAAAAGGACAGTTTGCTTTCTGCAACTTTACCAAATGTTCCTTTTTTAAAACTTGGTAATTGATTAATTACCTGTAGTCCTCTTGAAATAAATATGTTCAAGTACACATGTACCCTATATGGCTGAACATTTGTGGACACTTGACCATCACACCCATATGTGGGCCTTTCTCCAAACTGGTGCCACAAAGTTGGAAGCACAATTGTATAAGATGTCTATGTATGCTGTAGTATTACAATTTCCCTTTCCAGGAATAAAGGTGCCCAAACCTGTTCCAGCATGACAATGCCCCTATACACAATGTCGAAAACATGAAGACAAGGTTTGCCAAGATTGAAGAGGAAGAACTCATGTGACTTGCACAGAGCCATAACCTCAACCCTGGTGAACAACTTTGGGATGAATTGAAATGCTGACTGGCTCCAAACCTCCTTATCTGACATCAGTGCCGGACCTCACTAATGCTCTTCTGACTGAATGAGCACAAATTCCCACAGCCATGCTCCAAAATCTAGTGGAAACTCTTACCAGAAAAGTGGAAGTTATTGTAACTACAAAGGGGACTAAATCCGGAATGGAATGTTCAAAAAACACATATGGGTGTGATGGTCATGCTCCTGCAGCTATTTATGTTTGTATCCATCGAAAGCACTCCCAGATTCACTTCTAGTTTCAATTTACAGTAGACAATACAACTGCTGGCATGTTTTTGGGAGGTGTGAGGAAACCAGAAGGGACACGGGGAAAACATGCAAAACACAGACAGCGACCTGAGCTCAGGATTAAATCAGGGACAGTGGAGCTGTGAGATGGCAACGCTACCTGCTGGTGTGCTGTGCTGGCCTTAGTTAGTCCTATTTAACAAAATACAATGAAATAAATCATCTAAAACGATTTACTCATCTTTTGTAACTGATGTGTACTTACACGCTTTTTGTACATATGCCAGATTCATGCTGACAGTGTGTTGCCGTTGCTGGGACATCATAAAAATAAGACCAAAATTATGTAAGACTTTTAATGGAGTTTTACAGAATGTAATGATTCTGGATTAATGTAAAATTTGAGCAGTGTCAAAAATATATTTAGTAAAATCCTAATTTTAAAAAATCACACAATCACAATCACACACCCATTCATACACTACGGACAATTTAGACACGCCAATCAGCCTACCATGCATGTCTTTGGACTGGGGGAGGAAACCGGAGCACCCGGAGGAAACCCCCACAGCACGGGAAGAACATGCAAACTCCGCACACACATGGCCCCGGTGGGAATCGAACCCCTGTAAGCCACCGCGCGCCCCTATTATTATTATTATTATTATTATTATTATTATTATTATTATTATTATTATTAACAGTATCAGGGTTAAAGGCTATGTAACACTGTTGAAAATAATATATTGTTCTAAATTCCAAACAAAAACAGCACACTATGATTAAACCTCAAAATAATTTTTTTTATATAAATCACCATAAACAGTATAAAAACCTTTTTAGCTGAACATATAAAACATACATTTTAAAGCAATATCGTTCATGAGTATAGTTTGGCAACCATATACATAATGGGTAAAACAATGAAAATCTACAGATGGACAAAAGGACAGTTGACAGATGGGTTACATTACATTCGAGGATGTCCTTCATCAGATCCAAATGATCTCTTTTCCTTTGAGCCTTTCTACTTTTGTGAGTGTGAATGTTTTAAAGAGACAGAAACATTAAAAGTATGCTCACAAATACATCAATTTTATCACTGCAAGTCGGCATTCGCTGTACTATGATGTTGCCAGTAGGAGTTCCTGCTACTGGTTGCCATAGTAACACAGGTGGCGCAACTAGTATTCCACATTTGACGACAAACCAGTTTTCTTGATTGCTTGAAACATTCTGGAGGGAGAGTGTTTGTATATAAAATTCACCAGTGTACAGTATATATGCATCATATCATATGAGATGAAGGAGGAACAGTGTGTGCTCTTTGCCATTGCGGCCATCTGTCTGCGGCAAAAGTGCATTTAAGCAAAATAACAATAATAATAATGAAACACAAATTTTTTGTTCCTGGTGTAGCTCCTATCTCTGTAAGTGAGCATCATCATCAGGGTGTCATTCACTAGCTGTTTGATGATGACCGGGAGTCGGCCCGCAGCTCTTTGGCCTCCATGTTTCCTGGGAAGGTAAGATAGGAGCTACACCAGGATTTTGCTCGACTGGAATTTTGCTCGAAAGAAGGCAGTGTGTTTTGTTATTGTTATTATTATTATGATTATGATTATTATTTTGATTTAAACGCACTAACACTATAAGCTCAGCTAAGCTAATTGCCAATTGCCGCAATGGCGCTACTTCTGCTAGCGAGCATGGGAGGCTACAGATAATGTGCACTCTACGGTCTTCACTCCCATTGGTAGTCGCTCCAAATTTACATAAAGTTAAACTTTTCTCGACTTTGTGGCATTGCTGGACACGCCCACATCTAGTGCCCTACGGTCGCTGTTGCCCATGCCGTCGAAAGTCATCAGCTTTCATTGAAAATCAATGGTCTCTGATCGCTTTGTCGCTGTATGTGTGAACGTAGCTTAGCATGCAAAAAAGAAAATTCCTTTCTAATTTGAATTACTTAACAATATGCTAATTTTTTGACTGAATTTTTCAATTTAATCAGGATTCGAGTAAAGCTTTGTCCCAGAATATTTTTTATTTAATTTAAGCCCCCATCAACAAAGTTATAGTGAATTACAAATGCCTAACTATTGACTGTAGAAGCTCACAACATATAACCTATAACATGCTACCACTAAATAATCTACATAGTGCATACATCCATCCTTACAGTATATGCATTTTTGCTGACTTTGTGTTTTGCTACTTAAAATAATAACTGTAAATGCTGAATATAGTTGATTGTTTTTCCTCAAATTTAATATTTTTCTGTCCCTCTAGAAACAATTTTTTTTTAATGCTGACATAGATCTACACAAGTTTTAGATGACCAGTTTTGTCAGTTTGGCATTTAAGGAACCCCCATTGTTGGTGTACATACCAGGGTGTGTCACTAGAGAAAACATTAGCAGTATAGTAGGATCTATTAAAGGGCTCTGCGACTTTTTTGTGCATCAACATGGTACTACCTTTCCAAAAAGTTTTTCAAGGGTCTACCTTGCTGTAGCTCATCTATAGTATACTGCTCCAGAATGGGACAACATATTGCTCAAGTACATAGTGTGTAAAAATAATCTGGCTTCAGGTGGATTTATTGCTATCATGTTGCAGACTGCCTCTGGAGGCAATGTTAGCACAAGAATTTCATGGGCTTTCCAGAAGCAGCTGCAATTCGATCCTTATATCTCCATCCAAAATGCTAAACCATGGCTAGGTAAATGTAAAGCTCACCACCACTGGACTCTAAACCATTTTGTTGGAATTGGTGGATGCCTGGAGGACATTATTTCTCCAGATAGGTAATATAACACTAAAATGTCATGAATAAGGAATAATTTTATGCAGCAGTGCACATTGCCTCACGTTCTAAAGAATTCTGTTTTCCTATTTTATGGCAACTTTGGGGGAAAACACTTGCTTTAGTGTCACCCCGAAAGTGGATGTGTTCCCTTTTGAGTCTGGTTCTTCTCAAGGTTTCTTCCTTCTGCTCTTTCAGGGAGTTTTTTCTTGCCACTCTTGCCTCTGGCTTGCTCATTAGGGATAAAGATGTAGACCTGGATTCCAAGACAATTAAAATGGGATGTAATTGAATGGAACTTGCTTGAGAATGTCATACTTTCACTGAATGAAGCAATGGCTTTATACAAATGCTTTGTTAATGGAGGAGTGGAAGAACGTAAATGGCTTATATAGAGCCTAGTCTTCAATCCTAAGCAATACCTTCAGCTAAATTTGTGTTCCTGAGATAGACTGGCCTACCAGGGTACCCAGTGTTGCCATGATGGGATGCTGACCAGGATAAAGCAATTACTGACTATTAATAAATGACTGAAGGGCTGAATAAATGCATGGCTGAATGAATGAATAAAATGTGTTTGCAAGCCAGACTTAAATGCCCAACAGCTATGCTTGACCTCACTCAAATTCATTATACATATATCATTATACATTCATTATACATATAGGTCTAATAGACAATAATAGATAACGGTAATGTTTTCATGACAAAATGCATTGTGGGATTAAATAAGAATCAAGACTTGTTCACAATATACTTTAACACAACAAATCTAGGAACTTTTAGGAACTAATTTAGGATGGGTGATTATGAACATTAGTTCATAGAATGTCTTCAAATCTAAAATATATGCATTTGTATCTCTCTCTCTCTCTCTCTCGCTCTCTCCCTCTCTCTCTCTCTCCCTCCCTCTCTCTCTCTCTCTCTCTCTCTCTCTCTCTCTCTATATATATATATATATATATATATATATATACTCAGCAAAAAAAAAAGTTATGTCGCTTTTTCAGCAGACTGTGTTTTAAAGGTAATTTAGTAAAATTCAAATAAGATTTACAGATCTTTATTGGAAAGGGTTTAACCAATGTTTTTCATGCTTGTTCAATGAACCATACACAATTATTGCGATATATACGATGTCTAGGGTTCCTGCTCACCTGCATGAACATCGCATAGGCCTGCTGCAGGGACACATGAGGACTGCAGATGTGGCCAGAGCAATAAACTGCAATGTCTATAATGTAAGACACCTAAGACAGTGCCACAGATAATTGTCAGATAATCGTCCTTGCAGTAGAAAATTGCTTGTAATCACGTGTCCCCCCAGACATGATCGAGAACTTGCAATTGCCTTGGTGGAAGAGTGGTGTAACAAGAACTAACAAATCTGGTGCAGTCCATGAGATGCACTGTAGTATTTAAAGCAGCAGGTGGTCACACCAGATACTGACTGTGTGTGTATATATATACTGACTGAATGTGTGTGTGTATATATATATATATATATATATATATATATATATATATATATATATATATATATATATATATATATATATATATATACTGCTAAAAAAAAAATAAAGGGAACACTTGGAGTTATATTGTGCTATTTAAGTGTTCCCTTTAATTTTTGGAGCAGTGAACTTTGCTTCAAGAGATCACTTACTCATGAATGCTAAAACAATCAGAGTAATGTCTTGAAGGGACAAAGGCAGACTCTCCCAAATCCTCTGTGAAACCAACTGTTCTCTTATTTACTTTCCTTCTATCTTGTCCAATGCGACAGTATTTCTTCTTGTCTTTAAAAAGAATAATATATGCAGTTATCGTAGTTGCATGAATATGTATAATTATTAGCATGATATATGCATTCATTATATTGTCTTACTTAAGAGCTAAATTATAAATGTAATTTTGCCATGGTGATGCACTTTTGTTGCTCATTTGTGAATCATCAGGGATTATGCCAGCTTCTTTTTATGCCTGTAAAGGATCCAAATGAGGCTTGCTTTTAGCATTTCTTGTTCATTCCATAAAAAACAGTAAGTCTGGGGGTTGAAGAGAAAAGGTTCATCATCAGCTTTCTAAGGGACACAGAGTTCAGCTCCAGTGTGAGGGAAAAGGGGTTGGAAAAGTTTATTTATTCAAGACATGAAATATAGGAATTTTGAAGATATGAAGATATATGGGAAGGGCATCATAATAGATTAGCTAAATTCTGAGCTGAGGCCTCCATTATTTCTTTTTATAACTGCAATGGAAATAATTCGATTGACATGGCATCTATGTGGTGGCAGCCTACTGAATAGGGCTGACTATCTCTTCATCTCCCTCTTGTCCCTCTCTTACTTCCTTATTAGCCTCTCTCTGTGGTATCCAAGATCCTGTCGTTTTTATCCAAGACTAATTTCAGGTTCTATATCCTGGTCCACATAACAAACCATCTGATGGCCTGTGCTTTCATGAATGTGTACATTGAAAGAAAATCTCGTTTGAAATCCCCCCCAGCCCCCCCTTGAATATGACATGGGATTGTGGGACAAAGAAGTATCATATAATCCCCTTAACAATTTGGAAGTGTGTAACCTACATCCAGTGGATCCAACTGTAAAGTTGCACTGTTGCAACGGGAAAATAAAGGCACATGGCATCAGCTTACATCTCCATCAAATTGAGTCTTACATATGTCAAACTGGCAGCACTAGGGTAAATGGCCAGGCAGATGATACACTTGCTTTTGGCAGAAAAACAAGTTAGCTCACTTGAAGGTATGGAAGTTACATCAGCTGTCATACACTCACTGGGCACCTTCACAGTGGCCTGTAGCCCTGCTCATTCATGCAATTACCCAATCATGTAGCAGAAGCACATGTCAAAAGCTTCAGTTAATGTTCACATCCAACATCAGAAGGGGGAAAAATGTGATTTCAATAACTCTGACTGTGGCTTGGTTGTTGGTGTCAGATAGGCTTGTTCTCCTACAGGATTTTCACACCCAAAAGTCTCAAAAGTTTACAAAGAACAGTGCAAAAAACCGCAAACATCCAGTTCTGCAAGGGGAAATGCTTTGTTAATGAGAGAGGTCAGAGGAGAATGGCTCAAATAACTCAAATAACCGTTCCTTGCAACTGTGGTGAACAGAAAATTCACAACGTATGACATGTCAAACCTTGAGGGCTATAACAGCAGAAAACCACATTGAGGTCCACTCCTGGCAGCGAAGAACAGAAATCTGAGGCTACAGTGGGCACAGGCTCACTGAAACTGGACAAATGAAGCTTAGAAAAAACACTATGCCTTGCCCACAGCTGTTCCTGCTAATATCCTGCTCATTTTTATTCAGTCTTTTAGATGATACTACATCATCTACAGTATGTGATGCATTTGCAGAATCTTTAGTAGCTACCTGGTCAAGATTACATTTGGAAAAACTTTTTTTTGTTAGAAAATATTATGGGCAGGTACAAACAAAAATAATAACTACGTATGTGGGATTAAAAAATGTCATGTCTCGTTTTTATGAACTTGAATGATGAGCGGCATATGGCGGCATATATAGTAATATTTAATAAACACAAGCACTTGTTGTTTAGAGCACACCCAGCTCAGCTTTTAATTTGTATACAGCTACAGATATGGATATTTGGAGCGCTTAACAGATAAAGATATGGATACTGCTGGTTAAATTAAAACAGGGTATTTATGGGATTTAGGCATAGTGGGAATATTTTTAATTAATCTTTTATTCACATAGAAAAAAACAACTTGTTGTCAGGTCAGAGTGGCCAAATAATGCACATCCACAGACATATCCATATTTCTGCATGCTTACAAATCCTAATATAAAACGAAAACCTATAGTTTAGGATATTTATATAATGATTTATAAGTAGAGCATTTAAAATTCCGGAAGCTGTGTTTACGAAGTTTCAGTGAGTACTTAGCTATGAAGTGTATTCATTTTTTTATGACATGATTTCATAATTGACAGGTTCGTTTGCATGCACACTGTAGGGGTGCGGAGATAGAGCTTCATACTGTGTGCAGTGTAACCTTAGGATGAATTTAAAAGTGGCTGTGTTCCAATAATCACCAATTGTGTCTCAGTTCAGCCAATCTGTATTAAATACTGTACATTTAATTTCATGAGATTAATTCACTTTTTCTTTGTTTCTTGCTCTCTTTTATTGATTATGTAGGCCTTGCTGTGTATCTGTATACACTTCCAAAGCAAAATGGATCTTTCACTATCAGTATTGACTCATCTGTTGTGCTTTGAGCAGTTCCTCAAACAGCAGGACACACACACACACACACACACACACTCTGGCAACACACAGCACCATTGAAATGCGTATTAACATGTGCTTTGCCTAATAAAAGCCATGCAGTATCAAAATCTGTACTGTGATATTTTTACCGTAGACCTGGCATCAGTCTCAGTGGGATGCGAGTGAGTTGGGGGGGCGGGGGTATGGCAGAAACCACTGAGCAAAGAATTCTCTAACTGAATAACTAAATATCAGCCAAGTTTACATGGGTATCACTAATTATAATGGATCAGTATTGTCTTCTCATATCATGCTGCCCACCTGTCAGAGGTAGACTGGGGACTGTGGGAAAGCAAATTTTGGGTGAAAGGAAGGTGAACACAACAATTAAACGCTACCGTGGTTGTTGATTGCTCATCGTTCCATTCTCTCTTTCTTCCTCTCTCTTTCTCTCACTCTCCCCCACACACACTAGTGATGTCTAATGGATTTGTTTAGTGAAAGAGACAGGGAAAATGTAAAAGTCCATTATGCGACAGATAATGCTTGGCGGAATTTCTGGGCTGCATCACAGAGCATGTGAAATACCTCAGTAACAGAAGACCTTCTGAAAAACATCGATTGTCTATGTTGATAGGAATCTGTGATCTGGAATACAGTGTCAGAAGCTCCAAATTTGTTGTTGCTTAATTAGTAATGTGTATTTTCCACATTTTGCCTATAAAAACAGGAGAAAATGGAAATCATATGAACTTTACATTAAAATGGAGGGCATTTTATGTAGGCCTATTAAAAATTGACATGCAAAATGTTTCCAATTGTAAATAAGCATTGCTGGAATTCAACAGTGTAGCCATGCTTGGTGTTCATTCATTTCTAAAAATAAATAAATTTTTTTGTTTGTTGTTTTTTGCTGTGGAGGCTATAGTTCTGTATTTTCCCCTTGACATACAACACATGCCTCATGCACAGAAACATTACATCCTGGTCCTGTAAAATCCTCCTTTCCCCCTTTTTTTGGAGAGACAGAAATGATACGGGACCAGAGTGCAATGTTGGCATATTGGGTGGTTTGCTCAACAATGAGGACTCTTTTATTAATCGCATTGAGCCCGTAGATAGACTGTTATTTGGATGCTTTGACTGACTGCTCATGATTTCTGAAGCTTTATGGGTTAGAATTAATTTGGCATATAGTTAATTTGCTAGTTTTAAAGTTTTATACGGGGCTAGACACAAATCAAATAATATCTCTGTGGCAAAAAAATTATGGAAATGGAACATAATGAATGACATTTCACTACTTTTCTGAAATAAAATGCTCACTTGAGGTGGAAAACTTTTTTGTTAATAACAAGAACAGGTAAATTGCAGTTTGATGACTACATAAGGCATTTATCATGAAAAAAAATAAATGAATAGAAACTGCTATGGATGATTGGCCATTTCCAGCCATAGTATATTTTCTAGTGAGATGGGAAAAAATGGGAACAGAAATGTGCCTGATCTAACACCTCCTGCACAGTATCATCTACACATCTCTGAAATTGGACTTCTTAATAAGTCCAATATTTTACCTATAGTGCATTTATGAAAATTTTTCCAGTTGGTTCCGAATACTGTAGTCCTAAAATGATCTTATCTGTGCACCAGTACCTGGTTCTCCACTGCCTCCACTGTTCCAGTCCCTAAGTCCCAACACTGTACTCTGTTCTTATTGTAATGATCTCTACCACTTTCTATCCCTAAAGTGCATTCTACTGATCCCAAACTAGCCCTGGCCCATCATATGGTCCTACTTCTTATCTGCAAAGATAATAGCATTGAAAATTATGTTTGATTATTAATTCTGGTCTGTAGTTTCAACTTATACTCATATTCTAAGGGTTCTGTAGTGTAATGGTTATCACGTTCACCTCCCACACAAATGGTTCTTGGTTCAAATCTGAGTGGAAACATGTGGAAATGTTTTTTTAGGTCCAGTGGTGGTTCAATGGTTAAGGCTTGGGGTTACTGATCAGAATGTTCAGGTTGAGTGTTCAAGCCCCAGCGCTGCCACTGCTGAGCCTTTGAGCAGGGCCCTTAATCCACTCTGCTCCAGAGGCACTGTATCATGGCTGACCCTGTGCTCTTCCTAACAAGCTGCGATATGCGAAGAAAGGAATTTGACTGTGCTGTAATGCAGTGGTTTTCAAAGTGAGGGCCGCCAGTGGGCCTCAACAATTTGGTGTTAAAAATAAATAAATACATGATTCTCACTATCAGACAACCACACACTCACAATCAATTCGTAATGTAAAGATGAAAGAGGTAATTATTAATAAAAAGGGGGGGGGGGGATATATTCTGTATTTTGTATGTGTTTTAAAAACATCTTACAAAAGGGGGGCCTCGGACAAATGTTTATGTCATTTGGGGGGCCTTGCCCTAGAAAAGTTTGGGAACCCCTGCTATAATGTATACAAAAAATAATGGGTGTTTCCTTTCAATGGCTCCTTTTGGTTGCTTGCCATGCCACCCAAAATATTTCATAAAACTCTGCTTCATCACATTACTGGCACATAGTCTGACAGCTCACTGCTATATTATCTGGCTGTATGTTTAGTTCAATTTCTGAATCCTCTGTACTGTCTGTCCCAGAGTTCACTACCAGTTCACCACCTGGAGTCCTGGACCGATCTATGGGTGTGCTGTGTTCACAAGCCTGTTCGACTGGCCTTTGGCACTTCAGTCCTCCAAGCCTCCACTGCTACTGTAATCTGTTACCCTCGCAGGGACTTTGTCCAAGGCCCAGCCTAGCTTTGTACTGTTCTGGCTTCTCTTTCTGTCTCTGTCACTTTTACACACCCATGTTCTTACATGCCTGTAGAAGGGAGGGGCTTTGTGCAGGAGAGGAAGGTGGGGAAAATTCATTAATTTATCTACAGTAACCATTTTATCCTGGACAAGGTCTTGGTTGATACAAAGCATACCCTGGGAACACTGGATGAGGGGTTGGAACACAAACAGCACACACATTGGAACACTCATTCACACCTAATTTCAATTTAGAGTAGCCAATCCCCTTACTGCCATGTTTTGGGAGATAGAAGGAAACCAGAGAACCCAGAGGAAATCCATACATATAACGGGAGAATGTCTGCTCAAATACAAATATATATTCAACTGAGATGAGGTGAGCGGAAAGTGCATCAACCTGGCAGGTAGCCCAGAATTTGTTCTTGGTTGGTTAAGTGCATGAGTGTTCCGAGCTGTTGTGAGAGCAAAAATCTGGAATGCAGAAAGAAAGGGACCAAACTGTACTTTTCCTTGTCACTGTGGTGTACCATCAGGGGTACATATTTTGTATATTTAGTATGTATATTTCCCCTGGAAATGTGTATATAGTGTACCTTTTAAAGAATATTTTATGATACATAATCGTAACTTCATGACCACTGATGCACCGTTAAAACTGTACTCTAAAAGCTAATTAAAGACACACCACATGCACCTTCTCATGTAGAAGATACATACTACCGTACAAAACATGTCCCCTTGATGGTATTGCCCCAGCCACAAGGGAAAGAACAGTTTGGTACTTTTATTTCGGAAAGTGTACGGTTCCCCATGGACTAGTTTGAATTGAATAATTATCTCAAATGAAAACCCTACACACAGGCAAATGTTGTGACATCATTATAGTCTAAAGAGGCGATATGGTTTGTATAGACTGTAACATTTTTTGAAACAAAATGGTGCAATCACAGACATTTACACTCAGTGTCCACTTTATTAGGATTACCTGTACGCCTGCTCATTTATGCATGTTATCCAATCAGCCAATCATGTGGCAGCAGCACAGCAGATAAAATCATGCAGATACAGGTCCAGAGCTTCAGTTAATGATCACATCAAACATCAGAATGGGGGAAAAGTACTATATCTGTGACTTTCACCATGGCATGGTTGTTGGTACCAGATGGGCTGGTTTGAATATTTCACAAACTGCTGATCTCCTGGGATTTTCAGACACAACAGTCTCTAGAATTTACACAGAATGGTGCGAAAAAGAAAAAACATCCTGTGAGCAGAGGGTCTGCAGGCTGAAACACCTTGTTTATGAGAGAGAGAGAGAGCAGAGGACAATGACCAGATTGGTTTGTGCTGCCAGGAAGGATATTGTAACTCATATAATCATTTTTATTTTTATTTTTTTACAACCGTGGTGAGCAGAAAAGCATCTCAGCATGCACAATGCACCAAGCCTTTAGGCATATTAGCTACAACAGCAGCAGACCACGTCAGGTTCCACTCCTGTCAGCCAAAAACAAGAATCTGATGGGCACAGACTTGCCCAAATTGGACAGCTGAAGATTGGAAAAAGACCAGATGTTTTTTTTTCTTACCTTCAACTGTCCAGCTGTTGTGTGAGTCTGTGCCCATGATAGCCTCAGATTCCTGTTGATGGTTGACAGGTGTGCAACCTGATGTGGTCTGCTGTTGTTGTAGCCCATCCACCTCAAGGTTTGATGTTTTGTGCATGCTGAGATGCTTTTCTGCTCACCACGGTTGTAAAGAGTGATTATATGAGTTACTGTATCCTTCCTAGCAGCACAAACCAATCTGGTTGTTTTCCTCTGACCTCTTTTATCAACAAGACATTTTCACCCACAGAACTGTCACTCACTCAGTGCTTTCTTTAAGGGTTTTTTTTTTTTTTTTTTTCTTTTTCTTTTTTACCATTCTGTATAAACTCTAGAGCCTGTTGTGTGTGAAAATCTCAGGAGATCAGCAGTTTCTGAAATACTCAAACCTGCCCATCTGGCATCAACAACCATGCCACGATTAAAGTCACAGAGATGGCACGTTTTGTCCATTCTGATTATTGATGTGAACATTACCTGAAGCTCTTGACCTGTATTTGCATGGTTTTATGCACTGTGTTGCTGTCACATGACTGACTGATCAGATAACTGATTAATGAAGCAGGTGTACAGGTTTTCCTGTTAAAGTGGACGATGAGTGTATATGTGCTTCTGAAGCATTGAAATGTTTGAATTCACAAGGTTGCTCAATCCAATCTGGCAACCCTGCTAGAGGGGATGAATGGTGGGGCTTTGAGGAAGGGGGGTGATGGGGAAAGGCTGAGCGTTTCTAGTAAATTTTTATATTGCGCTATGATACGCGAAGGCGAACGGTGGAGGTGAAGCAACGAGAGAGGGAAAGAGAGCAAGAAAAGGGGGAGAGAACGCGAGCCAACCGGTTAGGATTATTATTGCACGCCGCTAAGTTTAGCATTCAACACGTGTCGCTTGTGAGTGTGTGTGTGTGTGTGTGTGTGTGTGTGAGAGAGAGAGAGAGAGAGAGAGAGAGAGAGGTTGACGGTTGCTAGGTGACCGGGTGCATATACTGAATTTTAACAAAAGAGCTGGGAGAGAGAGAGAGAGAGAGAGAGAGAGAGAGAGAGAGAGAGAGAGAGGGGAGAGAGGAGAGGATAGGGGGAGCGAAAGAGAGGGAGAGAGTAAGTGAGCTCGCGAAAATTGAATCCATGTAGAATCTCTATGTAGGTGCATTTGCCGGGGGAGAACACGCCAAAAAGGGATATAGCCCGAGGAAGATGATGTGAAGAGAGCGGAGGGCCGAGAGGAGAGAGAGAGAGAGAGAGAGAGAGAGAGAGAGAGGGGGACAGGCGCGTGAAAACCGCAGTAAGTAGCCTTACATCTCTAATAAACATAACATCGCGATGCGGGCTGGGGTGATTTCCCCCACCGTCTGCGCGGGCTGGAAACGGGCGCACGGACAAGGAACACTGTTGCGGTATTTGATGAGGATGCGCGTGCGGGTGCGGGAACACGTATGTCTGATAGAGATGAGAGAGATTGACTGGTGCGGGATGGAGCGGTGGAAACCAGCCGGCGCGCGTGGGGCTTTGACCCTTCTGTCATTGCCGTGCGCTCGCTCATTGGCCATAAGAACTAGGACTTTTCTTGCACATACTATATCTCTCTCTCTCAGCACGCACGCACACTGGCACATACACACGCGCGCGCATGATTGCAGCATGTTTGCAGGACACGATCATTCTGTCAGCTCAGTTAATGAATTCATTAAAGAAAACAGCATCTGTGTATCAATGGCCATGGCATATTGAAGTGTGTTTAAAATTCCGCCTCTCAGGCCGCTTGAACAGAAGCAACAGCAGCATCAGCATCAGCATCAGCAGCAGTCTTAGTGCGCTGTCAGCCCGCTTCTCTCCAGTCGCGTAAACTGCGGCTTTATCAATTTCACGGAGCGCAGCTGTCGATAAAGCTCTTACTGTGCTCTGCGCACGGCAGGCTCTCTAACACCATCAAGAAGAATTTTATATACTTACACTTAACCATAAATAATAGAAATTCAGGCTGTTCAAGTGCAAACAAACGTGATTATTCTGTCCACGCGCTGCATGATTTTGGATTTGAATAGCAGAACATTGAGCCAGGGTCATTAGGCTATATGTCGATGCTGATTAGTTGATAGGCCTAAGCGGGTTTTTTTTTCTTGGCACGTGATCTGAGTGGATCTCAGCAAGTGGATTAACTATAATCATTGGAGTGGGGCCTTCATCATCCCATCATCCCCACTAACTTTGCATCTCTCCACTCCCAGCTTGGGTCTTACAAGAAGAAAATATTGATTTTTTTTTAAAAAAGACATTTTACTCCAAAGATAAGGAATGCTCACTGGCTCAGTCACCCATTGCAGGCTTAACACACAACAGGTCTGTAGTGTATTCAACCACTTGTGCCATGGATTCCTTGCAGTGGCCTCCTTTAGGAGATCAGTATTACTGCAGAGTTTAATCTTACCACAATCTACTGTAGGTTGGAGCTGAACTCTACAGGTAGGCAGATATTCAGGACGAGGCCTGGTCAGCCGTGAGTGAATTTCTTGCCTATACACAGCTTGTAAAATTTGTATGCTGCTTATAATGTCTCAAAGCATGGCAGTATAATTAGCCTATATGGCCTTATATTGATTTACTTTGATTCAATTATCTGAAATCTCATTTGTCAAGGAAATCTAAATGCTATTCTGGGATTGAACAAATCACTTCTGTTACATCTCAACCAATGAATAATAAATACAATGGAATAAATCCATATTTATCAATTTAAACAAATCTTTTCCATGAAAGAAAGCGATACGCATGCACAGGAGCTGCTGCATCACTATAATGCAGATATTGCCGCTCATGTGTTGCCATCCATGTCAATACAGCTGTTTTCTAGGTTTCTAGGAAGGAGCAAGAGAGGAGTCCGAGAGAATGTATTGGGAAGAAAAAAATGAGACAACGTGAATGATGTAGTGATAGTGTAGAATGGGAAGATGTAAAAAATATAATGAGGGAGATGTGGCTGTAGCGTAGTGAGGTTTGGATGGAAGGTTATAGCTGGGGAAAGGGAGAAGAGTGAGATGGAGGAAATGGCAGGAGGGAGAACAGTGTGAAAAAAATCAACAGTAGAGAAACAGAAAGAATGGAAAGAGGAGTAAGCGAGAGGAATATGATGGAAAATGGGAAGTGAGGGGTGGGGGTGGGGGGGTGGGGGGGAAGGGACAGCTGGAATTGAGTGACTGAGGCCAAACATGGTTGGAGGGCTCAAACTATGTGATGAGAGAAACTGGAGTCACTGTTTCCGTATGTCTTTGCCTTCCTGCCTTCTTTTCTCCTCTATTTAAAAAAAAAATAGCTTCTGCTGTCTATGTTTTTTCTCAGTAATGCGTATAGTCGTCCTCCCTTACATCTATCTCCTTTATTCTCTCTTCAGCTGTTCTTACAGCACCTCACTGCCTGTCTCTTTCAATTCCTAGTATCCATTCATCGATCAATCCAGCTGTTTTATCTATCTATCAGTCTGTTTGTTTGTCTGCTCATGTCTTTGCACATTTTGATTGAATAACATTGTTAATATTTCCAGCCCACCCCAGTCTGCGTTGGCTTCCTTGTTTCCCTCCTTCTACATCCCCTGTTCACTTAAATGTGACTAATTAAGGTAAAGCTCGTTAACACTGTACATCAATTAGTCTTTAACGAGATCAGAGACCAGTGTTTGAAGGAGATTACAGTGCTCCCTTCTCTGCCGGCTCCTGTGTGGGTTTGGCCGGGCCTGCAATGATAAACACGGTGCTAATTCACATTAGCTCAGGGACACAGCTCAGGTCAGATGCAGCAATGAACATGGAAGAGCACACTAACATTCACACACACACACACACGCATGCACGGACATAACCTTAAGAACATTTGCACAGTGACACTGTTTTTGGCAGTGTGTAGAATTCTTAGAAAGAAAGGCACTGAGAAAAAAAGGAAATGTATGGTGTCTCTTGATGATGAATAGATTCTGAAAATGGCAACATAAAGTGTTAATTTAAAAATGAGCTGCAAATGTTTGCTTTGGGAGAGAGCGACACTTGACGGCATCCTGCTCTTCTCAGCCATGAGTTTCTACAGGAAGCTGTCTCTCACCCATCTCCACGGTTACCGTAACCACGGATATTTCTGTCCACTTACAACTGCGGTCATGTACAGTTACCAGGGAAAACCCTTTTAGAGTCCCATCACTTCTAAACACACCTTACTGTATGCGATTGAATCAGAGGCGATTTCATTAAAAATGAGCCCACCATTTCCTTACATTCCATTGAAACCTACAGCTGCAGGCCCTTTACACACGCCAGTAACCGCAGTGTGATTTAAATTGTATGAGTACACCTCTGTCTAATTAGATTAGATGTCATGAGTGCAGATTTGTGTTTTTATGTATGCATTTGATGAACATTTCAGTGCTGCCTAAAGGGACATTTTTAATTTCGCATTTATGGATTTGATTCTACTGACAGTTTTTAATGGCAAGAAGTGAACATGACAGGCCCTGCTTTATCAGGTGTATCAGAAAATTGAAAAAAAAAAAAAAAAAGACAATGGGCTAAAATAAAAATGAAAATGTTTCAGTTGCATGCATTTTTCAACAACAGGGTACTTTATTAAAAAAATACTATTTAGGCTGCAAGCAATATATTAGAGATATAACCACTTTTGGAATGGAGATATAATGTATTCTAAACAAAAACAAATACAGATATGAATAGGAGGCACACAATGTTTCATCAGAAAGGTGTACAGGGGATATGGTTGAGACTAGAGGTGTACTCTAAAACAAAAAGCACTTTTTGTACCAAACAAAAAGCCACTTGAGCAACATTAATTACCATGGACATACTGTTTGTAGCTAACCCACTGAATTGATGGTCAATAATCCTTAACTGATGATTTCAAAAATTATTAATAGATTTACACTTTAATGAAACAGTGTAAGCGCTACAGAGAAACACACACTATTATATCACCGTTAGAGACCGTTGCAATAAAACCAATGCAATTATCAATATGACAATAAAGCAATTCACATCACACAATTACTAGGTGAAAAACATTCTCATTTACCTTATAACCCTTTCAGTGAGATGCACAATATATGGTGAAAAAGGAAAACCATCACACGATTGCAGTCCATGTTCTTCACAAAGTGTGCGCACACACACAACGGAAATGGGAAGCACTTTATACAATCATACTAGTATGCATTAAAACTATGTCAAAGTCTTCCAAAACAATTCAATGCAAGAAATAAAATACATGAACAATTAATACAGACTTTACAAATTCTACTTAACAAATTAGCATGTTATGTACACTGCTTTCATTCATTCATTAGTAAGTACCTGGTCAGGGTTGTGGTGCTTTAAGCTAGGCTACTAGTTTGTTTAAATTATGGAAAATAAAACCAATTAAATTTGTTAGAATATATTGCAAGCAAGTGCAAACAGAAATACTGTGTGCACAAGCAGGATTGAAAATATTTGTGGGCATATCCCTATTTGAGACCAATAATGAAAGCGATTGATGTACCTGAAGTTGAGGAATGGTTACACCCAGAATTCACACACCATGCTGACTGTGCTGGCTTATTTGTCCTATTTCCATTCCTTTCTTCCTTTCTATTGTTTAGAGAAAAAAAAATCCTACATTTTCTCCCCAAAGGGCACACGGTGGCTTAGTGGTAAGCACGTTCGCCTCACACCTCCAGGGTTCGAGTCCTGCTGGGGCTGTGTGTGCGTGGAGTTTCTCCCTGTGCTGAGGGGGCTTCCTCCCCAAGTCCAAAGACATGCATGGTAGGCTGATTCGTGTGTCTAAAGTGTCCATAGTGTATTTGTATGAATGGGTATGTGTATGTGATTGTGTCCTGCGATGGACTGGCACTCTGTCCAGGGTGTACCCTGCCTTGTGCCTGATGCTCCCTGGGATAGGCTCCAGGTTCCCTGTGACCCTGAAGAAGGAGTAAGTGGTAGAAGATGGATGGATGGATTTTCTCCCCAATTTGTTTTTGTCCCCAATTTGGTTTGCCTATCCCCCCACTAAACTTTCCCCTATCATATGACAGCTACCAATCATGGAGTGTGGGACAAATACTTGCTTCCTTCGAGACAGACAAAGCCACATCTTTTCAAACTGCTGCTCATGCTGTGTCACATGGCAGTGTAACGCTCTCAGATGAATGTGCTGTCTGACCTGATCTACACGTACAGTGCACTTTATTAGGAACTCCTATACAGCTACTCGTTCATGCAATTATCTAATCAGCCAATCATGTGGCAGCAGTGCAATGCATAAAATCACACTGATATGGCAATGTTGGGTGATGTTCTCATCAACCGTCAGAATGGGGAAAAAATTTGATCTCAGTGATTTTGACTGTGGAATGATTGTCGCTGCCAGGTGGGATGGTTTGAATATATCTATAACTGCTGCTCTTCTGGGTTTTTCATGCACAACAGTCTCTAGAGATTATTCAGAATGGTGCAATAAAGAAAAAACATCCAGTGAGCAGAAGTTCTGCAGACTGAAATGCCTCGTTCGTGAGGCAGTTTATGGGAGAATGTCCAGACTGGTTCGAGCTGACAGAAAGGCTACAGTAACTCAGATAACCACTCTGTGCAATTGTTGTGAGCAGAAACGCATCTCACCAAATCGGGACAGTTGACAACTGGAAAAATGTATCCTGCTCTGATGAATCTCCATTTCTGGTGAGGAAATCGATTTCTGATGGTAGGGTCAGAATTTGGTAATAAAAGCATTACACCAAGGACCCAACCTGCCTTGTGTCAACAGTCACGGCTGGTGGAGGTGGTGTAATGGTGTGGGGAATGTTTTCTTGGCACACTTGGGGCTCGTTAATACCAATCACTAATCACTTGAATGCCACAACGTATTCATCTTCTAATGGCTATTTCCAGCATGATAATGCACAATGTCGCAAAGCAAAAGTCACCTCAAACTGGTTTCATGAACATAATGATGAGTTCAGTGCTCTTCAATGGTCTTCCCAGTCACCGTATCTGAATCCAGTAGGACATATTTGGGATGTGGTAGAACGGGAGATTCACAGCATGAAAGTGTAACGGAAAAATCTGCAGGAATTGCATGATGTAATCATATCACCATAGACCAGAATCTAAAAGGACTATAGCAGTTGATGACATCAGCTCTGAATCCACCGAAGCTTCAGTGAGCACAGGCTCACCTTAAATGGATGATTGAAGATTGAAGATTTATTGTTGAATATGTGGATAAAGCATTGGCGTGTATGCATTGATCAGGTTACAAGGTTGTCTGGTTTTCTGAAGAGCACATGATAGAAACCCTGTCTTGTACTCAGATAGAAGCTGAATTGTACGATTGAGGCTACAAGCAGGAATTTGCAGTTTTGTTACATTTTTTTAAATCAAAATTGTCATATTGCTATTGATTTCCAATGATCATGTTTTAACTGTATATTTCTCGCTACTTGCATCCTGCAAATAGCCTTTTCCATTATTTGCAAACAATACAAACAGAACCAACATAGTTTAAGCATTTAAATATAGTCCTGGGCTGGGTGCTACTGACTAATTTTTCTTGCACTTTGCATTTTCTGTCATTTACTGTTAGCATATTTTGCCTCGCACCTCAGGGGTTGGGGGTTTGGTTCAGCCCTGGGTCTGTGGAGTTTGCGTGTTCACCTCTTGCTTTGGGGGTTTCCACCAGGTACTCCAGTTTCCTCTCCCAGTCCAAAGGCACGTGTTAAGCTGATTGGCATTTCTAAATAGTCCATCGTATGTGAATAAGTGTGTAAGTGTGTGTGTGTGTGTGTGACTGTGTCTTGTGATGGGTTGACAACCCATACAGGATGTCCCCCACCTTAGGCCCTGATTTCCCTGGGATAGGCTCTAGGTTCCCATTTGACCCTGTGTACTAGGATAAGCAGTATGGAAAATGGATGGATGGATGTTACCTCATTTAGTGGTTTAGCTGAGTTAGTGACAAGACTATCAAATAGTTTTTCTGAAATTCTTAACTGTAACTTAATACTACTACTACTACTACTATTACTATTAATACTACTACTAATAATAAAAAATAATGGATGTTTTACTTTTGTAGCTAATTACTTGAGCTAACTCATAAATGAGTGAGAAAATGTCTTACTGGAAAACTTTACATCTAATATGATTCATGTATCTCCTATATTCTGTTCTGTTTTTGCCCATTGATATTAATAGCTACTCTCCTTTATGTGCATATGCAGGACTTGTCGCTTTCTTACAACATTCTCTTTGATCTGGCAGTTATGGCATGCCTTTAACAATGTCACTTCTTTGTGAATATGCAGATCGAGTGTACACGTAAAAAAGCCTGTGAGCCAGATTGCTTGGAAGAATGAATAACATAGTGAGGTTGCAGTGGCAGAGTATTCAGTCTCCTGTGTGTCAGAATGTTAATCGTGGTTGTCAGAAACGCGCGTGTCGGATCAAAGGTTCCTGTGACCATTTCCTTGTTATGATAATGACACCAGCGTACGGCCATTGACCTTTAATAATGACCGTGTCCAACAAAGTGTTGTATTTCTTTGGAGCACCACCCTAACAAACTAGGATATATATCACAAACCAAGTTTGAGTGTGTGTATGGGCATGTGTGTGTCTCCTCAAGCATGTGTCTGTATCTATGACATATCATTATGTCTGTCACTTAACATATTTGTAAATTTATCTGCTGAGTAGATTTAAAATGTATAATGTGTACATAAGTATGTGTGTGTTTGTCTGTGTGTATACATATGTATCTGTTTGTATACATCTACATCTAAATCATACATTACATGCCGATGGGAGCCTCCATCTGTGCAGGTGTATTGGTGTTTGTGTGTGCATGCCATGGAAGGTACAGGGAAAGCTGACAGCCGTGTGTTTACGTATGTGTGTGTGCGTGTGTGTGTGTGTGTGTGTGTGTGTGTTAGTGGCTATGAAGTACGTGTTGATGTGCACAGTGTGAATCCGGGCTCTTTCTTGGCACCCGGTGTGTGTAAGGATATGGCAGATGTTGTGTGAAAGCATGAGTGTGTGTGGATGCATGTCTGAATTGTGAGTAGACGCATTATGTCACTGGTCAACACTGATAGTGTTCAAAGTGTGCAAATAGATCTGGTTTATTTGAGGGATTTCCCCCATGTCCTGGTTCTTTGTGAAGTGTGTGGGTGTAAAGAATACAAAGTACAGAGAGGGTCTGTATGATCATTTTTACACAATGTGAAAATGTGTGTGTGTGTGTGTGTGTTTATGTTCACTTTATTTGATTTAGAAAAATTTGCATAACATAGCCTTAGAAGAATGTTAGGAGAAACTGTGGATAGGATATTCAACACTCCAACTACCATTCTTCTAAAGCTATGTTGCGCAAAGTTGTTCAAAATTAGATAAATACTTTAAATGGTATTTAATGAAAATATATATTTCGATGTGATTATCATTATCAACATCTTGAATTCAGTAATAAATTCAAAATGGCCAAGTAGAATAGAAATGCTTCATTTAACAGGACATGATATTAGAGGTCGAAAGGTAATGGATTTTACCGATAACGATAAATAAGTTGGGCAGTACCTGCTGTTAACCGATTAATCAACCAATAGTTTCTAAAATTGGGGTTGAATGAAAAAGTAAAATATAAGCTGAAATGTATTGCAAAAATAAACAGTACTGACTGTACTTTACATTTACATTTACTGTACCATGAAAATGTACTGTACTTTTTAAAAAATGAAATAAACATATAAATATTAATATATATTAACTATGAATAAATATTAAATTAAATAAAATATATATATATATCCAAACTGAACAAAACACTCCAAATAACAAACATAAATGGCATCCAAATTTATTTTATTTTTTTAAAATAGCACAACGAAATTAGTCAGTGATAGTTTTTATTTCACCTCAAGAGGCTGTATAATGACAGCAGACACTTCTCAACCGCTCCTATCAACGGACGCAACTTGGAAAAACTATCTGTGTGGATTTTTGATGATAACTGTTAGTTCCAGCAGACGGTTGTTGCTGCAGCAATTGGTTAATCGGTCAACCTCTACATGATATGAAAAGAAAAAGGCAACACATTTCAGTTAACTTGACCATTGTCAGTGCAATATCAATATTTTAAATATAGTCTTATTTAAGATCTAACTCATCTAACTATTTCATGGTTTTCTCACTTTCTTGGGCTGGGAAACTTTACAAAGCATTGCGATTGTTGCAAAACTGAGGCTCCATCCATAAATGTTGAATAAATGTCTCCTAACAAAAAAAGGCTATTAATATATATTATATATTATATATTATGTAATATACAGTACCTCACAAAAGTGAGTACACCCCTCACATTTTTCTAAATATTTGATTATATCTTTTCATGTATCTTTTCAACACTGAAGAAATGACACTTTGCTACAATGTAAAGTAGTGAGTGTACAGCTTATGTAACAGTGTAAATTTGCTGTCCCCTCAAAATAACTCAATACACAGACATTAAAGTCTAAACCGCTGGCAACAAAAGTGAGTACACCCCTAAGTGAAAATGTCCATATTGGGCCCAAAGTGTCAATATTTTGTGTGGCCACCATTATTTTCCAGCACTGCCTTAACCCTCTTGGGCATGTAGTTTACCAGAGCTTCACAGGTTGCCACTGGAGTCCTCTTCCACTCCTCCATGATGACATCACGGAGCTGGTGGATGTTAAGAGATCTTGTGCTTTACCTTCCATTTGAGGATGCCCCACAGATGCTCAATAGGGTGTAGAACATCACCTTCACCCTCGGCTTCATTAGCAAAGCAGTGGTCATCTTGGAGGTGTGTTTGGGGTCGTTATCATGCTGGAATACTGCATACTGATCATGCTCTGCTTCAGCATGTCACAGTACATGTTGGCATTCATGGTTACCTCAATGAACTGTAGCTCCCCAATGCTGGCAGCACTCATGCAGCCCCAGACCATGACACTCCCACCACCTTCTAGGACGACAGCCATGCAGACCAATTTGATGCAGTGTGCGGCGTATGGTCTGAGCACTGACAGGCTGACCCCCACCCCTTCAACCTCTGCAGCAATGCTGGCAGCACTCATACGTCTATTAATTGAGGGAACCATGAATAGACTTGCTAAAGAAGCTGAGGGTGAAGGTGATGGACTGGCCAAGCATGTCTCCAAATGGAAGGTGTAGAGCACAAGGTCTCTAACATCCACCAGCTCTGTGATGTCGTCATGAGGGAGTGGAAGAGGACTCCAGTGGCAACCTGTGAAGCTCTGGTGAACTCCATGAACAAGAGGGTTAAGGCAGTGCTGGAAAATAATGGTGGCCACACAAAATATTGACACTTTGGGCCCAATTTGGACATTTTCACTTAGAGGTGTACTCACTTTTGTTGCCAGCGGTTTAGACTTTAATGGCTGTGTGTTGAGTTATTTTGAGGGTTTGAGTTATTTTGATTTACTTTACATTGTAGCAAAGTGTCATTTCTTCAGTGTTGTCACATGAGAAGATATAATCAAATATTTACAAAAATGTGAGGGGTGTACTCACTTTTGTGAGATTATATATATATATTTAACCATGCTGTGGAAAAATGATAATTAACAATCATGTATGTTTTCTCATACATATTACACCACAGCACTGTCAAATTGTCGAATCTGATTGGTTAGATTGTGTTTATTAAGTTTCTTAGAGTAGTACCAACTCTAATTCATATGATAGGTTTCTATTAATCCACTCATTCTAATGATTTCTATAGTAACAGTGACTTGTATGATGGACAATCTATGTAATCTAAGTAAATTAGTTGTTATTTAACAAAGGAAAAAGGTCTTAATCATTGGTGAAGCGTTCTGTCTATTTAGCATTTATGGAAGGAGTCTGCACTTTGTAACCATCATTATGTTTTCCACTGTGCGAGAGTTTTCAGGACAGAGGACTTTGCACTGTGGTTTCTCGGTAACATAACAAGCTGTATTTTTTTTTCTTTATTAACTTGACTAGAAAAAAAAAGGGAGAGGCTGGTGAGGAAACAATTGTTTATATAATGGAAGTGATAACAGGAACTAACTTGTCTCATTGATGATCTGCGACATTTAAAGCTAAACATTTATAAACTGTTTATATAACTATAAACAGTTAAAAAGCAAGACATGACAATCAATAACTGAAAAAACGTACATTGTTGGCAAATTGCTGTGGTATTGTAAATTATTTTTCTATGCAGCACACTATAAAATGTTTTATTCTATACATAATGAATGCATTAAAATAATTTTGATAGTGGAGTGGTTTCATAAGGATCTTGGCTATAGGACATATGACAATATTTTGTGAACATTTCTAACCATCTCTTAGATAGTAATAAGCTTGCTGCTGTAGGAAGTATTTTGGTGTTATGAGCCTAGATTTTCTGTAAATAACCAACAACAAAGGTCGTCCAAACAAAGGAATACTTTTTTTTTTAAATTAATAAGATTTAATCAGGGTTTGAGATAAACAATATTGTGGAATTGTGAAGATATTGGAGCTAGCATGTTTTCACATTTTCTGAGCTCTCTATCCCCTCAAGGTTAGAATACCACTGAGTCAAATGGCTGCAAATTCATTTCTAACATGTTTTCTAGCTACAGATGGCCTGTAGCATGTTGTTTAAATTTCTCCTTTGATAGAATCCACTTTTAAGCACTCTTCTTACTCTCATATATATATATATATATATATATATATATATATATATATATATATATATATATATATATATATATATATATATATATATATTAATCTTAAATTGGATCAAGAGAAATTTAGGGGTACTTGTAGAACTGTTTAGGATTATTTTTCTATAACAGCATGTCTCAATTTTTTTTTTTATACTACTACAGCAGTTTGCCAATGCTAACATTAAAGAACATTGTACCATACTTCTTATCTGTTTATAGCTATGCTAAATGTTTTAGAATTTCTGCAAGACAAGTTATTTCTTATCACCTATGATATTACAGCTATAAACATTTGTTTACGCATCAGCCTCTTTTTTCCTTTCTCTTGAAGTTAATAAGACAAAATAAAATGCAGTTTGTTATGTTACCAAGAAACCACAAAACCCTCTTTGTTGAAGACTTTCTTGCGTCTGAGAACTTTAAGGTACAGCTACAGTACATCTGGAAGCAGCGACCAAAAATGCTAAATAGTTCTTCACAAAAAACCTCACCAGATCAACAATTATGAAACATTTTCCGTCACTTCATTTGGAGTGTCCACTATACAAGTACAATAACGTACTAGAACGAGCGCAATAATATAAACCTGTTGTTTGCTTTGCAGCCAGAACTACTGTCAGAGTTGTGCTGTTATAGAAAATGAATCAACATCTTCAGAGTCAGGAATTCAACTGTGCTGTGTTATAATATTCAGTTATTCATAAAAGCATATTAGTCACTAATTGTTAGAAATTATTCTGTAACAAGCATTAAACTAGTAGGAAAGGTGTGTAGAGAAATGTAAGTCTAGACATGCCGATAAATTCTAGGAGTTCAGTGGGTTAAAATGTGTTTAAGCAACAAACCACCCACTCCTATAGCATGCAGTACAGACTTGTGAACCTGGCAGCTAGACCAGCTGTGTTAGTTTTTGCCCACAAGCTCAGCACATAGTCTAGCACCCAGCACCTACTGCCAAATAGCTGCATAGTGCTGATCCACCCTGCCGAAGCTTCTACAGAGCCAACTACCTGCTAATAGAGGTGTTCGGGAAGCTATTCATCATCGCAATGCTTCTGAAAAGCAGCCAGCTTTGTAAGAATGGAGCAGAAAATGGGACACAGCCATGGATGTTTGTGAATGAGGCTAAGCAGAGGTGGATATGCAGCTGCCATTAGTGAAATATGCAACAGTGAAATTTAGAAGTTGTGCTGTAATTGGAGGTCAAATGAAAGGACCCTATACTTTTAGAAGAAACAGACTAATGTTCAGTACAGACTAGAGTTGAAAAGTGCTTGGTTAAATTAAATCGAGTGAATGGAGGGTTAGTAGAATTAGGAGAGAGTAGAAAAGTTATTTTTAATGAAGGTTTGCAAATAATCTTTTCCTTTTTTTAATGTGAGTGAAATGTGGGAAACTTTTTGAGGGAATTGAGGGGGGGTTATAAAGGTTTTGTGCTTTTCTGAATGAGGATTTTTTTTTAATAGGTTTTTGTGAATGGGTCAAAGCAACCAGTTGGATTAGATGGACTCTGTGAGACTAGGAGAGAGGCACAGCATGCTCAGATACTGGGCTTTACAGGGATGTGCTGTTTCTTCACTCAAGTAGCTTTCAGAGCAATATATATAGAGACAAAAGAGGAAAAAACTGAGCAAAAAGACTGCTTGTAAATGGGTTGCACATGAGGAGTCCTCAACTCTGCTAGTGAATATAAACTGAAGAAAATGATTTGATGAAATTTTTATCAGGCCATGAAACAAAGCAGCTATGATTCTTATAATAGGTAACCATTGTTAGTTTCTAGCAAAAAAAGAGAAAGTTTTTACCCTATTGTCTGTTCTCATAAATAAACAGTCCCTTCAGTATTTCACTATTTTGCGATCGCAGAAATTAATGCAAAATCAAGCAAATATTCGGAGTAGCTTGCTATTTTTCAAAATTACCATCATCAAAATGCGTCTCCAGCCAAAGCCCTCTTGGATTCATGTGCATTGAATATGAGTACAACTAAAAGGTCTCATTTACCAACAAACATCACTGTGAAAGACAATTTTTGTGCATTTTCAAGAAAATTGATCAAAACCAGAGTCTCTGATAAAAATCCATTCAATCTTTGTCACTTGCAGTGATCCCACTGGACAGCACATGATTAATTTGACTTTGATTCAGAACCATTTAATGGGATGGAATTTTTGTTGAAGAGGCTTAGAATTTATGATGAGTCACATAATCCGTCTGTACTTTTGTTTCAAGTCACCTCACATTATGTTTTAAAATCGCAGATTAATTGACAACAGCGTGGAAACCTAGTTTTCAAAGAAACAAACAAATATCAGGTTGATAACTATGGTGGAATAAGGTCAAACCGAAATGAAAGGATTTCTGATGTAATTTACTTCCTCATATCAATTTCTGTCACATCTGTTAATTTCATACTATTCAGTGCGTTGCATCTAAATCCCTTAGAAGAATCTTTTAAGTGTCACGATAATAGGTTACAGCTCTGTAATTGCACTGGAACGTACTAATGTCAAATGTATGAATTTCATTACTTCAACCAATGGCTGTTGAGTGATTCAGTAATCTTTCAGAGCTCGGGGAGGAATAGAGCAGTACTAACATGAGAGGCATTTATTACTTAGGTTCCAGTACTATTTCACTGTGCTAGTGAGTGGAGCGAGTGCCTGGGTAAGAGCGCTACAGACAAAGGAGGAAGACAGTATATTGAGCCCTGTTACACCACTGCAATTATGTAATTCACTGGAGGTGATAAGATTACAACTGCGAGCTGTGTATATAGTATACTGGCTGACTTGTTGAGACTTATTTGCTTTAATATTTAAATGTCTGATGTGCCTATAGTATACTGACTGCAAAGCTTTAAAATACACTCAGAAGCACATCTGCACTAAGCTGGACAGTGATTATTATTAAATAATGTATGAATAAATGCTTTTGAAGTGTATTTCATAGTGAATTCTTGGGCTCTGAAACTGAAACCGCACATCACAAGTGGTCTCTCAGATAGTATGATGACAGACATCAGTGGATAGGTGATTTTATATTGTGAAAAGAAGGGAAAAGGGGGGTGGGGGCATAGCTCTGGCTTTGTATGCTGTGCTGAAATTGAAGTTCTCTACAGTTCTGCATTAGGCCAGTCCCATATTCCTTTTATATATATATATATATATATATATATATATATATATATATATATATATATATATATATATATATATATATATATATATATATATATATATATATATAAATAGTGCATTAACTGTCATGTACAGTGTGCTAGAACAACGTTGGTTTTTGTTATTGCTGTCTGAGCACATAATTGATGGCATGGTCGTTTGTCTGGTGAAGTAGTTGAGATAGCGGCGGTCATCAAGGTGTGGGCGCGATGCTTTATGACAGGTGTTTACACCCGCACAGCGGAGAAAGACGCCAGTGCTGCTGCACCCTGGCTGTTGTGCACTGTTGGAGATCCAGTCGTGCTGCCAGCCGTAACGAGCACCGCACGAATCAAGATCCAGACGGCCTGAGTGTGTTTGATTGTGTGTGTGTGCTTTCAGGTGTTTTACATTTGCATAATGCACATCAGCTTGAGCCTGTACAGTATGCATGAGATTATGAGCGTGTGTGTGTGCGTGTGTGCGTGTGTGTGCGTGTGTGTGTGTGTGTGCATGCATGAGTGCCTGTGCGTCTGTGTAAGCTCATGCATGCATAATGTTTGTGCAAGTGTATCTGTGTGTGTGTGTGTGCCATATTTCTGCACTGGACTGTGACACACACACACACACACACACACACACATACACACACATATACATACACATACACACCACTTCAAAAATCACTGTGTGATCCATCCAGGCTATGCACATCTCACTGAATACTGAATATGATCAAAGTAAGAACCAATTAGCTCCAAACTAGCCATGGAAAGTGGATCAGAAATCGGGGTGTGATATTACTGTTCTGTCTGGATGTGGGTGGCTTCTAGCCTCATACAGCAATATGAATGCATGCATTATTAATTATTGATGTACAAAATCATGAGGTGGACTTCATAATCTTTATTGCTTCGAGTATCTTACATATGAAGGGAGTGCTTCAGATTTCAGTTGAGTGTTGCCATTAAACAAAAAAACGTTTTTATCCAGGTATTGCCTTAATCTTTGTTAGGAATCTAGCTTTAATAGGATGCAGCTTGGAAACTGTTAGATAATTGTATCATAAATGCCACGAATGGGTCCTGAATGACAATGATGTAGAATGACATTGGTAAGTGTCACAGGCCACATTACATGATTAGAATTGATATCATGTTGGTCATTCCCCAATAATGGAAATGACACAGGACAAATGAACACAATTTATGGGCATATAGGAATTTAAGTTCCTATATGCCATATTGTCCTGAAATACAGAGAGGTCTTCTCATCACATGGAACATAATGAAGTAATGGAGAATACGATCATAAAACTGTTAGGTTTAATGTAACCATAGAAATAATACTATATGCTGTAATTTCACCTATATATTTGTTCATTACCAAAGGACGAGTCTGTATATGTGAAATGTCTGTATATGTTAGTGTTCGGTATTTCTCAAACTCAGATACTCTACATACAGGTCTGAGGTACATCTGATACCTTCTATACACTTTTTGTTTATTCTGGCCACAAGCATCAGAAGCATGTAGGTGGCAATTTGACTGGCTATTCATATGTTCAACAGGAAAACAATACTCTGAATCAGTGAAGCAAGATATAGTCACTGAATTAAAACGGGTGTCCTGACATAAAAAAAAATATTTTTCATTATTCATCAAGTTTTGTTTGAAACAATGAGTACGTTTACATGGACAGCAGTAATGTAATTATTGACCTTAGTCTGATTAAGATAATAATGTGATTAAAGTGTTTACATGAGTCGCTTTTAGAATACTCCCGTCATGTTCCCGTTTTACATGTTTTAGAACATAATTCGATTAACAGACCGCGTCATTATTTCACCCCGCCATGCCGTCCAACGTCCCCCCAGAATTTCACGTATCAACATACTGTTCATCTTCATTATGGTACCGTATACAGTTTTAGGTGTTTTTATTGAATTTTTTTATGAACACTTTAAGTGCAGTTAATTATTAATTATTAGTCATGCTGTACTTGCTATCAGACAACTACTTGAAGCCGTGGACTGTGTCTCAAACCAACTAGTTACCATCTATATAGTAGCCGAGATACATGTATTTTTCCCCCACTACAGGCCTATAGTAGGAAAGTATGTGGTTTGGGAAGCCGCCGAACTCTCTTCTTCGCCGTAAAACGTAAAATTGCTGTGTGTGATCGTGTCCCGTCGCAAAATGCGGTGAAAACTCTCACACGATGTTCATAATGCGATTAAGGTGTTTACATGTCTGTAATACACATCCATACTAAACAGGAGTACTCCACCTGTCTTAATTCAATTAGAGCTTAATACGATTATGACCTTAATTAGTAAGTAAAAATCGCTGTTTACATGGTAGTTTCTTAATCAAAGTATGGTCTTAATCGGGTTAAGAGTGGATTATCGTTGTCCATGTAAACGTCGGGGTTACGCATGTAACCCTGTTCCCTGAGAAGGGAACGAGACGTTGCATTTAGCAGTATGGGAACGCCCCCTGTGCGCGCGGACCGGTATCTGAAGCTTGTGTAAAATCATGCCTCTACTTGTAGGCCTGCCATGATCAGGTGACGTGGCAATTAAGCGCGCCGGCATGATATATATATGGCACCTGTGAACCGCGCCGCCAGCCTCTATTATCTGAAGCGAAGACGCACTTCACAGGCCAGCCCCGGTATGACAGCGCTATGCTACGTCTCGTTCCCTTCTCAGGGAACAGGGTTACATGTGTAACCCCCGACGTTTCCCTTTCAAAGGGAACTTCGACGTTGCATTTAGCAGTATGGGAACGGGAATACCCACTCCGTCATACCGAGGGTACGGCCTGTTCAAAAATACCCAAACCCGAGGGTCAGTGCAGGACACTCGAACCTGGGGAGGGATGAATATCCAGGCTGTCATAACAAAATGACCGTGTGAGGCATAGACCACCCTGCAGCCGCACACACATCCTGCAAGGAAACCCCTTTGGACAAAGCCTTCGACAATCCCAGTAGAGATGCACTGCTTTGACACAGCATCCCTTTTCCTGTCGCTGCCAAAGCAGACTAGTAGCTGCTCTGACTTACGCCACTGGCCGGAGCGGTGGACGTAAGTACAGAGAGCGCTTACTGGACACAGCGTGTGCATCCCCTCTTGTTCTGGTCAGAGGACAGAGGAGGGGAGAAAGCCTGCAACACCACAGGGTGGGCAGCCAATGTAGGCACTTTAGGAATATAATCCGGCCTAGGATACAGGAAGGACTTGGCTTATCTAGGGGTAAAGTCAATGCAGGAGGGGCAACAGGGAGAGCTTGTAGACCTCCCACTCGCTTGAGAGATGTCAGGGCCTGTAAAAGAGCTACCTTTAGAGTCAGAAGCTTCTCAGAGGCTGACTCTAAGGGCTCAAATGGGGTCCCTGACAGACCTTCCAAGACCACAGCAAGGTCCCAGGAAGGTATGCATGGCCTGCAGATGGGCCTCAGCCGTCTGACACCACACATGAACCTCGAAGTTAGCGGATGTTGCCCACACAGGGCTCCCGACACGAGGGCAGGGCTGGCGGCAACGGCGGCCACGTAACCCCGATAGTAGAAGGAGCCAACCTGCTGAGAAACGTTCTTGTCAGAACTCCAGGACTGTAGCGAATGCGCAGTTCACTGGGTATAGCTGACGTTCCTCACACCACCAGACAAAAAGGTGCCACTTGAGCGCATACAATTTCCTTGTAGGTGGGATCCACTCTAGGGGCTCGAAGGGGCAGCTGACAGACCTTCCAGGACCACAGAATGTCCCAGGAAGGTATGCACAGCCTGCAGATAGGCCTCAGCCATCTGACACCACGCATGAACCTCGCAGTTAGAGGATGCTGCCCCACAGAGGCTCCCACAACAGGGGCGTGGCTGGCCGAAATGGCGGCCACATAACCCTGATTGTAGAAGGAGTCCACCCCGCTGAGAAATGTTATTGTAGAAACATGGTCACTACCACCTCAGTCGTGCGACCAGAATCTATTAGCTGGCGCCCCTCAGGGGCCAGACCCACAGCTTCCTTAGTTCTTGCCAAGGATGATAAATCAACCCTGCGGCTTTTGAGTGGTAGGCCCCTAAGGACTCAAATGGGGCACATGACAGACCTTCCAGGACCCCAGGAGGTCCCAGGAAGGTATGCGGCGGCGGCCGCAGATGGGCCGCAGCCGCCTGACACCACGTACGAACCTTAAGGTTAGAAGATGTTCGCCCCACCGGAGGCTCCATCAACAGGGGCATGGCTGGCCGAAGCGGCGGCCCAGTAACCCTGATTGTAGAAGGAGCCCAGCCCGCTGAGAAACGTTCTGTAAGAACTCCAGGACTGTAGCAATTGCGCAGTTCTCTGGGTCTAGGTGACGTCCCTCAAGCCACAAGACAAAAGCTGACACCTGAGTGCATTTGATTTCCTTCTGGATGGGATCCACTCCAGGGGCTCGAATGGGGCAGCCGACAGACCTTCCAGGACCATAGAAGGTCCCAGGAAGGTATGCGCGCCTGCAGATGGGCCGGCCGCCGTCTGACGCCACGCATGAACCTCAAAGGTAGAGGATGTTGCCCCACAGAGGCTCCATCAACAGGGTCATGGCTGGCCGAAACGGCCCAAGTACCCTGATAGAAGACGGAGCCCGCCCCGCTGAGAAACGTTCTGTAAGAACTCCAGGACTGTAGCAATTGCGCAGTTCACTGGGTCTAGGTGACGTCCCTCATGCCACAAGACAAAAAGCTGACACTTGAGTGCATACGCTTTCCTTGTGGATGGTGCTCTAGCTTTTAACATGGTTTCAACAATCTCAGTTGTGAGACCCGAATCTATGAGCTGGTGCCCCTCAGGGACCAGACCCACAGTTGCCGAAGTTCTGGCCGGCGTGATAAATCAGCCCTCCCGGCCTGAGACAGTAGATCCGCTTTAGGGGCTCGAATGGGGCGCCGACAGACCTTCCAGGGCCATAGAAGGTCCCAGGAAGGTATGCGCGGCCTGCAGATGGGCCTCAGCCATCTGAGACAACGCACGAACCTCGAAGGTTAAGAGGACGTTGCCCCACAGAGGCTCCCTCAACAGGGCGTGGCTGGCCGAAATGGCGTCCACATAACCCTGATTGTAGGAAGAGCTCACCCCGCTGAGAAATGTTATTGTAGGAGCCCCAGGACTGTAGCTATTGCGCAGTTACTGGGTCCACAGTGAATCCTCGCGGACGGGAATCTCCCAAGGAGTGCCATCTCGCAGAGATATTATCTCTCAGAACCATGTTCGAGCTGCCAAAAAGGGGCTATTAGCAGGCTATCTTGGCGAACTCTCGCTAGAGCTAGTGGGAGCAATAATGGGGGGCAGCATACAGATGTGACCTCAGCCACATGTGTGGATTCCACCCCAGGCTCCCAAGATACAGCTTTATCTAGCTCAGTGTTGATAGGATTGACACTACGCCTGTTGGGGATAGAAACGCCCACATCGTAGTAGAATCCTATAACCCCTAGAAAAGTCGCCCACTGCACCGGAGAAAACCAACTTTTCTGAGATTCAACCTGAGCCCCCAGTTCTTCACGTGGGCGAGAACAACATCTCAATGTTGAACTGCCAGCTCCCTGGATCGTGCTAGAATTAACCAGTCGTCCAGGTAGCTTGGTACACAGATGCCCTGGAGTCCCAATGGAGCCAGAGTGACATCCATGCACTTTGCGAAGGTGTGAGGGGATAAAGCTAGCAATAATCCTATGCGGAAACATGCACCTTTTAGACCTATCGCCACAAACCAGTTCTCGAACTGGATCTGGGGCACGATACGTTTGAACATCAGCCTCTGAACCTGTATATCCGAAGAGTACGGTTCAGATGATGCAGATCTAAAATTGGCCGCATATTCCCACTTTTTTGCGGAACAGGAAATAAAGGCTGTAAACCTCTCTCCCTGAGGGAACGGGGTACATGTTTCAGGACCCCTTGTCACAAAAGGGGGGCTTACTTCCTCGCGCTAACGTCGGGCTCTGGTCTGTGCTGACTTCTGTGGTGAGCACACCTGTGAACGGGGGGGTCTAGCTATAACTGGACCCGGTAACCCTTTCTATGGTAGACAGAACCCATGGAGACACATTTGGCCATAGCTTGCACGCTGCCCGATGGTCTTCTAGTGACGTTAGCTATTCCACATTCTATTGGAGAGAAGCATCAGATTTCCGTTGCCCTGTGACAGCTTGCTGACCAGGGAACACGAAAACTTGGGGACCACTTTGGCTAGGGGAGGCCCTACAGTAGCACTGGGGGCTACCTGCCCTAACAACCTCATGTCCCCGGATACATCCCTCCACAGCCCCTCAGGACCGCTCGTCTTTGCCTGCTTGGCCTTTATGACCATCCTCAGATCAGGCCCAACAGCAGACCGCGACTGTGGCCGCCCGGTTCCCCGTTGTCGTTCGCGGGGTTGGCGGGCTGCCATACTCGCCTTCTGGGTTTCCCCCATACTAGTGCTGGCCCAGGCTCCACTCGTGGACACCCGGATGAGCTTGAGACAACTTTTTTGCCATAAGTCGAGCTCACTCAGCAGGTCTGCTTGGTAGGCAACACTGTCATTGTCTGCAGTGACCCACAAGCAAGACTACTACTGCATAGGCTTGCCCACCTTGGATGCAAGCCGGCCCCTGTAATTACCTGCCATCGGTGGAGAGAGGTAGCTAGCAAGCGCCTACTCCACCTCGGGCATAGCTAAGTAGCCATGCCATTCATTTCCACAATGGCCAAATAATCCAACATCGTGGAGTTATGACTATGGCTTAAGCATGGTTTTCTCAGAAGTGAGATTTTGTCATAACTTCTGGAAGACAGGGGAGTTTCTGCAGTGTGAAGTATCTACTTTCACTGGGTAATCACTTCAAGCAGCTCTTTATACGCTGCTCTCAGTTTTCAACACATCCCTCTAACTCCTCGGAGTCAGAGAGGGGGCGTTATTACCCCTTTGGCTTTCCATAGCGGGAGGAGTGGCGGCCCGAACTCCAAAAATCCGCGGAGAGCTGAACCCGGAAGACAGAGAGAGAGATAGAGCAGCGCTCGTCTCCGGCTCCTCTTCCGGATTTAAGAGATCCCCCGAACCTGAGACGGTTGGCTGCCTCGGCAGCGGCCGGCCCAGATCCGCGAGGCTTTGAGACTCGACTCACTCGGCTTCCGTTTTTTTGAGAAAAGCGCGAGTCGAGCTGCTTAATGTAGCGTTACCATGCGCAGCCTCTCGAGGTTGCCATCGCATACTACACCACTAACACTTCACCAAGAAAGTGTGCACTTTTCCCCCGTGATGAAACGGGAGCACGTTACACACGTCTTTAACTCTTTCTCTCTCATTACTTACCTCTCCTTTTCTTTAAAAAGGGATAGAAAAGTTAAGAGATTTTGAGAAAATATCGAGTAGAAATGAAGCGTTTTTGTCACACAAACAACAGACATGCAGTCTCGCTGAAGATAATAAGGCTGGCGGCGCGGTTCACAGGTGCCATATATATATCATGCGACGCGCTTAATTGCCACGTCACCTGATCATGGCAGGCCTACAAGTAGAGGCATGATTTTACACAAGCTTCAGATACCGGTCACGCGCGCAAGGCGTTCCCATACTGCTAAATGCAACGTCGAAGTTCCCTTTGAAAGGGAACGCAGCTAATGTGTTGGATAAATGAGACATCCTTGCATATTTGCCAATGGCTTACCAAATGAACTGTTTGAACTCTCTTTGAAATTTCTGCAAGGTTGAGTGTGGTTTGAATTTCCTTTCAGTTCTACCAGTTAAACTTTTTGTGATGTATAGTACGGCTAGCTCACTGTTTAACACGCAGCATACAATCACTTATAAATATTGGAATATTTAATTTAATTTACTTACGTATGTACTATTTAAGTCGCTTTAATACTAACCCTATTGCTCATTCATGTAATAAGGCTAATCATGTGGCAGCAGCACAGTGTATAATAACATTCAGATACAGGTCATATGCTTCAGTTAATGTGTACGTCAAACATCAGAATGGAGAAAAAGTGTGATATCATTGACTATGACCTAGGGATGTCACGATACCAAAAATCTAATAGTCGGTACTGATACCACCAAAATTACACGATACTTAATACCAAAGTCGATACCACGTTGTGGAATAAAAAAATAAATAAATTTAATTATAAACTCTCCTGGAAGACATCCTGATCTGGCTGATAGTGGCAAAACGAGAGATGGGGATATTTTAGTTATCAAACACTGTCTGACAATGACTAATAAAACAGTGGAGGCTATAAGTGCTAAGGTGCACTACTAAACACGTGCATACACACACACACACACACACACACGAACACACACACACACGAACACACACACACACACACACACACACATACCCCTTATACTCTGAATGCCAGCATTAGTTTAAATTCACTGATATGGTCCATCCATCTTCTACCGCTTATTCCTTCTTCAGGGTCGCAGGGAACCTGGAGCCTATCCCAGGGGGCATCGGGCACAAGGCAGGGTACACCCTGGACAGGATGTTCACTGATATGGTGGCAGGCCAAAAAGATTTATTAAAAGCATGAACATTTGAATAATTATTAGTGACATTAGGCTACATTTAGCTGACAGGACACGGGCTGAATGGCGATGCATGGTGGCCTATTAGGAAGTAGTATAGAACACTGCAATGCATTAGCTTCGTTAACAAATGACTGGCTATCGCAAACATTACATGGAGCATAACGTTAGCGGGTTTCACAATGCCAGCTGCCTCAAATAAAGATAATTTAGGGCCTTTAAGGTGCTTTGTCAAATTCCAGGTGTTTCCTCGCTTTGTTTGAAATGAACGATAGCATTTGTTGCAAACCGGCTTCACAGCATCACTTAAATGTTTGTTGTCATCAGCCTCGAATGCGAAGTATTTCCAAAGTCGACTCTTACCACCTTTCCTCTCAACGAGTCACAGAGGAGATAAACTTGTCACCATCTTCTGTAGTTTTTCCCATGTGCTTGTGGGCATTCTTCTTCTTCTTTACCACTTGTGGACCGACTAAAACACTTGCGCGTGTTTGCTGCCCCATCAGATCTGTAAGAATTGCAACCTCTGTACCTTCGTTAGCAACGGCACCTACGCTACTGCATAAAAACAAGTACCGTCACCTTTTGAGAATATCGGTACTGAGTTTATACCGAAGTATCGGTTCTCGTGACATTCCTACTATGACCCCTGCATGGTTGGTGGGCTAGTTTGAGTATTTCAGAAGCTGCTGATGTCCTGGGATTTTCAACGCACAACAGATTATACAGTTTTTTACACAATGGTAAAAAAAATTAAAAATAAATTTAAAAATAAACAAAACAAGTATATAGTGATATAGTGAGCATCAGTTTTGCAAACTGAAGTGCATTGTTGATGATAGAAGTGAGAGGAGAATGGCCAGACTGGTTTGAGCTGAGAGGAATGTGAGGGTAAATCAAGTAACCACTCTTTACAACTATGATCCAGTTGAAAAGCATCTCAGAATGTACAAAACATTGAATCTTGAGGCCGATGGGCTCAACAGCAGAAAACACAACAAATTCCACTCCTGTCATCCAAAAACAGTTATCTGAGACTGCAGTGGGCATAGACTCACTAAAACTACACAGTTGTAGATTGGAAAATGTTTTTTCCAGTGTTCAACTGTCCAATTTCAGTGTGCCCATGATAGCCTCAGATTCCTGTTCTTGGCTGACAGGAGTGGAACACTTTGCAGTTTTCTGCTGTTGTAGCTCATCCACCTCAAGGTTCAGGCATAATCATAGTTACTAGTTAAAAAGTCACTCTATATCCCCTGCCAGGATAAACCAGTCTGGCTATTCTCCTTTGACCTCTCTCATCAACAAGGCATTTCCAGTAGAACTGCCACTCCGTTTTATTTATTTATTTTTGTTGTTTTTGTTGCACGTTTCAGGTGAAACTCATATGTGAAAATCACCCGGCTGTGGCGCAGTTGGTAGAGTGGGTTGTCCACTAATCGTAGGGTTGGCAGTTCAATTCCCGGCCTGGGTGACTCCACATGCCGAAGTGTCCTTGGCCAAGACACCGAACCCCAAGTTACTCCCGATGGCAAGGTAGTGCCTTGCATGGCAGCTCTGCTACCATGTATGGGTGAATGAGACACAATGTAAAGCGCTTTGGATAAATGCGCTATATAAGTGCACATTTACCAATTTGACAGAAAATTTCTGTCCAAACCAGAAATTCAGGACACACTTTGTCAGTAAAGTTTTTTTTTTTTTTTTTTTAAACCCTTAGGAAAAAAGACCTTTCATTATTTTTATTATTGATAAAAGTTAGTTCTACTAAACTGAGCAGAGAGTAAATAACCCGTTAACATGAAATCAACTTTCTAAAATGATTCCTTCAAAATGTGAAGAAAAGGAAACTGTCAGCATTTTTATTCACTTTCTATTTTTGTAAATAGATTTGTAAAATGTTAGATCTGATTTCTTAGGCCTGTTTTTAGGCCAGAATTTTCAGTCTTTTTTTTTCTCTTTTTGAAGATTTGCAAGGGACAAAATTTCGTTGCATTTCAGATCATCACTTCTATTTACTGTACAATACATCGCCGCTATTTTTAAGTGAAATGGTATCTACATTTATTTAAAGGGGCCTTTATCAACCGCTTAGTGTGTCTCTTCAACCCGTCCCTGTGTTATACTGCCAGTCACACACGCTCAGACAAATACCATACGATTGCTAGTTTGTTTGTGTAAGCCTCACACGTTCGCACATCCTGGTAATCAGCTTTTCTCCTGTTCCTTCTCGCTCTCAATATTTAATTCTTCCGCTCCCCCTTCTTTTCTGCTCCTCCTCTTTTCTTTTCACTCTTCTTAATCATTAGTGCTATACTTAACTCTTACTAACAAACAACATTTTAATTTCTCTTTTGTTTTCCATCTCTCTCTCTCTCTCTCTCTCTCTCTCTCTCTCTCTCTCTCACTCACTATTACTTCCTCTAAAATAATTCAGTAGTTTTAAGCTTATGGATGGGGAAAAAAAAGGGGACAAGCAAAGAGAGCATTGACAAGTACAGAGAACATATGGGAATATTATTTTGTCAAGCTGGATGACCCCATGTGATTGCGTATGAACCAAAATTCATGAGAAACAGTCAGCAGAAGAGGAAGAGTGTGAAGAGGAGGATGAAACTGAGAGTGGACGGGGGAGGAGGGGTTCTTATTTGTGTACAGTATGTAAATTAGAAATGATCTGTAAAAGAGTGTATGTGTGTGTGTGTGTATGTTTGTGCATTTTAGTGTATGTTTGTGAGAATGTGAGTCTACAGTATTAACGCTGGTTCTCCTTATAAATCAGAATGTTTTGTGTGTTTGTGTGCCACTGTGTGTGTGCGTGTGTGTGTGTGCATGCCCGAATGTACACATACGAGGCAGAGGATTTTATTAATATTATTTATTTGCTATAATAACAATGGTTAAATAACTTCATCTATCTGCTGCTTGTAAGAACATGCACACAAGCACACAAACACACACATGCACACACATATGTCTCCTTCCAGAACAGCTATATCTGTCTATCAGTTTCTGTCGCTTTCTGTTTCTATTTGCTCCTCAGTATAGCTCTATTTCATTTTTGTGGCCTAAATAAAGTTTATTTAAAAAAAAAAATCTTTATCTTGTGCAATTTTATGTCACCTGACTTTTGCTTCTTTTCATACCCAGTCTTTCTGGCTCTTGACCAGCTCCTTGTCGGCTAGATTCGACCCTAATCATTGTTTTTTTTTTTCTCTCCATTTTGCTCTATTTCTCTTATTTTCTCTTTCTTAGGCGATCTTTATTTGCGCCCCCTGCTGCTCCGCTTCTCCTGCCCTCTTTTTCTGTTGCCATGGTCACAGTACCTGCTTTCTCTCTCCTGTTGGTCCTGGTGGAATGGGTGGGGCCGGTCGTCTCCTCCCCTCACCTCTTGCTCCGCCCCCGAGAGCGTGAGCGAGACCAGGTGGCACCGATGCACTTTAACATTGCGGTGATCCATGCGGGCTCCGTGGCTCAGGACGAGGCGGGAGTGACAGCGGCCGGAGGCAGGGTCCTGTATCCAGGCTTCGGCCGAGTGCACAGCAGCTTCGGAGAGAGCGTTGTCACCAAGTGGGGCTATGTTAATGTCATCTGGCTTCAGGTGGGCTAGAACTGCAGAAAGATTTTACGATCAGTTTTATCTGAGCCTAATTCAACCAAGGAGTTTAAGTTTTCTTTACTGCTGTGAAATTGGAAAAAAAAAAAAAAGCTGAAGCTGAGAGTGACAGTGGGATTTTAATATGGTGTATTGGATAAAGATTCAGATTACAGTGTATACACAGAAGTAAATATGAGGTGAATTTAACTGTGAACACTGATCTGAAACTGTTTGCAGGTGAATGACAGCAGTCCCAGGAGCTTGCTCTCCCAACTGTGTGACCTGTTGGCATCCAGACCTGTGCAGGGGCTAGTGTATGAGGATGAGAGACCCCTTCCGCTGGCCTCGGGCCCACTGGCCCCCATGCTGGAGTTCGTCTCAGCCCAGACTGGCCTTCCTATTGTGGCTGTGGGAGGGGGAGCGGGACTGGGCAGAGTGCCACAGGTATGACGAGGGTTATTACTCTAATGGCTAAGAATGTGCTCACAGCAGAATGAAATGATGGGGTCTGTTCAATTGAGGCTATTTAGATTTTGAAATGAAAAATCAACTTCTCATGACCCATTGACTTGAATGAAGCCTTTGTAAATTGAAGTCATCTGGCAAATTGACTACAACCTCCAATAGGTTGACTGACTAGCTGAACTTTCCTTGCTATAACATTTAAATGTCTGATGTGGGTCTACTTGGCATTGTGCCCGTTGTCGAATATGGAAGGAGTCAAAAAAGTTTCTGAGGTAATAAAATATTAAAATAAAAATTTCCATTCAGGCAAGTGTCAGCATTGCTCAAAAGCTAATAGTTGATAATATTTGATGGCTGTTGTCATATTCCATGTGCTAGACAGGAAAAAAGTTAGACTTGGGTGTGAATAGACACATGTGGAACTAGAATCATGTTTTAAAGCTGCAGTATTGAACTTTACCGCCATCTCTGTTTGAAACATAGACTTGCACTTTACCTGGAGAGCTATTTTTTATGTGAGTTATGCTTTGGCACTGCTCCTCTGCATGGATGAATCTGATGGTTTGAGGTATTCATATGAGTTGCATATTAGCTCCAATTCTTGACAGCGGAGGTGGCGGTGGATACGGTTTTCTTGGAGTAGAGGTGAGGTGCTCTCTCTCATAGCTAGTGGAAAATAAGTGAAATTTACCACACTGACCATAGCAAAACAAACAAACAAAAAAACAACAACATAAGAAGCACGATACCTAGCTGAATCAAGCGGACAAGTGCGCTAATGTTAGCTAGCTACCGATTGAGCCACTGAAATGTCTTGCCTGTTCTGCAGAACAAAAGCCATCTCATCATCAGTCTTCAATCCCTTCAGATCTCGGAGTTTTCGTCCACCTCTTAAAAGCAATGGCGATATTTATTCTTGTTTTGGCACGGGCTCTGCCCCTTCCCTTTTTGACAACAAAACAAAAAAATTTAAAAAACTAAATTATGACAGAAACTTTTTTACTTATAAAATATATATTTTCAAACTTTGGAGAGATAGCAGTCACTTTCACACTACCACAAGTTTTTCCTACCACAGGCCCTGCATGTTTCCTCAAATGATATTTAAATCTGTGGGTGGTTTGTGCCAGCAGCTATTTGAAACCCATTCACAGTTACATTCCCCTCGTTGCTACATCTACTTGCTGCATTGGACTCGTATTTCTGAAACACTTGATGAGAAATTCAATTTCCATGATGATGCAAACTGAAAATGAAGAGACCATAGTCACGGGAAATGTAGTCCCCCTCCCCCCTTAATTACTCTGCTAGAGGCTCTATCACCCTGGAGTTAATTGTAGTTAGTGTTACGTAAGAAACATTAGATAAGAAATTCAGTCCCTGTGATGCCGAATAGAGTGAAAGATTAGAGTGGAGACATGGAAAACCTAGTTATTTTCTCCTTTCATCATTGTGCAGGAGAGCGGCTCTATCTTCCTGCAGTTTAGCACCTCCACTGCTCTCCAATTGGAAGTGATCTTCGAGGTGCTTGAGGAGTATGATTGGACAGCCTTTTCCGTGGTTTCCACGCGTCACCATGGCTACCAGGACTTCCTTTCGATGGTTGAGGGTTTGACAGATGGCTCCTTTATTGGCTGGGAGAAGAGGAGCGTGGTGATGCTGAATGTGACTGATGACCCAGGCGGAGCTCGCACACGCAGACTGCTGAAGGAGAATGAGTCGCAGGTAAGAATGAATGAGAGACATGTTTCCTTTTATTACTTATTTACTCATTCACTCACTCACTCACTCACTCCCCACACAGCAGCTAACCCCCTCTTTATAACTTTTTCTGTCATTCTATGACAGCCTATCTATCTGTCTGTCTATTCCTCCATCTCTTTTCTACTCTGGGTCATTTCTTTTATTAGTGTCTGGCTATTTCTCTTTTAACATATCCCCATCTCCCATTGTGTCTCCTTTTGACCCAGTGTCTCAGCTGCCCTTCTCCCATTCTATGAATCCTAGTATCTCTAATTCCTTTTCTTTTTCATCCTTCATCACTATTTGTTTCCATCAGCCACGCTTCCTAGTTTTGCCCTTTCCCTCTATGACCTCTCTCTGTCCTTCCTGAGCGCACATTCTCTCTGATTTCCTTTTTTTCAATTGTGACCATGGGTTGTTATTCTGTGTCTGTCTCTGTGTGTGTGTGTGTGTGTGTGTATGCGTGTGTGTGGTAGGGGAGGTATGTTCACAGGGTTGTTATTGTACTGTGTGGGTCCTGGTACACCAGTGTCAGTGTTAATATAGCTCTGCGCTAGTGGCTCTGCAGCCCAGTGCCTTGTGCATTAGCCTCAGCCAGACCTGCCGATTCCTTTGGCAGACAGGAGCAGCCAGTGGTCTTGCTCAATTACAGCCATGTGTGTCCTGAACTCACAATTGCACACACACACACACACACCACACACACACACACACACACACACACATACCCAGTATGCAGCTGTACAGACATAGAATGGCAAACTAGAGTGTTAAGGATTTTAATAGACACACCATTCCAAATGCACATCCCCAACATAACATTTGTAGACTTTCTTCCCTTTCTATGTGTTTACATAGCTCCGTGCCTGGCTATTTCACTTAGTCCTTATAACTCCAAACCCAATAAAAGATTAACAGTTCAGAATCTTTTTGATTCTGAGAAAGTCCCTATCTCAATCTCTCCTCATGTTTTCCCTTTTCTCTCCACAGTCTTTCTGTTGTTCCACTCCTTATCATTCTCCATGACATTTACTTACTGCCAGAAATTGAGCTCACCAGTGCTTAATATAATATCACATTTCCTTCAGCTTTCACACAGACCATGCGTCTTTTGCGTGCATGTCCACACAAAACTCTTTTCCTCACATAGTGATTTACTTTGATCACACAGAGAATTGCACACTCTCAAATTCGTATTGCTGTCATGTTAGTGTGTCTTGCTGCCATTTGGAACGAGTGCATGTATGTTTGAATTCGTTCTACTTCTTTGCAAGCCTTTTTGAATTTATTTATTTGTTTATTTTTTTACTTGCGATGTATTTATTTCCTCTACACTTAAGGATTTTCAGTTTAATTGCAATGCCAAAAGACTCCAACCAATCAGAATGTGTTATGGGTATTTACCAAAAAATAGGGAGTTATTACTCACCTACATTCTTATTTGTTGAGGAAACCAAAGAGTAAGCAGGTCAATCGTAAAAGATGGTTTTACGTATGATTATTTGCTGCATAATTTATGGTATTTTTAAATGGAACCCACTAATTGGTATTTTTTTGGCATGGGAATATGCAAAAATATGAAGAATATACTGTTCAGATGAGTAAAGTCAGGAGAACACTGCTTTTTGTAATTAGGAAATATGAATATAAAAGAAACACTAATGTTTGATGCCAATGTTATAGCTAGCTAGTGTAAAAGCATGAAGGTATATAATATAAACAAGACAAAATCATTGGAAAATCACCATTTTTCAATTAAGGATTGATTAAGCTATCTCATGGCCTGGGAATGATGAATACATGAATCTCTTCATTTACATGAAGTGGCCTCCTTTGTCTTTATATTCTGTGTCCATTGGTGCCTGCGACATACTGTGAAGTTCATTTCCCTAAAGTTCAACCTGTCTTTCATTGACCACTCTTTTAGCTTTAGCCTTTTCCTCTAGTTGTTTCCTCATTTTTGTATCATTGTCACATTTTAATTAGTAACCCATCCATGATTCTTTTCACTTTGTGAACACGTCAGTGACTAAAACTTCTATTTGCCATTTTTGTCCCGAATAATGATTCTATTTTTTATTTTAGTTCTGACTGTCCTCGTAAAGTTTTTTTCACCATTCTACTTTTAAACAACCTTTCTAGCATTTTTACCGCATTAGAATTATGTGTAACTAAAGCGCAATTAGTCATGTTTGCTGATAGGATCAAAATGACGTATTAATGATCTGTAGTATAATATGTAGGACAACAAAGATAATGAAACAAAATAACAATTATTTTATTGTTCCATTTTCTTCATTTATTCCTTTTCATTAAAAAAATGTACACTGCATGGCCAAAAAAAGTCAGACACAAATTTCATTACACCACCTTTAGCTTTGATTACAGCATGTATTCATCGTGGCATTGTTTCTACAACCTTGTGCAATGTGACAACATTTATTTCCTTCCAGAGTTGCATGCATTTTTGGCTGAGATAGAGGACGGGAGAGTCAAACCACCCCGTAAAGTTTTCTCCAGCATATCCCAAAGACTTTCAATGGGGTTAAGGTCAGGACTGTGGTGGCCAATTCATGTGTGAAAATGATTCCTCATGCTCCCTGAGCCACTCTTTCACAGTTTGAACCCAATGAATCTTGGCATTGTCATCCTGGAATACGCCTGTGCCATCAGGAAAGAAAGAAATCAATTGATGGGATAACCTGGTCATTCAGTACATTCAAGTATTCAACTAACTCCATTTTACTTTTGCATAATGTTTCTGAGCCTAGACCTGACCAATTGAAGCACTCCCAGATCACAACCCTGCCTCCAGAGGCTCCAGTAGGCACTATGCCTGATGGGTGCATTGCTTCATGTGCTTCCATTCTTACCCTGATGCACCCATTGCTTTGGAATAGGGTAAATCTGGACTCAACAGACCACATGACCCTTTTCCACTGCTCCACAGTCCAATCTTTAGGCTCCCTAGCAAATTTAAGTTGTTTTTATATGATTAGGCCACACAGATATTTAGTCCCAATCCTGTAAATTCTCATCACATTGTATTTGTAGAAATGCTCTTAACTTTCACTATTAAACATAGCCATGAGTTCTACTGTTGATTTTTTAATAATGTGACTTCAACCAGCATTGTGAAGAACTCCGATCACGATCATTAAACATTCATTTTTTCCAACCACGTTTGTTCCTCAAAGTTCACCACTCTCCTTCCATGTTTAATAGTGTGTGGGACAGTTCTTAACCCAATTCCTGGGATTTCAGCAATCTCCTTAATTGTTTTCTTTGCTTGATGCAGGCCAATAATTTGCCCTTCTGAAACACAGTAACATCTTTTCCATGACCATGGGATACATCATCCAACATGGTTGTTTAAGAAATGAGGAGCTACACGCTGCATCATTTAGGGTTAAAAGTATTGTTGCCAACTGAAATATATTAATCACTGTAGTAATGATCCAATAGGCTCTTAAGTATTTTCGTATTTAAATCCCAAAAGGGACCTTTTTTGTGACCAGGCAGTGTATTATAATGCCATGGTCAGGTTTTATAATGCTGTGGTCATTATTTGTGCAAGCTGGAGTCACTTACCAAACCAAAATTGACACATTGGGTGAAAACCTTGCTACTTGGCTCTCAAGGTATTTTATAGTATCTTCTAATATGGTTAGAAGAATTATTTAGTACTTTGTGAGTCTTCACTCAAAATACTTGATTAAATAACTCTGAAATGATGACATGGGAATTATAGGGAAAATATCTGACCTGGGAAATATATTTTAAGTGTTTTGACAGGACTCTCACATTATCTCAGTGATAATGTCTGGCACATCTATTAGTTAGCGAGCTAGCAAGCATCCACATTTTATAGAGCTTCAGATTCATTAGTGTAAAAAGCTTTTATTCTAACAAAACGAAACAAAAATGTTTATTTAATGCATACATGTGGTACATAACTAGTATCTGCAAAAATAAATAAATAAAAAAAACCCCAAACTAATCTATACAAATCCTCTTGAAGTGTCAATCAGATTGATATGGATTTGGCCTTGTATAATCAATGTTATCACTGTGTATCAATGTCACTCTTGCAATGTAATTCAATCAAATTGGTTTCATGGAAACTTTTTTCTTGTCCATGTGTATAAGGCAGCATGAGCTGCACTTCTGTTTGTGGAAGATGTACAGTACTTCATACATAAAAGTATATTTTAGGATGAATGGAAAATAATCTTCGTAATGAAGATACAGCAGGCATGGTAATTAATTAATGCAGGGATGCTTATTGTATTTTCTTAGGGAACATGTATAGTCAGAAATAATTGCTTTCTGATTTAGCAATTATTTAAATCGATTTTATAAAATGCAATACAAAGTATTGTTATTTTATTAATTAGAAGGCAGAGTAAGATTTCATGGACCAATTTCAGCCATAATTATGCAAAGAGAGCATTTTTAGAGCATGATTAAAATGGCAATGAGGCATTAGGGAGCTGAAAGTGCTGGCTGTTATTGGTGAACTGAGCCGAATGATGTGACTCACTGAAAAGAGCGGGAATTCCTACCACTACAGTATAGTTTATGAGTGGGAGGGGCTTGTTTCTTTATTTTGTCAAAGAGTGATACAGGGGAGTGATGACTATTTAATTTTTTAAACCTGTGAATCATGAGAACAGCGTGATATTGAGTGTCCATATATAATTTAGCATTTGGACTAAGCACTTCTGTGTGTGACCAGGATATGTCTGAAGGCACATGTATTTTATTATTTTTTTTAAGTCTCTGTAAGTATGTCTGTAAGAGCTAGAGAATCTTTATTTGGATTAAACTGTTATGTTTTGAAAATATGGCACTAAAGTAATGACATATTTCTCTTATTCCCCACTGGGCCTATTTTCATTCTCACCATCTTTCTCCCCAGGGACATGCCACTCCCTTTTATGATCATAATTATCTGTCTCATCCGGAGCTGTGAGACATGCATGCAAATATCTTCACCCAGCTATGCTGCTCTTCTGTCATGTTTTGTCTGCTTTTTGGGTCCTTTCTTTTTCCCAGATCTCTAACCTATTTCTGATCTTCTGTCTTTCCACCACAAATGATCTCTTGCTCACTTCACGTTGTGTCTATATTCAAACTGTGTCTCTCTATGTTGACCTCTCTGCCCTAACTCTTTCTCATTCGCTTACGAATCTCACTTTTCTTCTACTCACAGGTTCGTCTGCTGTACTGCTCCCAGGAGGAGGCTGAGCAGGTGTTTCACGCAGCATGGGCTGCTGGGCAGGCTGGAGCATCTCATATGTGGTTTGCTGTGGGACCGGCGCTGTCTGAGTTGGGTGTGAATGGCCTGCCCAGCCGTCTTTTTGCTGTGAGGCCTCAGGGCTGGAGAGATGAAGCACGCAAACGGATCGCCCGGGGCGTTTCTGTCCTTATTCATGGAGCCATGGCCCTGCGCCAGGACTACGGCGCTACTAGTGGGCCTCACTTTGTCACAAACTGCCAGACAGATGGCAATAGGACACAGAAGATTCGCGGGAGAATGAAGTAAGGAAGAGTTCTGGAAATTACTGATAATTTGAACTAAACAATGAGTCTGGTAAAGTGTATGTTGTAAGTTAAAATTCAACCAACATATGGCTAAGAAAGAATGGAATCTACTCTGATTTCTGGAATTTGTGCCATACGTTGCTGGCTGGGATGCTATTTGTGGTTGAATTATCCCTGTAATCCAAACCAATCTGGTCACATCTCTCTCACTACAGATTGTCTGGAAAATTCTGCATTGTCAGAGCTTTCCTTTAGTAGGCAAATTACTTCCTTTGCCTATAATATCCCTAGGCACTGCTTTTAAATATCATCTTGTTTAGCTCAAGGTTCTGTTTTACTATTCAGTTTTATATGTTTTGTTGCAAATATAAAAAGAGCTTGTATGACATATCTTGTAATTAGAGTCAACATAGGATATCCCTGGGCCACATTACATCCTTTCTTCCTTTTTCGTAAGAGAGACCAGGGGCAAGAAAGCAGTCTGTTCTGACTTTCAAGCAGGTCACAGAAATGGAAGATGAGAAACTAAGGGAAATTGCTCATAGATGAGAAAATAACATGGGACAAGTGTTAAAGAAAAGCTTATGATTAAACAACATGTTGAATCCAGGTTAAATACACTATATGGCCTAAGGTTTGTGGACACCTGACCATCCCACCTATAAGTTATTTCAACTCACTGCACATTGTTTATAGATGTGACTACAATAAAGGTCTACTTGACTTGATTTGAATTGACTTGATACATGGTTCCTCCCCAAACTGTTGCTGCAATATTGGATGCACACAAATGTAAAGAATGCCTTTGTATGCGGTACCATTACAGTTTCCCTTCACTGGAACTAAGTTGGCCAAATGTGTTCCAGCATGACAATGCCCTGAAGACATGGTTTGCCAAGGTTGGAGTTGAAGGTTCTAGTGGCCTGCACAGAGCCCTGACCTGAACCGCACTGAACCCTTGGGGATGAACTAGAACACCCCATGTTCCAAGTGCACCCCAGGCCTCCTCACCAAACATTAGTGCCTGACCTCACTAATATTCTTGTGTCTTGTCGAAAGAGTACCCAGAAGAGTGGAGTTTATTAGGAAATTATTAGAAAAGAGGAGACTAAATATTTAATAGGATGTTAAAAAAATATGGGTGTGATGGTCAGTTGTCCATATACTTGTGGCCATATAGTGTAAAATTTAAAAGCATAAAATCTGCATGATAAACATTCATTTATTCAGTGGTAATAAGGACACAAATGTTCTGGTTCTTCATAAGTATGCAGTAATCTTAAATAAATCTTTATTTTTAAATTTTTTTATTTATGTAGAATGCAAGGCATAAAATCCAGTTAAATCCACATCACTTAAAAAAAATACTGTAAAATTTACCATAATTTCCTAGCAGCAGATTTGCCAGTACAGTACTGTAAATTTACAGTACACATTTAAATAATTACATGTTCCAGTAATATACTGTAAAATTTTTATTTACTGGCATCAGATGACATAAATACTCATAAACATAATTACAATATAAACTAAAACATAAAATGTTACTATGTTGCACCATTTACATTTGGCTGACACTTCCAAAGCAACTGACAATTGAGACAGGACACAACTGAGAAGTTAAAGGTTAAGGGTCTTGCTCAAGGACCCAATCATGGCAGCTAAGTGTTGTTGGGATTCAAACTCACAACCTTCTGAGTTGTAGTTCAATGCATCAAACACTGAACCACCACTTTCCTCTATCAGCTTGCACTGATTCAACAACCTCTACCACCAAATTAACTCACACTGGAAGATAAACTTCATATAAACACACCATTCAAAAATCATCAAAAAAATCATCAAAAAGGGCAAAAAAAGAGCCAATAGTTAGCAGATATTGACTCAGAGAAAATATTCACTATTCTAAATCTTGCCTAAGACATTAGATATTCCACTATGCATTGTGTTTTCTGTTTTTTTAATTCCTTTATTTTATTTTATTTTATTTTAGCTGTAAAGCAATGCACTGCTCTAATTTCCGAATTGTTTACAGTACAATTCTGGAATGATAAAACAACAAAAAAATGCTGCATATTTCTTTTTATAGTGTTTGTGATGATGGAATTGGACTTGCTATTGCATATAATACAGATACACAGCAGTGTACAGTAGAATTTCAGAAAAGTGTACAGACTTATTCTGGAAGGTAGACTTTGAAAAATGTTGGATTTTTATAAAACAGATTCATTTGAGGCAATTATAGCCTCCATGAATCCCATTTTACTTCTGAAGACAATGCGAATGCAAATCTCCTCTATAGTACCTCTCCGTTTCTCATGTCCTTCTATCTTTTTCTCTCCATTTTTTATTTGCAGATATTTCAGTAACATCACCATGGGTGGGAAGGATTACTCTTTCAATAATGAGGGCTATCTGGCCAACCCCTTTCTTGATGTCATCTCCTACACACCAGGGAGTGGCTGGGAAGACGTAAGAAATAACAAGGATTCTGTTTTTATATAACCAGTTCAGGTCTGTGTGAGAACACTGTGGTTCTGGGTGGTTTTGAGCTGTGGCTAATTGGTCATGTGATGCTGTATACACCAAAAAGATTTTTGAGACTCAGAATCTTATTTGAGTTTTGAATCAAAAAGGAAAATAGAAATTGTGCATATGATGGTATAAAGTAATGTTCTCTACCTACAGTACTTCTTTGTTCTCATACTGAAGAGTTGAGCTGTTACTGGGTCAGTGGGTTTAGCTAGTAATTTTGTTCTGTCAAGGCAAAAAGATCCTAATGATTTTAACAAGTATCAGGATGTTAAGGAATTTGCTAGCAGTGGCGCAAAGGCATTAAATAATGGATAAAACCTCTTGGATAAATATCGTACAATATCATTCTTAAAACCAAAATTTTACATATCTATTTGTAATATTTTTAGAGTTATGCAGTTTTAGTGGCACAACGAAAAAGCATTCGCCTTATTGTCCAGAGATTACAAGTTGCAATCCCAACAATACCACAGCCATCTGTGGCCAGGAGTCAAGAGACCAAAATTGGCCATGCTCTCAGAGTGGGAGGGATGTCATTCTCATATTCTCTCTCTCTCTCACTCTCTCTCTCTCTCTCTCCTGTCACTCACAACAACACTAATCGATTTGTGAGCTCATGCAATGCAGAATAGCTCATGCATTCATGCAGAGTGCTTGTCTCCAAGTGTGTGATGCTGCAGTTGTTAAAAAGATGGCAAGTAGTGATGGCTTGTTTATGAATGATTCGTTCATTTCGAATGAATCTGTTATATGACTCAGGAATAACGAGTTGTCTCAGAGAGTGATTTGTTCATTTTGTGTTGGTCGCGCATGTGCAACATGCTTTCCTTCATTTGTTGTGTGAAAACCGCATAGGCTGTGCAAAGGAAATAGAAATGATTAGTTCACCTCCTGAGTCCCTTTTCCAGTCCGAGCCTTTTATTAATTTATCATGTGACGTGACAGCCGTACATAGTCTGTATTGGATACAGAAATGAGTTCATAATTAACAATCTTCCTTACAAACAAGTAGGTAGTTAGGTTTCATTTTTACTCTTACAGTTACACAACACATTTCTGGTCTCAAATTATTGCTTTATTATTTCTTACAATTTATAAATTTATGGATTTCTGTCATGATGGTTATTTTCCATAACACTGAATCTGGTAATAAAGAGTTAGTTAATGCTTTAAACTTTATCTGTATGATGGGGAAAATCACACGGATAAAGCAACATACTTGTTTACAGTGGAGTAACTTTTGTCTTCTCAGAAAATATTATATAAAACAGTTATGAGAAAAGAGGCCACAAGAGCCTCGGCCTATGTGGCTGTCACATGACAAACGAATGTCACTTGGACTTGGACCAGAAGACCGAGTTGAGTGGTGAATTAATCATTTCTGTTTTTCATAATTTGTCCTTGGCTACATGATTATTTTTTTCCTTATTCGGATTATGATCAATGTCTGCGTAAGTAGATGTTTTGGGGGAATGTAACATTTTAATTAATTCTGCTCAAATTAACGAAATGACCAATAAAGATTCGCTCATTTTGCTGAACAAGATTCAAAGATCCAAGTCAGTAAAATGATCTCATTTTGCCATCGCTAATGGCAAAGTTGGCTTCACATGTCTTGGAGGAAGCACGTGCAGGCCTCATTCTCCCAGATTGGTAGATGAGGTGCGATAAGGGAGAGTTGCTAGAGGGTAGGAATTGGCAGGACCAATTGGTCACTTGTTGCATTTAAACATGAAAAAGAATTGCTTACAAATTCAATTAATTCTGTTTCATTGGCTGAATTTCTTGATTTTAATGCCTTTTTATGCAGTCATTTAAACATTGTAAAATGTTGTCTGTAGTGATCTGTGTCAGCGCTCTTCTCTGTTTTGACGATGTGATGGTGCAGGTGCATCGTAGACATTTTGACAGCTGGTATCTGATTACAAATAAATTACATACTATGGTATGTAGCTTTCCAGAAAAGCAAACTAAAGACATTTTTAGACAGAGTGCTCTTATTTATTTATTTATTTATTTATTTTTACCACAGTGTAAAATTAGGTTATAAAAAAAAATATTCGCTGTTTTGTTTCATTTTTTAAATTTGTTTTCTTAGTGGAGCTTATTATATATTATATTATTTGCAGAAAAACACAATTTTTGTTAAACCCTTTTTTGGTTGTTTTCCAGAATTCAGTCACAGTGATATTCAACAGGCTTTCCCAGACTGCCACACATATATAGTGTAACATTTGTTATATTAATGTAAGAGTAAGCATATTGTGTTTTAAAGAGTAGTGTTTGAAGTATTGTATTTCATTTACGCTTTCCTGTTAAAAGTGAAGCCATTATTTTGCAGAAAGTGAAACCAGTGTAAAATGGTGTTTTAGACAATGTTCTTGAAAAAAAAAAAAAAAAAACAGGGTTTCCCAGGACTCTGGCACTCATCAGCAGAGAAACCCATTACAATTAACTGAGAACAATGCATCATGTGTGCTTTGAGCACAAGTGCTGACTGTGTACTGCTGTAATGGAGGTGTAACAGTATATCGATCTGTATCAGTCTTTTCTCCGTTAGTGTGTATCAATATGTGGTATTACTGCAGTCAGTTAAATAACAAAAAAGAAAAAAAATCATGGCATGTTAACAAATTAAAAGGCCTGGTCTTTAGTGGCTGTAGTAATCATGAACTTGATGTATTATTAATATTATGTATAAATTATGATATTTTGTTTTGACATTGTCAGGCATGTAATAAGGGTACAGGCCTGAAATAAACTTAGCGAGGACCATATGAAATACAGTAATAAATAAACTTTACTGTTGTGTGCAAAAGTCTGAGACCACACTGAAAAGCTATTTGGGTTTTTTCTTTCATTTAAAATTGGAAATAAACAGAAAGTTTTAGAATTTTTAAATATTTAAAACATTTAAAATATTTAATATTCAGGTTTATGCACTATTTCTAGGTCTCTAGTTAAATCTATGCCAATTTGTGACTATGTTAACTGCTTTGTACAAAAAGGTCAGATTTTTCTCATACTTAATCTCTTCTATTGAAGCACGTGTTCAGACGACACTCCAATAGATTTGAGCTTAAATGGATCATAAGGTTTTGTACAAACTTGTGGAGTCCCCACCAGCTTGAGTGTACACTGTCATTAAAGCAAAAAAGTAGCAATTTTTTTTTAATTCTAAGAATCTCTGAAATTCATGTAAATATTTAAAAGATTTTTCTTTTCACTCACGTTATTGTCAATAATGTCATTTGTACATTTGGAAAATAATGCATTTTCACTAGTGAAGCATTTTCACTAGTGGTCTCAGACGTTTGGATGCCATGGCTTATATGCTGCACATCTTTAAGGAGATTATCACTGTTGTTTGACAGTATCTTACTTAAATCTTGTCATAAATGATGTAGTATAGCAGATGTCAAACACTGTTGGCATGTGTAACGACACTTTATGTCCAGCTGTCGAGCTGTGTCATGTTACCATTGTGATGATAGCTGACATAATATTCATTGCCATGACAGCTTACACCACAGTGTCATGTTTTCTAAGAGAAAATATTATCACAAAACTACAACCCCAATTCCGAAAACGTTGAGAGTATGGAAAATGTTCATAAAAACAAAGAGGAGTGATTTGCAAATGTACTTTGACTTGTATTTAAACAAAAAGAACAAGACAAGGTATTAGATGTTTTACCTAATCAACTGCATAGTTTTTTTTAAAGATAAACGTTTGTTTTGAAATTGATGCATGCAATACCTTCCAAAAAGGTTGGGACAGGGGCAATTTAGGAGTAATAGCGAGGTGACAAGTTGAAATAAGAAGGTGATATGAAACAGGTGAGGGAATCATCTAATCATAATATATAAGGAGCCTCCAAAAAAGGCCTAGTCCTTCAAGAGCAAGGAGGAGTCGAGGCTCGCCAATCTGCCAACAGATGTGCCAGCGAATAATCCAACACTTAGAGAACAACATTCCCTAAAGACAAATCAGTAGGATTTTGGGCTTTTCTCAATATATTTAAAAGATTCAAGGAATCTGGTCAGATCTCGGGGTGTAAAGGGCAAGGCCGAAAAGCACTTTTGAATGCGTGTGATCGCCGATCCCTCAGACGTCACTGTCTTAAAAATCGTCATGAGTCTGTAATGGATATCCTGATATGGGTTCAGGAATACTTTGGTCAACCTTTGTCAACCAACACCATTCGCCGCTGCATCCACAGATGCAAGTTAAGGCTTTACTATGCAAAGCAGAAGCCATACATCAACACTGTCCAGAAGCGCCGCGGACTTCTCTGGGCTCGGTCTCGTCTGAGATGGACAGTAGCACAGTGGAATCATGTTTTGTGGTCAGACGAGGCAACATTTCAAATGGTTTTTGGACAAAACAGCCATTGTGTTCTCCGGGCCAAGGAGGAAAAGGATCAAAATCCTAGCTGTTATCAGCGTCAGGTCCAAAAGCCAACACCTGTCATGGTATGGGGGTGTGTCAATGCCCATGGCATAGACAATTTGCACATATGTGAGGTGTATTATTATTATTTACCGCAAAATAAGGCAATGGAGGCTCCGTACAGTTGTGCAGCTGAAAATATGCAAAATGGATGAATGGGGGAAAATTCCACCTGCTCAACTTAACCAACTGGTGTCTTCAGCACCCAAACGCTAAATAATTGTTGTTAAAAGAAAAGGTGATGTAACACACAGTGGTAAACAGTCGACAGTAAACTTTTATGGAGTGCATTGCAGTCATCAGATTTTAAATTAGTGTATATTTTCAAAAATAATTTAAATTCACAAAGTAGACATCAAATAATGTGTTAATAATGTTTTTTTCAATATAGTGATAATAATGAGTCTTTATTGGTCACATAAATATGCACAGTGAAATTCTTTTCTTTGCATACCCCAGCATGTCAGGAAGCTGAGGTCAGCCATGATATGATGCCCATGGTGTAGAGAGTATTAGGGGCCTTGCTCAGGCCCAGTGGCAGCTTGGTAGTGCTAGGTCTTGAACGCCCGACCTTCCGACCAGTAACCCAGAGCCCTAACCGCCTAAACCACCACTGCCCCAGTTTTTTTTTTTTTGTTTTTTTTTTTTTACATTTCCATACTGTTCCAATTTGTTTGGAATCGGGGTTGTAGATGTTATGGTATATATTGACTTTTTTCTTCATTTAGAAGGGATACTGTATTTGTTTTTGATCATGCTTATATTTAAACATGGTTACATAGTACAACAAGCACTAATGACGTTTTTGACAGAATTTGAGTTGACCCTGTAGAATAAAAGACAATTAATAGGTTTCCTGGTGGAATAGTGGATAGCATTTGGTGCTCTCGTCGCCACAGGGAACCAGCCTCAGACACTGGAGGGTTGCATTGCCAGTCCAGAAAATGGGGAAGGTTGCATCAGGATGGGCATCCATGGTAATACTTGTGTCAGAATTAAAATATGTGGACGGGTGATCCGCTGTGACCCTGAAACGAGAGCAGCCAATAGAGGGTTGGGGGGGGGTGTTCTGTAACCATGATATACAACATCACATCTTTTTTGTTTAATATATAATAAACTCTGTCTTGAAACATGTTAGAAAGAGTACATTGTTATGGCATTAGACATTAGACATGTTAGCACTACCTATCACAGGTAGTGCTAACATGACATAATATCACCGGATGTAAACTGTGAGCATATGGATATCATTCCATATGTGCTTGTTGAACATCTCATTCCAAAGTTGGTCTCCCCTTTGTTGCTGTAACTGCTTTGACTCTCCTGGGAAGGCTTTCCCCTAGACCATTCTGGGAATTTCTACCCATTTAGCCACATGAACATTAGTGAGGTCAAGCAGTGATGTTGGGCAAGAAGGCCTGATGCACAGTCAGCAGTACAATTCATCCCAAAGTGTTCAGTGGAGTTGAGGTCAGGGCTCTATGCAGGCCATTCAAGTTCTTCCACTCTAAAGTGGCAGAGCATGCTGGAACATGTTTGGGCCTCTTAGTTCCAGTGAAGGGAAATTTTAAATCTATAACAAACAAAGGAATCCCATACAATTGCGGCTGTGGTGTAGGCGGGTTGTCCACTAATCGTAGGGTTGGCGGTTCGATTCCCGGCCCAGGTGACTCCACATGCCGAAGTGTCCTTGGGCAAGACACTGAACCCCAAGTTGCTCCTGATGGCAAGTTAGCACCTTGCATGGCAGCTCTGATACCATTGGCGTGTGAGTGTGTGTGTGTGTGTGTGTGTGAATGTGAATGGGAATGAGAACCAGTGCAAAGCGCTTTGGATAAAAGCGCTATATAAGTGCGCCATTTACTTTCAACATTGCGGCAACAGTTTGGGGTAAACCCACTTAAGTGTTAATGGTCACGTGTTGGTTGTTGGCCATATAGTGTACAGTTCCCATTGTAAAATAAAAAATATTGTGGAGCAATTTATCACACATGCAGTGTCCTGTAATCTGTAATCTGCAAACCAAGGTACACGATTGATGTCCATTATAGATTCAAACTTTTAATGAAGTTTTAATGAAATACTGAACGTTTTGGTACTGGGTGGACAGATCTTCAAATCTGACCACCCAGTCCCATCTGCATGAGAGTAAAAAGAAACTTTTTGCATCAAAATATTGCTAGACCTGACAATCATATTTTTCATATTTTTCCACTGGCTTCTTCTGGATGTAGAGATTAAAGAAAACCCAGGCAGCAATTTCAGCACGTTGTTTGGTGCCACAAAAAGTTAGTCTGATATTCAAATACCCCTAATAAATCATTTATTTTTACAGTTTATAATCATCATATTTTACCTGAATTGAAATATTTGATTTTAAGGTTATTTGACCTACATGGGATCATCAGATGTAATGGTCCCCTGGAATACTAGTACACTGAAGTGTTTACCAAAAACAATTCTGAAATAGAGAAAGTACATGTCTCATTCGAAATTCATTCAAAAAAGCCTTCAGGTTTAAGAGACAGGTAAAATTACGAATAAAAGGTGAAGGAAAAACCTACACTCACAATGACTAAATGTGGTTCAATTATTTAATGCTTGATGAAAACCTATGGCATTTTTAGCCTTAAGCCTCAGTGAGCTGAATATAGCAGTCGTGTGTAATGTCAGGTGCTACCGGAAGAACACTACTCATGGGAGGTAAAAGCAGTGGTAAAAAAAAATATAGCTGGAAAAATGTCACAAACATTGCAATGTGACTCAGTGCAAAAAGATAAAAGAGAATGATAAAGTTATAGAGTGGTTGCCATACAGATAAACAGGAGACATGGAAAATGTGCATGGAATTCTGGCAACATTTTTACTGCTCAGTAATGTGGTATACAATTCTGCAGTTGATTTCCACACCTGAAAACACAAGTAGAAATAACACAGAAAATGCAGAAAAAGAAAACACAAAACCCAATTTATTCGTGTTGAATATCTCCTGGTGGCAACAGAAATTTACATTTGATTATGAGACATAAAATCATTTAGATCTTTTTTATGAGATCAGAGACAGAAAGCTTGTCTCTTGTTGATAGAAAAGCTATGCCTAATTTGCACGCAGTCCATGTTTACAGATGTGAAACGTTGCAATAGTACCATGGAGGAACAAACAGAGCATGAGAGCAGCTCTTTAAAACAAGCAGATGTAAGATGGTACCGTTCTCATTCCCACGTACAGATGACAGTTAAGGGACAAGTAGGCACAAACCTTAAGAGGAGGAAGTTTTACAAGTAGTAGGAGCCTAACAAAATCCTGTTCCAGAATGGCAATGCCCCTGTGCACAAAGCAAAGTTCATAAGTACATAGTTTGCAAAGGTTAGAGTGGAAACTCAAGTGACCTGTACAGAGCCCTGACCTCAACCCCACTGAACACTTCTGGGATGAATTGGAATGGTGACTGTGCATCAACATTCTTGCACGACATCAGTGCCTAATCTCACTAATGCTCTTGTGGCTGAATGAGCAGAAATTCCTACAGCTATGTTCCAAAGTGTAGTAGAAAGCCTTCCCAGGAGAGTAGAGACTGTTATATCTGCAAAGGGTATAATGGCTGTGTCCACAAACATCTTTGTCCAGTCTGTGTAAACTCTAGAGACTGTTTTGCAGTAAAATCCCAGGAGATCAGCATTTTCTGAAATACTCAAACCAGCAGATCTGGAACCAACAACCATGTCAAAATCAAAGCCACTAAGATCACATTTACCCCCATTTTTATGTTTGAAGTGAACATTAACTGAAGCTCTTGACCTGTATTTGCATGGATTTATGCATTTTCCTACTGCCACATGATTGGCTGATTGCATGAATGAGCAGGTGTACAGGAGTTCCTAATATAGTAATCAGGGAGTGTATATGAACATAAAAGTAAATCCTGTCTGAATAGTACTTAAATCTGCTAATATCTGTGTGTGTTTTGAGGCAACTTGGTCACTCCTTTTACATTATATGTAGATTTCTGCTGTAGAGTCTGCGCTTATGTAGAGGGAACCAGAGTGAAAGAAAGCCCCTGCACATACGTTCTGTATCTCTAAGTTAAGTAAGAAATGCCTGTCCAGTCCATCAGTAGGGGAGAACACTCTGGCTGACTGGAGAACGGTGATAAGCACTGGGTGGGCTCCAGTGGCAAACCCCTAAGCTAAGGAGCGAAGGAACGTCGTGGCTTGTACTGGCCTCGGGCATGCCAAGAGGTCACATATTGATCTCTCACTGATGTTCATGTACTCCTGTCAGCTTAGTTTAGATTCCCATGTCTCCAGCTGTGGAACTCAGCATTGATACCAGCCATTAGCCTTTGCCCTATTACAATCCACCCAGAAAATCTCTCTCCCCTCCTCCTTTTCTCTTCTGACATCCAAAATCATGCCTGGCACTGATTTGAGGTCTTTGTTCCGACTAGCTGGACAAAAGAGTAAATTGACCCTTCAGCTTCTAGGTATTTGCAGTCTTGCCAAAGACAAACTGAATATATTAAGACATTAACAAACTGATGCAACAGTTAGGCGAGGGTTACATGTCATGTCTGAATAGAGAGTTGTGTATTATGCCTGAGATTTATTTTAAGGTAAGATCTGCAGAGCTCAAGAGCTTCAGATTAGACACCTTTGTGGGAACTCTGGCTCGGAGGTTTTCTATCTCCAACAATCAGTCTTTCTATTTCTAATTCTCATCAAATATTTAGAGAAGTGCTGTAATGCCGGTTTACGAGGGTGTGCTGAGTATAGATGTTTTTTCCTTTCCAATTGTTTTCAGTGCTCTGATAAAAGTCGAAAGGCCTGCAACTGTTCCTAAATTAATTCTGTAACATGTAGTGTTGATAATTTGCATAGCCAGTGGTAGCCCTGACACAAATAGAATTTTTTTTATGCCCTTAACATAGAGCATTAACTCTCTTCTTGTTAAATCTATTCACTAAAGTAGTGTTCAGCCTACTTAGGCAATTATTCTGTCACATGCAGCGTATTCTTAAAACAAAATCATTCATCAAATTAAAGCATAAAATGTGTAGTTGTACATGGATTTGTCCTTGTCCAGCTCCAAAGCACATTCTGGTAGATCAAATCTGCTGTGGTTGTATTTAGCTTGTTTAAATGCTGTTGTCTTGATCTGTAAGGAACGTTGTGGGTTAGGCATGTCCTGTTTTATCCCCACCGTCGCTGGCTCTCAGAGGGGCTGTTCAGATGGATGGGCGTGTTATGGCATTGTGTGTATGTGTGTGTGTTTCACCCTGTGAAAGCATTAGCTGTTCCCTGGGGAGAGACTGTTTGACCAGAGCCTGTCTTTTACAGCTCTCCCTCCACCTCGGCGCAGAGTGAGATTTCTGCAGAGCCACCACTTTGCTGAAATGTCACAGAAAAGTTATGACATCTCATTGCTTTCCTGTCCAGATTGTATTAGAACTGAACTAGAGGAAGAAGAAGAAGCAGATTCCAGTAGAAATTATTAAAGAGGCCCACAAAGACATGATACTTACAGTAGCATCACACATATCCACCTCTAGCAGCAGTTTTTGAAATGTAAAATGCCTCATGCATACATTTCTACCTTTTCCTTCCCAGTGTTAGCTGATATCAACTCATTGGACATTTGTTTTGATCTCTTCCTACACCATTTTTTGGAGATGTCTCTTGTTGTCACATCCGCAGACTTTTTGGCTTTCTACTGTTCGAGATTTAGCTATTTTTTGTAGGTTAAACTGAGTTTGTGTTAAACAATTGAATCAATCGAGCGGACCAGTGGGCAGACAGACAAGCTGGAATGGATGGTCAGACTGACCTACAGAGACAGGTTGATGACAGAAGGGAGCAATGGAGGTGTGAATTTGGCAAGCAGGGTGTCAGGTAAACAGTCATAAAACCAGTTTCTGGGAAGCATAGACTTTCTGTACTGTAATATGCTCATGTGTATGTCTGAGGCATTTAACTATGAAGTCGCATGCCAGCACTAAGTCTACAGAATTGCTATAAGTGAACGGGCCAGTGACACCCACGCCTACATGCCGGTTGCTACCATTTCCCTTTCAATTAGCTGTCTCGGCTCCAAGCCCACACTGTCTTGTACTGAAACCCTTGCAGTTACTGGCCGCCAGGTTCTCGTCTACAAATTACACACAACCACCTGTGTTGTGTGCATATGGTCTTAGCTGTGATGGATATATAGCAAAAGTGCAATTTTCAGTGTCTGGGGCAGGTGAATAGCTCTATGAGGATGACGTGGGGAGCTGCAGAATTACTGATAGCTGTCATTGTGTGTGTATGTGTCAAGGATAAACCCAGAGGCCAGAGTCAGCCTTCTGGGTTGCTCATATTGAATCCACTAATATAAATGCACACAATGTGCTAATTACAAGATGCCGAAATGGACAGAGTGTATTACAAGGAGAATGTAATGAGACATCTATGAGCTTGTTCAGATTAAGTGGAACAAAAGTGGAGTTGTTAGAACTCTTTACTGTTCAGTCTGACTTGCTGTCAACAGCATATTTGACCCATCTTTTTCTGGGAGTGTGATTTATTGAAGGCTTGCACTCACTGATGCAAGGTGATGTGCCCCTTCTGCACATCACTGTCACTGATAAGACCCAGCACTGCAGTGTCATCGGCAGATCTGAGCAATATGACGGCTGCGCTGGTGGAGGTGCAGAGGCTGGAGCGTGAGGCCTGAAGTAATGAGGAGAGCGTGAAGCGTGCAGCATTCACAGCCTGACAGTTTGAAGAGTCTGCATGCCCACATAGTTCCTTCTGGCGTTGTTGCATTGTGTTAGCCCACTCATTACCTTTGTAATGATTTTTGTGTGTAATTGGGCGAGTTGACATTTTACGGCAACCTTTTTGTGAGACTTTCATTTCATAAAATGTTTATTTCACTGCCTAATGATATTTCATTATTACACATTTTCTGCATTCATTTGGGTTGGACAGTGTTTACAGAAAATTGTTTGTCTAAGGTTTTTTTACTATCTAGAATGTATACACACTGATTCAGTGGTCTGATTTGGGTGTTTTAAAAGACTGAGATTTTTTTAAATGCAAATTTGCTTTTGGGTTTTCATTAAGATGTCTAGCTTTATGGGGGCAACCATTCAAAGGCCTTTATAAAGCTAATTAGTTCTGCAGGGAGATCTGTAGGCCAATCACACTGTATAGAGAAGTGACATTTGTTTGCTATGCAAATACAAAAGGCTAATTATTATCTAATTAAAAGCCAATTGCACCGAATGGGTAAAATATATCTGAGCCTTAATAGATGTCCCATGGGACAGGCAGACCAATCCATAAAGACACTTTGTTGGCTTGTGTCTGTTTTCTATCCACAGAGCTGTGTGTGTGAGTTTGTGTTGTTTGCATTGACCATTAAGCTGTTCATAATGGGAATTAATAAAGCTAAAGTAATATAGAGAGGTTTATTAGTTTGTAGAAATGAGAGTACTCTTACCAGTGTAGTTATCTTCAGTAATTGTTATCAGATTGCAATCACATGATAGACATATCTAAAGTGCTGTATCACTTTATTTTGTCTTTGCAAGCAAATAAGAAGTCCTTAATAGCACACTTAGTAAATAAAGCCCTCAAGTGTCTCGCTGACCTTTTCCTCTGTCGGCCAGCTCTTAGCTAAAGGCTCATTCTTGCTGCTCAGAGAAAAGTCCCATGCTGCTTCAGCACTAAAGGTCCAAGCCTCTCAATGAGAGAAGTATGGAGGAGGCAGGGAGTCATTTTTCACTGCCTCCACACGCTCTGCAGGCTTCCCAACACAGAGCAGACTCATTCTCCTCCATCAACCTACCTCAATGACACGCCAAAACAAGGCAGTTTAAAGTGAGGTTTAATGGGCTGAGGTTGACCTCTGACGTTCATATGAAGGAAATTCATAGTGAATAAAGAGAATGTTCTAGTCTAGTCTAGGCATTTTTTACTTGATTCAGAGACAAAAATAGGCACTTTGCTATTGGACAAAGAAAAATCTACAGTTTTGCTACCTTTTTGCAATTGGTACTTGACCCAAGAGTCAAGGCACTAACCAAGGACCATCTTTTATACTCATTACCCATTAAAACCTGGTCCTTGACCTCACCTTGTGTTCTGTGTGTGTGGTCTCAGGTAGGATGGTGGGAGAATGGCGTGCTGCGTTTGCGATACCCGGCCTGGTCTCGGTACGGCCCCTTCCTGCAGCCACCCGATGATGCACAGCACCTGCGGGTTGTGACCCTGGAGGAGAGGCCTTTCGTCATTGTGGAGCTGGCCGACCCCGCTTCTGGAACCTGCATCAGGGATTCTGTGCCCTGCCGACGACCTCTCAATGCCACGTCAGTATAATGCCAAGTATAACACCCCACGTTACACCATTACTCTCTGCCTAAAGTCTTAGTTCAACCAAGAATTGTTTCATCATTTCATCATTGATCAATTTAAGTATCCTTGCATGGAGTTGAAATGTGTAATATTATCTAGTTTGCATAACCTTTTTTAACTACTCTGATATGGATATGTTTTATTATATAATTTGCAAATATTTAACACATTAAATTCTACAATAATTAAACAAGATTCATTCAATAATATATAAAATAAGACGCACAATTTTTTTTGTTTCTCAAATAAAAAAATTGGTTCAGTAATATGTAGTGCACAAACATGCCTGCCTATCATCTATTTGTGGAATCTGCTGTTTATTTGTGGTTTTATTCAACACATGGCACATGTTTGAACCTTCTGGAGGCATTTTTTTAAGCACAGACTTGTACAAATCAGTCTATGAATGTGTGTATATTCTCATCGGGTCTTCATCAGCATACCATGTGTTCAGCCTTTGAAAGCCCTGCTGGCTCTCTTTTTTTGGTTGGTGGCAGGTTGGAGATGTTTGGTGTACTTTACATTACCGTAATTTTCGGACTACTGAGTGCTGAACTTTAAAAAGAAAAACAATTTTGTACATATATAGGCCGCACTTGTCTATAAGCCTCAGTTGTCCACATTGTAACATGAGATATTTACACAGAAAGATTTTTTTAACTTTTAATTAAATTAGTACCGTAAATTCTTTTTTCCGAACAGTGCATGCAATACGGCTGTTTAAAAAAAACTAAAAAATACAGTTGCCTACCAGGAAAAGTCATTGATCACTATCTTCATCTTCCTCCTGCGCACTAAAACCACTAAAGTCATCGTCTTCAGTGTTGGAATTGAACAGCCTCAGAATTACTGGTACTTCATCACACACTTCCTCAGTCTCTATTCTTCTTTTCTGTTGTCTTTTTACATCGAGTCAGTTCTTCACTCTGCCGTCTCCGACGTCTCACCATCGATTCACTGATGCCAAGCTTACGTGCAGCAGCTCGATTTCCTTCTTCGACAGCCAGATCGATCGCCTTTAACTTGAAAGCTACATATGCATATGCATTTCTTCATGTGTTTTCCATGATGAGGGGGTGTGCATGAAGCGCAAAACGACTGACCTGAAGAATGTAGTGTGAGCACGTTAGATTTAATTCGAACAGTTTCATTGGTCCACTGTGACCTGTTGGGTAATTTCATCTGTCCGATGTGACGAGGTAAAATGTTTTGGCGGCATGAAGCTCGTTAGCCCGTAAAAATCCATAAATTCGCCGCATCATTGTTTAAGCCGCAGTGTTCAAAACGTGTGAAAAAAGTAGCGGCTTACAGTCCGGAAAAAACGGTAATTATATTTATATTCTGCTAGTGGTTTCATGGTTAGCATGTTTGTGTCGGACCTCCAGGTTTGGGGGTTCAATTCCACCCTGTGTGCGTGGAGTTTGCATGTTCTCCCAGTGTTTTTGGGGTTTCTTTCCCCTGTGATGGGTTGGCACCCTGTCCGGGGTGTCCCCCACCTTGTGTCCCATGTCCCTAGGCTCCAGGCTCCCCCAGAATCCTGTGTAGGATAAGCACTAGAGTTGAGGTACCCAATCTCAGACTTGGACCCGAGTCTGTACTCGAGTCCAATTATGAACTTAGACTTGTAATACACTCGGGTAAAATTGTACTCGAACCTGACACAGACTCGGACCTTTTGGACTCTGTAATTTTTCAATACAGTTGAGTGTGTGTCATGTGTAACATGAAAAGAAAGATAAAAAAATAAATAGCAACATTTTCAAACTCCTCTCCCGGAAAATCCAAAAGTCTCCCAATAGCGGTTCCCTGATGGCCTCAAATTATATACAATATCCTGGAAATTAATTTTTTTGAGAGCAAGCAAGAGACCAGTAGGAGCAGAGAGCGAGGCTGCCCAAGTGACAGAAGCGAAAGAGTGACAGAGAGCGTAATCTCATTGGTCTCTCTTTCTGCTAGCTAGACCTATCAGTTTTCTCTGTGGGCAGGCTTTATAGTCAACCTCTCTCTCTCTTCAGTTCATCCATCAGTTCAGTGTATCGCTGTAGTTCAGGATCACTGTAGTGTTAATGTGTGTCATGGCAGAGTGTCCAAAAACAGAAAAAGGAAATACAAATTGCACTTCACCCCAGACCTAAAGTGTACCCCTGCATCATGGGGTCAAAAATAACAACAGTTTTGCAAGTTTTCAACAGCGACTTTTCGATTGCCCATGGTGGGTTAATGACAGTAAAAGACATGTTGAGATGAGTTTAACAGGTGTCATTTGTTCATTAGTATAGCCAATGTTATAGTAGCTGGCTAGTGGCCAAATTCCCTGTAGACTTGCTTAAAGTTGTAATAGAATTTAAAAAAAACCCAAATGATATGAATATAATATAATAGTACACATTAAGTATATATTTTTAGTATCACATTTAGCATTAAGCTATTACCATTGAGGCTGCCATGAAAATACTTAAAAATGAGTGTGTGTGTGTGTGTGTGTGTGTGTGGGGGGGTATGGGTGAGATGGGGTTGCAGGGGTGGTGGAGTTTTTGCAGGGTTGGATGTCAGCATAAAATTAAGATAACAAGTAATTAATGAATGTCTGCCTACCACACTTGAAACGCAAGTGTGAGTACCACCTCGTCATGCGAGTCCCGAAGTGAGTTCTCTTTAGCGGCTTATTATGCTTGGAAAGTCAAATAAATACACACGTCATGTTAAAATGCAGGTCTGGCCGAGTATTCTTGCAAACACAGTCAGTTATTCCTTAAGTGAATGTAAATAGTCAGTACGGTATATTGGATCGGTGCATTAGGTCTTAAAGTGACAGTAGTCTAATCCATCTTTACTACTGTCTGTGCCATTAATATCAATCAAATAACAAACAACAATAACAAAAGAATATCACTCACTCCTTTGACTGAAAAACTTCAGTAAATTTAATAAGAATCACTCTATATGTCATATAATGAAGTCTCTTTTATTTTGCATTTAATTGCTTAATTCAATTTCCGTAGTATTTCTTATTTGAATTACACTGATATGATAACATATCATTATCATGAAATAAGATTGTAGTCATATCACCCGCCCTTAAACATTAGTATTTGGTGATTCTAGTCTTGAATTTCCTCTAAAATGTGAAATGTACTTCTTAATGTAGAAAATATCATAAACCCTGCTGATAGGGATTTCATTTTCATTTTAGGAATAAAAATGAAAAATGTTATAAGAACAGAGATGTGTTCAGAAATGAGTTTGTTGTAATTCATAAACAGATTAACAGCAGTTATAAAGCATGAAGCTTGTTGTTGACATGCTGCTCTACTCTGTACTCTCTCTGTCAGCCTAAATAACTGGGGGCTAGGCATCAAATAATCAAAATGTCAACTCGAAAACACTCGAGGACACAATATAGTGTGATACAAAATAGGTTAATTTGTATTTTCAAAAACTTGTAATATAATAAAAGTTCTACATTTACCTCTATATCCTTTTTTTCTTTGAAAGCATTTTTTGACAGAAAACTAGTTGAGATGCTGACGACATGAAATAAAAATATTATATTGCAAGATGTAATAGTGGTATTTTTTGTTACATTTATGTTGTCATTGGTTTGGGAAAGGTTTGTGAAAATATTAATTTAACAGCTCAGTTTTGAGTTTACAATTGCAATTTCAAATCTTTTTTCAGTTTAATTCATTGTTTCACTCCGACAAGGAATCGATTGGTTAAGGAGTTGGTCTCAACTCAAACTTGACAAAGGTTGAATTGGACAAAAGTCTAATAAGCAGTATAGAATATACTCTGATGGATGGATGGATGGATGGATGGATGGAATATTCTGCTAGTTTAAATAAGAAAGCTGATTTAAAAGTACAAAAGGTTCAAGGTATACGAATGCACTGTGGTTATGATTAAGATGTTCTGATTTTTTAGGTGAAATAATGTACAGTGCCCTCCACTAACATTGGCACCCTTGGTAAATATGTCTCGGAACCCTTGTAAAAATGGTCTTTATTGTTATATTGTTATTACTTTTTGATGTTTTGCTCACAAAATACTCATGGATATTAAACAATTACAAACAAAACAGGTTTATCCACATGTATAATATAAATATATTTGTGCTACCTCCCTTTGCCAACATAACCGCTCTAAGTCTTCTCCTCTAATGCCTGATGAGGTTGGGGAATACATGGCAAGGGCCCATTCCTCTATACAGAATCGCTCCAGATCCTTCAAATTTTGAGGTCCACGCTGGTGGACTCTCCTCTTCAGTTCACCCCGCAGGTTTTCTATGGGTTTCAAGTCAGGTGACTGGGATGGCCATGGTGGAACCTTGATTTAGTAATGCAGTAATGCATTTTTGTGCTAATTTTGATGTGTTTTGGATGATTGTCCTGCTGAAAGACCCAACCATGGCCCATTTTAAGCTTTCTGGAAGAGGCAGTCAGGTTTTCATTTAATATCTGTTGATATTTGATCGAGTTCATGATGCTATGTATCCTACCTACGTGTAAAGGTCCTCTGGCAGAAAAACAGCCCCAAAACATTACAGAGGCACCGCCATATTTAACCGTGTGCATGAGGTACTTTTCCATATGGATACTTCTCTGTTTGCACCAAAACATGGTGTTTATTGATAAAAAACTCTATTTTGGTTTCATCTTACCATAGAACCCGATCCCATTTGAAGTTCTAGTAGTGTTTGGCAAACTGAAGACGTTTGAGTTTTTTGGCCACTCGAACCATCCTCTTTACAGTGTGTTGAGACAATATAGAATTAATGTCTTAATCATTTCCCCGATGGGCATGTTCAATGCTTGTGCTATATTCTTATAGCCATTTCACATTTTGTGAAGCTCAGTGACCTTTTGCCGCATATTACAGGTATATTACTGAATTTCCCCTTGGGGATCAATAAAGTATCTATCTATCTATCTATCTATCTATCTATCTATCTATCTATCTATCTATCTATCTATCTATCTATCTATCTATCTATCTATCTATCTATCCATCCATCCATCCATCCATCCATCCATCCATCCATTCATTCCTTGGTCTTACCCATTGTTATAAATGACTAAGGGAATTTGCCCTATTTGTTACCTCATATTTATACCCATGTGAAACAAGAAGTTATGGTTGAACAATTTTTTGTTCCTAGTCACCCAGGTGTACATTTCTTTTTTTTTTTTTTTTTTTTAATATCATTGGGAACATACTTCAAATATATTTTTCTCATATTGATTCATAGGGGTGCCAATAATTCCACACCCATTTTTAACAAATATTTTCTTTTGCTATACCTGTGTTGTGTTTGCACTTGTTTGATATTCGTGAGAACAGCGTATTTTTGAATATTTCTTTTAGCAAAAGATCAAAAGGTTAAACAATAAAGACAATTTTTTGGCTGTTTTGCTGTGGTTGTTGTACCTGTAAATCTATTCCTCACTAAGAGCCTCAAATATCTCAGCTCACTCTAAGCAGTGCTTTAAAGGCTTCTTAATGGGCTTGTGGGCTTCTGAATGCATTCACATTATTATTCACTATTCCTATCCATCAGGAACTCATCTTGTAGCTGGAGATTAGGGTTGGCTTTAGACATGGACAAAACATGAATGAATGATAGGCAAAGGAACATGTAGAACTGATATTACAGCATTCTGAATAGGCTTATAGGGTTTGTAAATGCATTTGAATGCAGACCAGATAGGATTTTCTTGAGAATTTCATGTTTCATGGTTGCTACAGGAATATGTCAGATCAATCTTAAATTACAAATAAAAGAAAATAGCTGAGAATGGTAGCAGAGTGGTTAAGCTTCTGTTCTGAAAACTGGATGGTTCAAATCCTGTAACTACTGCCGAACCGTGACAGCTATATTCTTGCGATACATTCCCCCTTACTTGTAATTGGCTTCAGATATAAGGGGCTGCCAAATGAATAGATGTAAATAGAAACTGGCTAGCCATAAATGCACATCACAAAAGTTCCATGTTAAAAAATAAGTCATGAAATGCCAGAGACTAATGATCCTTTTCATTTTATTTAGTCATTGTGGGACTGATTTCTGCAACCTCTTAATTTTGATGAAAAGCTGAACTGTGGTACTTAGAGGTCAGAGAGACATTTATCGTAAATGAGCTTCATCCCTTGATGGTTATTGTAGAAACTCTTTTACCAGCTTGTACATAACACCAGCAAGCTTTCCTACAGTGACAAGTTAAAAAACCCTCAAAAATGGATAATGACACAACATTTTTTTTTTGCCATTTTTTCCGCCATCAGAGTCAAAATAAGATCTCATTGTTACACCATTTGTCACCATTCTTTAATTTCACTCCCATTCTATCTGTTTCTCATTGTCTTTGGCAGGTAAGACCCAGGCAGGGCTGCACAAGTCCAGAGGCTACATTCACTGCTACTGTTTTTCCATCGATCTGTCACTCTTGTTCTCTCCCTCGTTTTTTGAATGTTTGCCTTATGGCTATCTCTACACACCCTCGCTCATCATGTAGCCCGTCAGTCTGCTTGAGTGCTTGAGGTATTAATGTGTCTCATGTGGATACTACCTTATTGCAGACACACTGACCTAGGGTGTTTGCACGCGCGTGTGTGCACGTGTGTGTGCGCGTGTGTGTGCGCTTGTGTGTGTGCGTGTGTGCGGGTGTGTGAGGGTGTGTGAGGGTGTGTGTCCTTGTGAGTGAGTGAAGCAGGTTTGTATATGCATGCTTTCTGCTACTCACTGCTTATTGCTTCTTCATCTCATTATCCTCACCTCTCACTTCATCAGACTTAAACTTTTAACCCTCTTTCTCTCTCTCTCTCTCTCTCTCTCTGTTGTCTTCTCACATTCTTTTTCTCTCACTTTTTCATCCTTCATTTTTCCCTTTCCGCTTCTTGGTTCTTTGCACAGAAATAATTAATACTAATATGTTTGGTGACAACTTCAGTACAGTTAGGTAATACATTCTACTTCCTCCCTTCTTTTTCACATTTCATCTTTCTCCCTCTGTTGTTTTTCCCCCCTGTGGTTATAGGGCTCATCAGGAAGGGGTGGCTCCTGTGAAACAGTGTTGCAAGGGCTTCTGCATCGACATCCTCAAGCGTTTGGCCAAGATTGTGGGCTTCACTTATGATCTCTATCTGGTCACCAATGGAAAACATGGGAAGAAGATTGACGGTGTGTGGAACGGCATGGTGGGGGAGGTAAGGATGGCCCTTCAGTACCTATTTTCCCCTCCAGAAACATTGTTTTGTTGCATTTACCCTGACTGATGTTCTTTTTCAGTCTGCTGATGAAAGAGTTTATAATGGGAGACTTTATAACACACAGTGTAGATGTGGTATACTTTGAGGAGGACATCTAAAATAACTGCCGTACCTCACTGTACATATGAAGTGGCACAGAATGTCACAAAAATGTCATGCTCTGCAGTAATTAAAACCAAAAATGATTTTTCAGCCTGATGCTATAGGAGAACCCTTTTAAGTTACACAAAGAACCTTTTACTCTCAAGTTCTTTAGAGAACCACCTATTTACTGATGCCTTAATGAACCTAGAAATGGTACAACAGTGCCACAAGGAACCATGTTATCCAAGGAACCAAAGTAAGGTTCTTAAGAGTGATGCCAGGACAACCTTTTCCAGTCCAACAAAGAACCTTACTGGGTTAACTTTAACCTGTTAAGGGATAGTACCTTAAAGAACCAATACCCTGCTCTGAAGAACCCATAATGAAATATAAATAACTTCTTTAATCTCCAAAGGACCATGCAGCTTAACTCAAGAAAGCTATACAATGAAAAATCTTTTCCCTTTCAAAGGGAACTTCGACGTTGCATTTAGCATAACAGTATGGGAAGCGCATTGCGCGCGTGACCGGTATCTGAAGCTTGTGTAAAATCATGCCTCTACTTATAGGCCTGCCATGATCAGGTGACGTGGCAATTAAGTGCGTCGCATGATATATATATATGGCACCTGTGAACCCCGCCGCCAGCCTTATTATCTTCAGTGAGACTGCATGTCGGTGGTTTGTGGAATAGAAAAAGAAACGCTTCATTTCTCCTAAGTATTTCTCATTATCTCTCAACTTTTCTATCCCTTTTTAAGAAAAGGAAAGGAAAGAACGAATGAATGAGTGAGGGAAAAGTTGAGGCAGCCAGCCGTCTCAGGTCCTGGGGTTCTTGTATAGATTTGGAAGGGGAGCCTGAGATGAGCGCAGCTCTATCTCTTGCTCTGTCTTCCGGGTCCGGCTCTCCGCCTGACTTTAGAGCTCGCGTTCCGACTCCTCCTTCCCCTATGCAAAGCCAAAACACCCTCGCTGACTCTGAGGAGGCGGTAGAGGGCGCCATTTCACCAATAACTGACAGCAGCTCTCAGGCATATAAAGAGCTGCTTGAGGTGATCACTAGGGCGGTCCAGAAGATGAATCTAGACTGGCCTGGGGAAGAGGAAGTGGCTCGTAGCAGGCTGGATGAGCGCTTCCTCTCCAGTGAAAATAAACACAAAGCTCCCTCACACTACAGAAAACTCCCCTTTTTCCCAGAAGTGCATGAAGAGATTTCACGCTTCTGGTTTATAACCCTGCAAAGTCTGATTACTCAGCCATCGTGGGGAGTGTGCAGCACGGCTATGTGGTGATGCCAAAGGTGGAGGAGGCGCTTGCGACCCACCTATCTCCATCTACGGCGGGTAATTTAGGGAGGCCAACTTTACCGTCTAAGCCATGTAAAGTCACTTCGGGGTTGGTGGGCAAAGCCTATGCGGCAGCGGGTTTTGCTTGTGGGTCCCTGCATACAGTGGCAGTGTTGCAGGCCTACCCGGCAGACCTGCTGAGTGAGCTGGATACTGGTGAGGGAATTGGGCCAGAGGCAGTGCCAGAGCTGCGCCGCGCCACAGATTTATCTCTTCGGGCGACCAAACAAACAGCTCGTCATATCGGCCGTTCAATGGGTAGCCTGGTTGTGGCAGAGAGGCACCTTTGGCTCAACCTGTCAGGGATGGGGGACAAAGATAAGGTCTCCTTGCTGAACGCCCCTGTTGAAGCTTCCGGCCTGTTTGGTGGCGCAGTCAATGCTATCGCTGACAGGTTTCGCGGCGCAAGACAGCAAACGGTGGTGTTCAGCCAGTTCCTTCCCTGTCCCATCAAGTTCGCACGGGCCTCCATGAGTGGAGCCCGGGCCAGTGCTAGTGCGAGGGAGATGCAGAAGACGAGTGTGGCGGCCCGCCTCCCCCCGCAGAAAGCCAGGGTGACCGGTCGGCCACAGCCACAGCCACAGCCTGCTAGGAGGCCTGATCTAAGAATGATCATAAATGCAAAGCAGGCAAGGAAGGAACGGTCCTGATGGGTCACGGAGGGACATATCAGGGGACATGAGGCGGCCAGGGCAACCAGCCCCCAGTGCTACTGTAGGGCCTGCCCTGGCCGAGGCCGTCCCACATTTCCAGTCTTTTCTGGTCAGTGAGCTGTCACAGGGCGACGGAAATCTGATGCTTTCCCTCCAACAAAATGTGGAAAAGCTGACATCACTGAAGGACCATTTGGCAGCATAGAAACTACTGCCGAATGTGTCCCCATGGGTTCTGGCTACCATAGAAAAGGGTTACCAGGTCCAGTTCAGAGCTCGACCCCCCCGGTTCAGAGGTGTGCTCACGACATTTGTCAGCACAGAGCAGAGCCCAACATTAGCACAGGAAATAAGTTCCCTTTTGGACAAAGGGGCCATAGAGCATGTACCCCATTCTCTTTTTACAGTCGTTATTTCCTGGTCCGCAAAATAGATGGGAGTATGCGGCCAATTTTGGATCTGCGTCATCTGAACCGTACTCTTCGGACATACAGGTTCAAGATGCTGACGCTCAAACTTATCGTGCCACAGATTCAGTCCGAGGACTGGTTTGTGACGATAGATCTGAAAGACGCATATTTCCACATAGGAATATCGCCCAGTCACAGGAAGTTCCTGAGGTTTGCGTTTGGAGAAAACACATACCAATTTCGGTTCTCCCCTTCAGGCTGGCTTTATCCCCTCGCACCTTCACGAAGTGCATGGATGCTGCTCTGGCTCCCTTGCGACTCCGGGGCATCCGTGTACTAAACTACTTGGATGACTGGTTAATTCTAGCACGATCCAGGGAACAGGCGGTTCAACATCGAGATGTTGTTCTCGCCCACATGAGAAGTTGGGGCTCAGGTTGAACCTCAAGAAAAGTATGCTTTCCCCAGTGCAGAGGACAACTTTTCTAGGGGTCATATGGGATTCTACTACGATGGGGGCGTTTCTATCCCCAACACCCGTACAATCGATCCTATCAACTTTGAGCAAGATAAAGCGAGGTCTGGGCATCCCCTCCAGCTTTTACGAGAGGCTGTTGGGCCTTATGGCAGCAGCAGCCAACGTCATACCATTGGGCCTATTGCACATGAGACCGTTTCAGTGGTGGCTGAAAAGTCGGGGGTTTCATCCGAGGATGAAACCGCTGAGAGTAATCAGAGTCACGCTGCGATGCCTACGTGCTCTGAGTGTTTGGAGGTGCCTGCAGTTCCTAGCCTCGGGTCACACTCTAGGGGCGTCCCCTTACTGTAAGACGGTAATGACAGACGCGTCCCTCACAGGCTGGGGCGCAGTCTTAAATGGCTGTCCAGCTCACGGTCTTTGGAACGGCCCTCATCTGAAGTGGCATATAAATCGCAACCTAGAGATGCGGGCCGTATTCCTAGCACTGAAATTCTTTCTCCCTCAGTTGAGAAGTCACATTGTGCTAGTTGTGTCAGACAACACAGCTTTGGTCTTCATATATCAACCACCAGGGAGGGTTACATTCACGCCCCCTGTTCAGACAGGCGCAACTAATCCTCCTCTGGGCAGAGGGAAAGTTATTGCCAGTGAGTCCAATGTACATTCCGGGCAGTCGGAATGTAGGGGCAGACATCCTGTCGAGGCAGGGGCTGAGACCCGGGGAGTGGAGGATCCATCCACAAGTGGTGGAGTCCATATGGCGGAGGTTCGGACAAGCGGAAGTGGATGTGTTTGCTTCCGAGGAGACAACACACTGCCCGCTGTGGTTCGCCCTCACTCCTCCTGCCCCATTGGGGCTGGATGCCATGGTGCACACGTGGCCGTGGTCACGTCTATATGCTTTCCCCCCGATTGCTCTGCTCCCACAAGTTCTAGTGAGAGTTCGCCAAGACCGTCCACATCTGCTGCTAGTAGCACCTTATTGGCCAGCTTGAATTTGGTTCTCGGAGATAATGTCCCTCGACAGCACTCCTTGGGAGATTCCCATCTGCAGGGACCTACTGTCTCAAGCCGGAGGGCTGATCTATCACCCTCGGCCAGAACTATGGAAACTGTGGGTCTGGCCCCTGAGGGGCACCAGCTCATAGATTCTGGTCTCACAACTGAGGTTGTAGAGACCATGTTAAATGCTAGAGCACCATCCACAAGGAAATTGTATGCACTCAAGTGGCGGCTTTTTGTCTTGTGGTGTGAGGAATGTCAGTTAGACCCAGTGAATTGCGCAATAGGTACAGTCTTGGAATTTCTGCAAGTACGTTTCTCAGCAGGGTTGGCTCCTTCTACAATCGGGGTTTATGTGGCCGCCATTTCGGCCAGCCATGCCCGTTTTGATGGAGCCTCTGTGGGGCAGCATCCTCTAACTTCGAGGTTCATGCGTGGTGTCAGACGGTTGAGGCCCATCTGCAGGCTGTGAGTACCTTCCTGGGACCTTTCTGTGGTCTTGGAAGGTCTGTCTGAAGCCCCATTTGAGCCCTTAGAGTCAGCCTCGGAGAAGCTTCTGACTCTAAAGGTAGCTCTTCTACTGGCCCTGACATCTCTCAATCGAGTGGGGGATCTACAAGCTCTCTCGGTTGCCCCCCCGCCTTGACTTCGCCCCTGGACTGGCCAAGGCCTTCCTGTATCCTAGGCCGGATTATATTCCTAAAGTGCCTACATCGGCTGCCCACCCTGTGGTATTACAGGCCTTCTGCCCTTCTCCGTTCCTCACACTGGAACAGGAGAGGTTGCACCTGCTGTGTCCAGTAAGGGCCCTCTGTACTTACGTCCACCGCTCTGGCCAGTGGCGTAAGTCAGAGCAGCTGCTGGTCTGCTTTGGTGGCGACAGTAGAGGTGATGCTGTGTCAAAGCAGCGCATCTCTACTTGGATAGTGGAAGCACTACGAGGCGCGCGGTCTCGCCACGCCTCTAGGCATAAGAGCTTATTCCACTAGGGCGGTCGCCTCCTCGAAGGCTTTGTCAAAAGGGGTATCCTTGCACGATGTGTGTGCGGCCGCAGGGTGGTCTACGCCACACACGTTCATTCGTTATTACAGCTTGGATGTTCATTCCACCCCGGGCTCGAGTGTCTTGCAGTGACCCTCGGGCTTGGGTATTTTTGGACAGGCTGTACCCTCTGTATGACGGAGTGGGTATTCCCGTTCCCATACTGTTATGCTAAATGCAACGTCGAAGTTCCCTTTGAAAGGGAAAGTTGGGGTTATGTATGTAACCCTGTTCCCTGAGAAGGGAACGAGACGTTGCATCGCATTGTCATACCAGGGCAGGCCTGTGAATTGTGTCTTTGCTTCAGATAATAGAGGCTGGCGGCGGGGTTCACCGGTGCCATATATATATCATGCGACGCGCTTAATTGCCACGTCACCTGATCATGGCAGGCCTATAAGTAGAGGCATGATTTTACACAAGCTTCAGATACCGGTCACGCGTGCAAGGCGCTTCCCATACTGTTATGCTAAATGCAATGTCTCGTTCCCTACTCAGGAAACAGGGTTACATACGTAACCCCAACGTTTTTTAACAAGATAAAGGTTCTTTGCAGAACCTGTGGTGCTGTAAAGAACCATTGAGGAACCTTTATTTTTAAGATTGTGGTAATTTGTAAAGAATATCAGGCAAAAAGAAAAAAAAAAGCTCATGGTTCATACCATGTGTTATACCATAATTTGCTGAAAACCATGGTATTGGATCGTACAGTTATCATACCATGATCTTTTTGGCTATATCCCTGAAAAAAGCATAATAACATAGAAAAGAAAGTTCTTACAACCATTTCTTCAATTTAATTTGGTATTAACCCATATAATCCTAAATGTATAATCCAGAATATGTGAGTACATGGTGTTCATTCCTTGGATAGCCCAATGGCATAAAGTATATGTGTTTTTAAAAAAAAGCTATTTTTAATGAAAATATGTTTGCATCGTTTAAGTAGACTCAACGGTTTAACACGTTTAAAGGTTCTGAATAAAACCCTACAACAGAGTTTTCTAAAAAAAAAAAAATGTCAACAGAAAACCCTACAAGGTAGAGTTATTAACCAGTCACTGACCTCTTGAACTAAAATGTGATTTGAATTAGACACTTGTGGACACAACAAGGTGGTGTGATATGGCCTAACATGAAGCAGAGGTACTATTCCCACCCCTAAGTTGATTATTTTCTGATAACAGCACACCCTGAAGTGTTTTATTTCAACAAATTGCAATGGGTTTCCAACAATTACAATTTATTTATTAATGAACAGCACATTTAACTTTTATCTATTTATAGCTTTGTTTAATGTTGTGGAACATCTGAAAAACAAGTTAGTTCCTGTTATCATTTATAACAGCTATAAACTGTTGTTGCCTGAAAAGACTCTCTCTCTCTCTCTCTCTCTCTCTCTCTTACACACACACCCACTCTCTCTCTCTCTCTCTCTCTCTCACACACACACACACACACACATACACAAACACACGCTTAAGTTAATATAAAAAAAAAATAAAACACCGGATGTCATGTATAATATGCTTCAAGATGTATAACTGAATAATAAGCTTTAGGGTGTTATATTTTTCTTTATTCTGCAGACAAAAAGCAGTAAGGTACTGTACATTTTGTAAAAAGACAAAATTTATTTCTACCTTTTTATAGTTTTTGTTACATTTAAAGTGTTATGTGATACTGCATTAGAAATTAATACAATAAAGAAGCCAGCTGTGTATGTAATAGCATTGTTATTCTAGGAGTCACAGTTGTGAATGTTCACATTTTTTTGCATCTCATGAAGATGATATAAATGATTCAGTGCAATTATATTAAAATATAAATTAAACTATTTAATGAACATATGAAATATGATTTATTATATTTTATATTTTATATATTATATACAAAGCCCAGTACTGTGTCTCTCACTGGTTTCTGTGGATATTCAGTGCGAAGCTTATGCACTGTGTAAAAGTAAGGCCATGAGAATGAAACCCTCACACTGTCTGATCAAGTTGATGTGTTCATTTGCAAATGTGTGTTTACGGGTTTGGGTGGGTGATGCTCTGACTTGTTGTGTGTAACGCAGGGAGCTGTGAAGAGTTTAATGCCTAGCGTCTCAGCCCGTCACTCCGAAACTGCCACTGAAACACTGTGTCCCCCCTTTTAACACACCATGCAGAAGTGTGAACGATGGCAAACACACATAGTCACACACATACACACACACCTCGTTTTTGCATGATTTCGGGACTCTATCTTTACTATGCCTACACTTGTTGCGTGCTTGTGAAAAAGATGTAGACGGCTGTTGTTTTGAGAGAGAAACCCTGCTGTGGTGCTCACACCCCCAAGGGAGGCCTGCACAAGTTGGTTGCTAAGGAATCAGAGTCTTATTTTCCATTTCCTCTGTCACTTTATCTATTCTTCTATTTTTTTTCTTTCTCTCTCCCTCTCGGTCTGTCTCCCTTACTCACATTCTTCTCACACCTTTGTTATTCCATCCAATTTGACTGCTGTTTATCTTCCTTAATTTCCCTCTGGCTTTTAATAGCAGTCACACCATTGCTTCATCACTCTTTCTGCCTCTGTGTAGTCTTTTTTTATTTGAGCTAGTCATCAGTATATCAGTTCTTCTTTGAGCTGGGTTGAAGGTAATTTTCTCTTCACAGCGTATATGTATGCACTTGTATGCATATGTATGCTTCATCAACCTGGAGAGCTCTTCCTCTGGGCCTCAAGGCTGATTTATACTTTTGTATCTGCGAGCAAGTCAAGTCGTCATAGAGGTCCACGTTCATTTTTACATGTAATCTGAGAGTGTATGCTAGGGGCCAGTGTCACATAAACCAAACCAGAATTTACATAAAATGTTTAGCAATAAAGGCAGATTTTTAAGGCAATCAAAGGATGATACCCGGCTGACCTACTGCTTCTGCCAGCATTCTGCAGTATGGAACCACTGGACACTGCGCTATACCATAAGGCAACGGGGCTGGCATAGAAGAGCTGTCAAATTCAAAAATGGTGGAAGGCAGCATGTCCACTCTTTTTAAGTTGTCGATCACATGACAATGCCAACATGGCAGATGTAGTACATCCAGATTATATTCATGTACACAGTTGTATTGATTAGTACATACTGTATCAATGGCCGAACAGGTATGGAAGCGAATGCAGTGGGTACTGACACAGTACGCAATTTTTATTAAAGACACCAGCCTAAGAAACTACACAGTGTTCCAAATTATTATGCATGTGATATATCAGTAGGATTTCAGTAAAATAAACATGTAAGTTTTAGTTTATCAAAGAAAGTATTTATTTGTTTTATTTCTCATATCCTTTTGTAATTTTTTGTAAATTAGTTTGCCTTGTTTGTAAATTAGTTTGCCAGGTTTCGAGTTACGGATGTTTGATGAATGGCGACCCTGTTCCATCAAGAGTGTGACATCAGCAAGGAGGTGGCAGAGTGATGATTTGGGTTGGAATATTGGGAAGTGAGATGGTGGGTCCCTTTGGGGTCCCTGAATGCGTCAAAATGACATCTGAAAGATATGTGGAGATCCTTGGTATAAAAGAAGAATTTAAATTAATTTCATGCAGAACAGCACACCATCCCATGCTTCAAAAAACACCATTGACTCCTTGGTTGCTACAATATGGACATAAAAGGAGAAAAACATTATTTTGTGGAAACAATCATCCCCTGACAACAATCCCAGGGGTGTTACCTGGCAGGGGCATTTTATCTTTAGCCCAAATAATTACTCACTTGGAGCGGTTTGTCAATACGTAACTGAATGTCAGTAAAAGAAGGTGGCAGTGTTGTAATTTTTATCTTCAGTGAATGTAGTGTTGTATTTTATCTTAAGTGAACGGAGGCTAGACCAATCAGGCAGTGTTTACAGGAAAATACATGGAAATACTTGTATGTTATTGGCTGACTGGTCTCAATTCTGCGAAACGCTAACTCACACAGTCAGTTAATGTAAGGGAAAAATGGATATATGCCCTTTTTTTGCATTTTTTTCTGAGTTGAAACTGAAACACTAAGACCCTCTTATCCTGAGCCAGGAAAACGTCTGGGTTATGCATGTAACCGTATTCCCTGAGAAGGGAACGATAAATTGTGTAAGCTTAAGCATCTGAAGTCTGTGTAAAATCACACCTACTTATAGTTTACTGTGGTCAGGTGACGTGGCATTTTGCACATAGCGTGACTATAAAAGGTTGACTGTAAACCACTTCATCAGCATCTATTATCTGAAGCAAAGATGCAGTTCACAGGCATGACACAGTATGACAAAGCTACGCAATGTCCCGTTCCCTTCTCAGAGAACAGGGTTACATTTGTAACCCAGATGTTCCCTTTCAAAGGGAACTCAACATTGCATGAGCTTCTTGCTGTGGGAACGAGTATACCCACTCCATCATACTGAGGGTATGGTCTGTCACAGAGGCTCCATCAATATGGGTGTGGCTGGCTGAAATGGTGGCCATGTATTCCTTAATTGTAACCTTGCTGAGAAACGTTTGTGCAAGAACGTAGCAATATAGCCATTGTGCAGTTTACTGGGTCTCACTGATGTTCCTAGTGTTTAACATCTACAACCTTGGTTGAAAGACCGGAACTCATAAGCTGGTGCCCCTCAGGGCCAGACTCACAGTTTCCATGGATATTCCGGAGGGTGATAAACCAACCCTCTGGCTTGAGACACGGGAACGGGAATCTCCAAGGGAGTTCCATCCAGCAGACATATTATCTCATGGAATGACATATGAGCTGGCCCATAAGGCCAAACGGTAATACTGAATGAATGTGGGCGACATACGTACACCACCTCGCCGCAGCACACACATCACCATACCCTTAAGGGTACCCCTTAGATAAAGCCTTTGAGGAGGTGATCCCCTAGTGGAATGAGTCCCTATGCCCAGAGGCGTAGTGAGACCACGTGCCTCATAAGCAATAGAGATTGCTTCCACTATCCAAATAGAGATGCAATGCTTTGATGCATCATTGCATCTACTGTTATTGCCAAACAGACCAGCAACTGCTGTAAGTAAATAGAGCCCTCACTGTACACAGTAGGTGCAATCTTTCTAGTTCCAGTGTAAGGAATGGAGGAGGGGAGTACACCTGCAACACTACTGGTTGGGCAGCAGATATAGGCACTTAGGAATAATCTGGCCTAGGATATAGGGAGGCCTTGACTAATCCAGGGGCAAAATCAAGGCAGGAATGGGCAACAGAGATGTCAGGGTCCACAAAAAGTGCAACATTTAGAGTCAGAAGCTTCTCTGAAGCTGACTCCAAGGGATCAAATGGGGCACCTGACAGATCTTCCTGGACCACAGAAGAACCCAGGAATGTATGTGTGGTCTGCAGATAGGCCTCAGCCATCTGACACCATGCATATACCTCATAGATAGAAGATAACAGAGGCTCCATCGATAAAGGCATGGCTGGCCAAAATGGCGACCACGTAGACCCTAATTGTAGAAGGAGCCAACCCTGCTGAGAAATGTTCCTGTATGATCTCCAGGACTGTAGCTATTGTGCAGTTACTCAGTTTTACTGGTGTTCCTCACACCACGATAAAAAACTTACTCCTTGAATGCATACAATTTTCTCATGGATGGTGCTTTAGCGTTTAACATGCCCCTGTTTAACATGTTTAAGGTGCCCCTCAGGGGCCAGGCTCACAGTTTCTATAGTTCCATCCGAGGGTAAATTAACCCCCTGGTACAATAGATCCCTGCAAATGGGAATCTCCCAGAGAGTGCCGTCCAGCAGAGATATTATTTCTGAGAAACAAATTCGAGCTGGCCAATCCGGTGCTACTATCAGCAGATATAGCTACCTATCAAACTCTTGCTAGAGCCTGTGGGAGCAGAGCATTTGGGGGGAAAGCATACAGATGTGACCCCGGCCACATTTGTACCATGGCGTCCACCCCTGACCTTTGTTTGTTTTTTTTGGTGCAGAAGGAGTAAGGGCAAACCACAGCGGGCAGCGTGTTGTCTCCTCGAAGGCAAAGATGTCCACTTTTGCTTGGCCGAACCTCCACTATATGGACCCCGGCCTCAACCCCAGCCTTGACAGGATGTCTAACCCCTTATTCCAGTTGCCTGGAATGTACATTGCACTCACTGAAAGAACTTCTTGTCTACTGGAGAAGAATTAGTTGAGCCTGCCTGAACAGGGGGCATGAACATAATCCTCTCTGGTGGTTGATGTATGAGACCACTGCTGTATTGTCTAACACATGGTGACTTCTCAACTGATGAGAAGGAATTCAGTGCTAGGAGTTCAGTGCTAGCTCACAGTTCTAGGTGATTTATATGCCACACTAGATGCGGGCTGCTAGTGAGACTGTGAAGGAGGCATCTGACACTACCATCTTGTGATAAGAGACGCCTCTAGAGTGTGACCCAAGGCTAGAAACTAGGGACACCTCCAAGTTCTCAGAACATGTAGGCATCACTGCATTACTCTCAGGGATTTAGTCCTCGAATGAAACTCCTGGTTTTCAGCCACCATTGAATGGTCTCATGTGCAATGGGCTCAAAGGATGTTGGCTGCTGCTGCCATAAGCCCCAACAGTTTCCATAGAGACTGGAGAGGATGCGTGTTGGGGATAGACATGCCTTCATCATTTTCAAATCCTATATAACCCCTAGAAAGTCAGTGAGGTTCAATCTAAGCCCCAAGCTCCTCACATGGCCGAGAACAACATCTCGATGTTGAATTGCCAACTTCCTGGACCGCACTAGAATTATCCTGTCACCCAGATAGTTTAGCGCATGGATGACCTGGAGTTGCAAATGAGCCAGTGCAGCATCCATGCACTTTGTAATGATGCAAGGGGATAAAGCTAGATTGAAAGGAAAAGCCAATATTGATACACATTGCCTCCAAATCTGAGCTCATGAACTTCCAGTTACTGTGCAAATATGCATCTTTTTTTATCTATTGTCACAAACCAATCCTAAAACTGAGTCTGTGTTGTGAATGAGGTGCTTGAATATCAACATCCTCAACCTGTATGTCAGAAGAGTATGGTTCAGATGAAGCATGCCCCATCTTTTCTGTGGACAAGGAAATGGCTTTAAAACTTCCCTCCCTCAGATAAGAGGTACATATTATATTGCCCCTTTGTATAAGAGCGGTCTACTTCCTGGACTAACGTCGGGCTCTGCATTGTGCTGACTACTGTGGTGAGTGCGCATCTGAAACTGGGAGTCAAACTATGAACTGGACCTGGTACCCTTTTCTATAGAGGACAGAACCTATGGAGACACATTTGGCAGTAGTTTCCATACTACCAGATGGTCTTTAGTTACTTTAACTTTCCACATTTTTTTGGAGGGATAGCATCAGATTTTTGTTGCCCTGTGACAGCTTGCTGACCAGAGTAACTGTAAACTTGGGATGACATTGGCTAAGGGAGCCCTAAAGTAATACTGGGGGCTAACTGCCCTAACAACCTCTTATCCCGTGATACCTCCCTCCACAGTCCCTCAAGACTGCTTTTTTTTTTTAGCCTTTTTGGCACTGATTATCAGTTTACATCAGGCCTACTTGTATGCTGTGACGCTGGCTGCCAGGTCCCCCTGGCTTTCTGTGGGGTGATCAGCAGGTCTGCCTGGTAAGGCTGCCACATTGCCATTTTATGCTGAGCAAGACTCGCTGCCGCATAAGTTTCACCAATTAATGCTGAGGTGGTTTTACAAAATCTGGATGGCAAAGCCAGACCCCCTGATTTTGCTGCCATCACTGGAGAGAGGTGGCTCACAAGCACCCCCTCCTCCTTCCGCATAGCAAAATAGCTATATTGTTGACCCCCCCAATAGCCGAATGAATTTCCCCAGAAGCATGACACTTAATGGTGCACTTCCAAGAAAGCATGAGCTCCACTTTCCTCTATTTCTTTCTTTAAACCAGGAAGCGAAGACGTTGTATCCGGAGGAAAGAGAGAGATCTCCAATTCTCCCTCCAGATCCATATGGGACCCCAATGATCTGAGCCCATCTTGCTTTGGCTGAGAAGTGAGAGAGCCAGAACGGAACATATTCATCATACAGAAAGTGTCCCCACCCTCCCCGTAATAAACTGGAGAAAGGAGTAACACTTCCTGAACTCTCTCTGACTATATATATATATATATATATATATATATATATATATATATATATATATATATATATATATATATATATATATATATATATATATATATATATATATATATTTGTAAAATAGAGAGGAAGAGGGGCATTCACACAAACAGTCCGACATGCAGTCTTTCTCTGAAGATAATAAGGCTGATGACGCAGTTTACATGTGCCGTTTTATAGTCACGCAATGAGCAACATGCCACATTATCTGACCATAGCAGGCCTATAAATAGAAGTAATTTCACACAGACTTCAGATATTGGTCATGCATGGGGGCACTTCCCACAGCGTGAAACTGATGCAACGTTGAGCTCCCTTAGAACGGGAACAAGGTGTGTAAATGTCTATATGAGTTCCACGTTTTTTTGTTGTTTTTTTTCACATTTTTTAAGCAATTAGCCCTCACATGCAAGAAACTAATGCATGGAAAACAGTCTATTTAGAAGAATATTTTGATCGAGAAGAATCTGGATTTCAGCCCCAGATGATTAACATTCCAGCTAAGGCCCTTGATTAGTTCTATTGAGAACCTTTAAAACATCCTTTAAAGTAAGATCTATGAGGGTGGGCGGCAGTTTACCTCAACACAGCAGCTCTGTGAGCCAATACTGGCATCCGTGAATGACATATAGGCAGAAACTATACATATACGTACAAGTTCAATGGATGAGAGAGTTGTTAAACTCATCTTAAAGAAGGGCTCATATATTAATATGTAATATGAACTGTAAATAGGATTTTTGTTATAAATTGTTTATTTTTTTTAACTATCAGTCCGTGCAAGACATATGACAGATTTCTGTTTTGAGTTCATTATGACCCATTGAATGTTTTCAAACTGCATTCTGCGTAATTATTTTGAGCCATGTATTCTCTGTTCTTTTCAAAATATCAGTGAAGCCATTATCATTACTTTCACTTGTAATAACATCCACATTGTAATCTAATTGTTAAGGGTAAAAAAAATCCTTAATTATACTGACAGTAATGCCATGTGCATAGTCATTTTGTACTAGGCTACTAGTTCTAGACTGCAATTTAAACAAGGGACCAATCATTTGTAACTAGACTACTTTTACTAGACTACACTTTAAACAAGGGACTGGGGGAACATGTCCTAAGCTTATAGAAGACATACAGTGCTGGATGCAATAAGGGAAAATTTTATTGTCTAAATCCATCCATCCATCTTCTACCACTTAATCCTATTGTTTAAACTGTTTTTAAAAAATTACTGTTTATTTAAGATGTATTTGGAACAATATTATTCTGAAACCCTTGATGAAACCAACAGAAGAAAGGTCACAACATCTTGTCATGTTTTGCAGGCACATACTGTAACTGAGCATACCTCACTGCTAACCAATCAGCATTTCCCTGAAGGCCAGTTGACACACTGCACTGTAGATACACACAACTTTAGGTTACTTGCATAACACCGGTTCTCTGATAACAGGAGTGAGGTATCTCACTTCAGAAACACCTTAGGCATGACTGATCCTGGAAACACCAATGACACCATGTCTGTCGGTTGACAGACCAATCTTCATTTCATACATATATTTTCTCAGAAGTTTAGTGAGAACTAACTGTTGAAAACATTTCAACAACAATGTGTGATGTATATAACAATACAACAGAACCCTCAACTATTCCATGATAAACCTGGAATGAAAAAACACCTTATTTGAGATAGCTTTATGAGGACAGTTTGATGGCTCTTTCTGGGATGGCTTTGTAACAAGAGAAAAAAAGAGAGAAAAAAAGAGTAAGAAAAAAAAGAAAAAGAAATTTTTTTATTTTTTTTTTTTTTAATTAATTATTTAAATAATAAAAAAAAAAAAGGGAAAAATGAAAAAAGGAAAAAGGTTTTTAAAATAAAAAAAAAAAAAAAAAAAAAAAAAAAATTTTTTTTTTTTTTTTTTTTTTTTTTTTTTAAAAAAGAAAAAAGGAGGGAAAAAAAAAAAAAAAAGCCTCCTTTTTCTTTGGGGAGAAGAAGGGGGGGGAGAAAAAAAAAAAAAAAATTTTTTTTTTTAGGAAAAAAGGATTTTTTTCCTGGCCAAAAGCTGGATTAGTTTTGAGAGTCACTCTCAAGCAATCCATAGAGAACATCATACAAGACTTATGAACTGGCAAAGCATGACGTTCACTAACCTGCTTAATAAAGCTGCCTTTAGGGAAAGGAGCTTTAAATCAGTGCTCTCTATAGAATCAAACAGGAGCTGAGAGTGCATTCAAGACCACAGTCAGATCCCACGGCAGAATCAGCAGTTTTGAAACCCTATTCAGATGCCGCACACCTCACATAAACCTGCCTATGAGAAGGTGTTGACCTATAGTATTTTTGTCAATCCCCACATGGCACGCAGAAATTGCAGTGAGATATACCTTGACAGTAGAGAAGGTTCTGCCCTTATCTAAAAGTCTCTGCAGAAAAGATAACACATCTGCAACAGAACAGAGAATGTGTGCACCATAGCTTAACACATTCCATTTCCAATCATACACAGAGTACGTTCTGAATAGTCTCAATCACCCTTAGAAGCAAAGCCATAATGCTTAAGTTGGTCACGGGCCAGGCCCAGAGAGCCGATTTGTCTGGAGCAGTTAGACTAATTCCACCAGCCACAATTTCTGGGCCAGTTCCAGGCGATCAGTATTACTGAGTGACCGTATTCTCTTACTCTTCTTAGGCCACCGCCGTTGTGTTGTCTGATCTGATCAGAAGGTGGCGGTTCCATTGAAACTGCACAAAATGTTTCAATGCCAGAAACAACATTAACAGTTCTATGAAGTTTATGTGCACGTTCTGTAGCAAGACGGACCATTTCCTTTTCACTATTCTGCACTCGCACATTGTGCCCCGCCCTGTGAGCAACGCATCTGTTGTTACCACTTTTCTCTGAGAAAATTCCCCCAGCAGAGTCCCTGATTCAAGAAATGAGTGATCTCTCCGTTAATGGAGAGCGATGATACTAACACTTTTCTGTTGTGGAGACAAGTGCTGCACTGCTGTCCAGGGCTGAAACTCTCATTCGCAACAGTCCCAATGGAATGACAAAGACCGTTGAGACCATCGGCCCCAGAAGCGGCTGAAAGGGACCTTTCTCCCATTCCACAAAAAGTGATAAACAATCTCAAATTTACCCAATGTGGTCCTTGAACAAAAATGCTTGAAACCTAGGTAGAAGTATCTCTTGCGTGGGCTTGAATTCCCATTTATTTTGAAGCCTAAGCTCTCTAAATGAGACACAACCACTTCTGTATCTATTTCTGCTTGCTGGCTTGTTGTAGTGCAGAGGAGCAGATCGTCCAAATAAGACGATTCTCCGCGTCAACACATTTGCTGAACAATCTCAGGGCAAAGAGCCCAAAAGGAACCGTCAAAAATTTGTAGGCTGTGCCCTGATAGGCAAACCTGAGGAATTTTCTGTGTGCTGGGTAAATGCCTAGGAGGGAGGGGAGACTCACTTATCACACTGTTGGGTCTGGAATAAAGATCCTCTTCATCCTCTTTGTCCATCTGGGTTCAATGGTGTTTCTTTCACTCATTTCTCACTGCTTGATTTTGAGGCTCACACAAGGGAGGTATCCAGCATGAAATCAACCACTTGCTTGCTGGATCCAATACCAACAAACCGATTTAAATCATGCTTCCATGTTTGGTGCCCTGATATCCTCAGCATTGTAAATGATACACTATGTATGCTTTTCTGAGGGGAAAGCATACATTTCTGAGGTTCAACCTGAGCCACAAACTCTTTATGTGGGAAAGAACAACATCACAATGTTGAACCACCAGTTTCCTGGATCATGCTAGAATTAACCAGTTCTCCAGGTAGTTTAGTACATGGATGCCCTGGAGTCACAATGGAGCCAGAGTGACATCCATGCACTTTGTGAAACTGCGAGGGGATAAAGCTAGCAATATTTCTGTGTGAAAATATGCACCTTTTAAATCTATCATCACAAACCAGTCCTCAAACTGAATCTGTGGAACGATAAGTTTGAGTGTCAGCATCTTGAATCTGTATGTCCAAAGAGTACAGTTCCGATGATGCAAATCTAAAATTAGCTGCATACTCCTATTTATTGAGGACCAGGAAATAACGACTGTAAAAACCTCCTTCCCTCAGGGAATGGGGTACATGTTCTATGGCCCCTTTGTCCAAGAGGGATCTTACTTCCTGCTCTAACATCGGGCTCTGGTTTGTGCTGACTAGCGTGGTGAGCACACCTCTGAACCGGGGGGATCGAGCTATAAACTGGACACAGTAACCATTTTCTACGGTAGACAGAACCCATGGAGACACATTTGGCAGTAGTTTCCACGCTACCAGAGGGTCTTTTAGAGACATTAACTATTCCACATTCTATTGGATGGAAAGCATCAGATTTTCGAACACTGAAAACTTGGGACCACCTTGACTAGGGGCGGCCCTACAGTAGCAATGGGGGCTAACAGCCCTAACAACCTCTTGTCCCCTGATAAGTCCCTCCACGGCCCTTCAGGACCGCTCTTCTTTGCCTGCTTGGCCTTTATGACCATTCTCAGATCAGGCCTAGTAGCAGGCCGTGACTGTGGCTGCTCGGTTCCCCTGGCTGTCTGCGGGGGTTGGTAAGCTGCCATACTCACCTTCTGGGTCTCCCTCACACGAGTGCTGGCCACTAGTGAACTCGAGACAATGGGTTGAACTGGCTGAATGCTGCCATATGTTGAGCTCACCTGCTGTCTGCTTGGTAGGCCTGCAATATTGTCATTGTCTGCAGTGACCCACAAGCAAGACTACTACCGCATAGGCCTTGCCCACCAATGCCATGGCGGCCATACACATTGGCTTGGATGGCAAAGCTGGCCTCCCAAATTACCTGCCGTCAATGGAGAGAGGTAGCTCGCAAGTGCCTCCTCCACCTTCAGCATAACTAAACAGCCATGCAGTTCATTCCCACATTGGACAAATAATCCAACATTGTGGGGTTATAAATATGTCTTATGCGTGGTTATCCCCCAGAAACCTGATATTTTGTCATGCACTTCTGGAAGAAAGTGGAGTTTCTGCAGTGTGAGGGATTTACTTTCAGTTGGGAGAAAAAGGCTCATCCAGCCTTAGTAATCACTTCAAGCAGCTCTTTATATGCTGCTCTCAGATTTTAGCACATCCTTCTGGCTCCTCTGTGTCAGAGAGGAATTATTAATATTATTTTTTAATATTAATAATTTTCTGTTTTTCCCCCCTTTTGGCTTTCCATAGCAGAAGGAGGAGTCGTGACTCGAGCACCAAAATCCAGCGGAGGGTCTAACCCGGAAGACCGAGCAAGATATAGAGCAGAGCTTGTCTCCAGCTCCTCTTCCGGATCAATAAGAGATGGCCTGACCCTGAGACAGCTAGCTGCCTCGGCAACGGCCGGCCCAGATCTGTGAGGCTCTGAAACCCAACTTGCTTCGGCTTCCGCCTAGAAGAGCGCAAGTTGCGAGCCGAGCTGCTTAATGTAGGCATTATCATGCGCAGCCCCTAGACAATTCACCCAGAAAGTATGCACTATATATCAATTCTGAGATTTTGAGAAAAGATAGCGAGGAAATGAAATGTCTTTTTATTTCTTTACACAGTCTTTCGCTGAAGATAATAAAGGCTGATAGTGTGTTTCACAGGTGCCATATTTGTATCACGCAAAGTGCTTAATTGCCACATCACCTGATCATGGCAGGCCTATAAATAGTCATAAAATCAAGCTTCAGATGTCGGTCGCGTATGAGAGTGTTACACATGTGACAGTGTCCCATAGTGTTATGCTAAATGCAACATCTCATTCCCTTTGAAAGGGAACCGTAGTTATGCTTATAGATTCCCGTCATCAAATTCTCAAAGTTGGTCCAATGTCTCTGTTTGCTGATGGCTCTGTTCTAGAGACTCAAAGTAAAATGAAGAACCTTGCAGTAATTTTCTATACCAGCCTTACATTTGATTCTTTTGTTCAGAGCTCTGTTAAAGCATACTTTTTTCACCTAAACTAGGCAATATGCTGAACTTCAGCTGAACTGATAAACTCATTTGTTGTCTCTCGGTTGGATTACTGTAACGCCGTTTTATCTGGCTTTTCTAAATCCACAATCAACAAATTGCAATATGTACAAAACTCTGCCACCAGGATCCTGACAGGAACCAGGAAATGTGATCATGTTACTCCTGTTTTGGAGTTCTTGCAATGGCTCTTGTTCAGGTTCCGTTGAACATGGTGTTCATACAAGGCATTACATGGATTTGCTCCTCAGTACTTATCTAGTATATTAATCCCTTACACCCCAAATCGCAGACTGCACTCCTCACAGTGTAATCTGTTAACTATTCCACAAACACTCTTAAAATCTATGGGTGACAGGGTTTTTTCTGTTTATTCTCATTCACTTTGGAACTCTTCCTCCTGAACTTGGGGAAGTTCAGACCTTTGGCATTTTTAAAGCTCAACTTAAGACACACTTTATTAAACTTCTTTTTATTATTATTATTATTATTATTATTATTATTATTATTATTATTATTATTGTATATTTTTGTCTTATTATTATTATATATTTTTGTCTTATTATTATTAATGTTGTTGTTCTTATTAACTTAATATATGTTTTATTTTTCTGTGTACTGCTTATTTTGTTTACAATGCTTTGAAAAGTTGCTTATATAGGCGCATTATAAAATAAAGTTTATTATTATTATTATTATTATTATTATTATTATTATTATTATTATTATTATTATTATTATCTTTTTCCACATCCTCCTCCAAAAGACGTGCAATCGTCTCATAATCTTCATTTCCCCTACCAAGGGGTCTGATTCAGGAGGAGGAACATTTAACCTAGAGAATCTATTGGAAAAAGGTTTGTCACAGAAGTGATGCATGCTGGGATGGCTAGAATCTTTTGTTTGATCAGGGAAGTGTGTCTTTCTGCCATATAAGTCCCGTCTATCCTTCACACTCAGGGCTTGATTTAAGAGGTGGGATCCTCTCCCCCTTATAAAAACCATTTTTCCATGGCTTTCATAGTTTAAAAAAATCTGAAATCCAAAACTGAACTTTGTTACATTGTTAGTGCATGCAATCTCACAATTATCAATATGTTAATTCTATGTTTGTAATTTAAACTTCATGTTTGGGGCAGCATGCTGGTGCAGCAGGCAGCATTTCCTGTGTGGAGTTTCACATGTTCTCCCTGTGTCTGGGTTCAACACTTTCCGCCCACCCACTATCAAAAACATGAACATGTCATGCTTCTGTCTAAAAACTTTTAAAGAAAAATGCAAATTCATTGGAATACAGTGGACTGTTGAACAGTATCTGAGTTTAAGAAAGATGTAATGAGCGAGCACTTAAGGCTGATTTGTTTTTTTCTTTGTGAAGTACATTTCACCAATTTGGTACTGCAAGTTTATAGTTATTATTGCTTTCATCTTGCCAATTTTCACAGTCATGCAAGTATATTTGTAATCCTTCCTGCTAGTAGTTCCACTTACTACACAGATTAATTAATACATCCTCAGTCTTCTGGTGCATGGCGCATGTTACGTGTCACTTGCACCAATCGGAAACACTGGTATATCACCAGCAAATTCTGCTTAACATTGGAGAACAAAGCTCACTAGGAATAAACAATGGACTGCAAGATTAGCTATGCGACCTCAGGCTACTATGCGAACCAGACTCTGGGACTGCAACATTGCCTGATGCTGCTGGCCAGAAGAGAGGGCGCCAGAAATGGTGTGCAAGGCAGTGGTAGTGCAGAAAATGACTCCGGCATCCATGCTAAGTTAAAGGCTAAACCAAGCTGTCCGGCTCTACCAACCATCTGTTTATGACTATGCAATGCTGACATTACCTGCCCAGAGAGTTTACTACCGTGCTTATTGTTGCGGTGTACATTCCACCCGGCACTAATGCTAAAGAAGCACTAAGTAAACTCTACGGGGCTACTAAGATTTTATGAAGAATTTTCACTTCTTCCAAAATTCCATTAGTATGTTTATTTTGAAACCCATAGTACAAAACTTTAGACCTTATTAACACCAAAATTCATGGTGCTTACAAGGCTGCACCCCACCCCCACCTAGGTGGCCTGGACACATCTCTGTTCTTCTAATCCCAGTATATAGACTACTTCTGAAATGGGCCAAACTGAATCTGAAACAGATGAGAACCTGGTTTGAGGGAGCCTTCAGGACTCTTTTGTGCACACATACTGGATTATGTTCAGAGAGGCTGCTACATACCATAACAACAGAGACTTGGAGGAATACACAGCATCAGTGACTGGCTACATCAGCAAGTACATAGATTATGTAACTTCCTTCAAGACCATCACCACACATGCAAACCAGAAACCATGGATGACTGATGAAATGCACTTGCTGTTAAAAACCTGAGACTCTGCCTTCAGGTCTGATGACAAGGCAGCCCTCCGCAGAACAAGGGCCAATCTGTTCCAGGCCATCAGAGAAGCAAAGTGCAACTATGCAGAAAGAATCCAGAGTCACTTCATACACACGAAGGACACAAGGCGTATGTGGCACAGCATTCAGGCCGTCACAGACTTCAAAGCTATATCACCCATCTTCGATGATGATGCTTCACTCCCAGGTGCCCTGAACAATTTCTACGCATGGTGTGAAGCACAGAACAACATGCCAGTGAAGAAAACTACCCCAACTCACAAAGAGCAAGTACTGTCAGTCTGCAGTAGATGTCAGGAAACCTTTGTCCAGAGTCATCCCACTGAAGCTGCAGGTCCTGACAACATACCTAGCCGGGTGCTTAGGGAGTGTGCTGTTCAGCTAGCAGATGTCCTCACAGATATCTTCAACATTTGCCTGAGCCAAGCAGTTGTCCCTGTGTGCTTCAAGATGACCAACATAATTCCTGCGCCGAAGAAATCATCTGTGTCCTGCCTGAATGACTACCGGCCTGTTGAACTCACACTTTTCATCATGAAGTGCTTTGAGTGGCTAGTCATGAAACACATAAAAAGCAGTCTTCCCATGACACTGGACCTATTTCAGCATGCATCCCATCCCAACCGCTCCACAGAGGACGCCATGTCGGCTACCAGACATCTGTCTCTGACACATCTAGTCAAAGAGGTTAATTACATAAGGATGCTGTTCATAGACTTCAGTTCAGAGTTCAACACAATAGTCCCACAAGAACTGATAACAAAACTGAGCCTGCTGGGTTTCAACACCTCCCTCTGCAACTGAATCCTGGACTTTCTAACTGGGAGACCCCAGTCTGTCAGGATCGGCAACTCCTCCTCCAGCACCACCACACTGAACACCGGCACACCACTAGGGCTGTGTGCCCAGTCCACTGTTGTTTACCCTGCTAACTCATGACTGTGCTGAGAAGTTCAGTTCTAATCACATTATCAAATATGCTGATTACACTACAGTTGTGGGCCTCATCAGCAACAATTATGAATCAGCATACAGGGAGGAGGTGAACCAGCTCGCAGAATGGTATAGAGACAACTATCTATCTCTTAATGTTGATAAGACTAAACACACTATTGTCAACTTTAAGAGGACCCAATTAGACCACTCACCAATGCACATCAATGGAACAAGTGTGGAGAGTGTCAAAGCTCCAAGTTTCTTGGTGTGCACTTGAGTGAGGACCTCTCCTGGACAGTCAACATCACCTGCCTTATCAAGAAGGCCCAGCAGCACCTCCACTACCTGCTTATACTGAAGAGAGCCAAATTTTCCTCTCCCATCCTCACGCCCTTCTACAGAGGGACGATAGAGAACATCCTGACCAACTGTCTCACTGTGGTACAAGAACTGCACAACCTCTGACCGCAAGATCCTATGGCGAATTGTGAAGACAGTTGAAAAGATCATCTGGGTCTCACTACCCACCATCGGCAACTTCTTCAACAACTGCTACATCTGCAAAGCCTCCAATATTGTGGACGACTCCTCTCACCCCTCTCATTAACTAGTCACCCACCTGCCATCTGGCAGAAAGTACAGCATCCATGCCACCACCAACAGACTCCACAGCAGTTTCTTCTGAGGTAGTCAGAATACTCAACACAGTGCTGCCTCCCAACACTCACCTGGGCTAATCGAACACCTAAATCAGTAAAACTCAGTACTGCTGTACATTGCACTTTACATAGCTGCATCAGTCACTATGGAACTCGTTTTTTTCTGACAGTATTGCTGCTATACTTGTGCTGCTACATTTCACAATAGCTTACAGTTTATAGTCCATGTTCTGTGTATCTATTGTCCTGTGTATTTTTTGTTCTGTGTATTTTTTTTGCACTCATTTCACACTGTTGTGTATTTGCACTTTATGTAGTCTTGTGTATTGTTCTGTGTTGCCTCATGGTCCTGAAGAAACATCAATTCATTCCAATGTATACAAGCTATATAGAGGGATGACACATAAAATCCACTTGACTTGACTTGACATAGTTTATTGCTTTTTTGTTGTAATAACTAAAGTCATTACAAAGCATTCTGTCACATGTGTAAATAACCAGTTAGCTTACTTTGTACAGCGAGCTCAAATTGATATCATGGAGCTTAGCAACAAAAAACAATCATGCTTCTATACAGTAGCAGTCGTGGAAAGCTATAACTATATTATATATATATATATATATATATATATATATATATATATATATATATATATATATATATATATATATATATATATATATATATATATATATATATATATATATATATATATATATATATATATATATATATATATATATATATATATATATATATATATATATATATATATATATATAAACTATATGTACTCTCATAACAGTACTTGACTACAGGATTCATGTTAGCAGGTTTTTTTTTAAGTCTTTAAGTCTTTTTTAAGTTTCTTATTGTAAGGAGTGGCCTCCATGGATCAGAATTGTTTGCCTCAGCACATCCCACAGATGCTCGATTGGCTTGAGATCTGGGGAATTTGGGCACTTGGGTACTTTTACCAGCCCTATGCAGCAAGATGAGATACACTGTGAGTTCTGACACCTTTCTATTATAGCGAGCATTAACTTTTTCAGCAATTTGTGCTACAGTAGCGCTTCTGTGGGATCGGACCAGACAGGGTAGCCTTCACTCCCCACACGCATCAATGAGCACCCTTGACCCTGTTGCTGGTTCACCAGTTGTCCTTCCTTTCACCACTTCATCTCCATACATTCCATTCCTTCGAGCTGTAATGAACAGAGAATGATTTAAGAAAAGAATACACTGAGAGTTGAGACAGAGGGTTTCTTAACATTTGTGGAAGGCTTTTTCCATGCATTCAGTGCCGTGTTTTAAAGTATGCAGGAAATTCAGTGTGTCAATTTTGCAGCAGCTGTTTGAAGACACTCAAGGGTCAGCATCTAATGGGTATTGCCATATGTGTTAGATTAAGACTAGAACAAACCCCTACTGAGGAGTCAGTGATTTCAAAATGGAGTTCTAAAGACACAAATGCACTAAGACACAAAGATTGAATGCTGACAAATATATACAAGAAAATTTATTATTCACTTTGTAACATGTGCTGTAGGCATTTCCAAATTGTCCATAGTGTGTGAATGGGTGTGTGAATGTGTGAGTGTGTTGGCACCCAGCCCAGGGCATACCCCACGTTGTGCCCCAAATTGCCTGGTAAAGCCTCGAGGTTCCACCAGGACCCTGTGTAGGATGAGCGGTATGGAAAATTGATGGATAGATCGATGTTTCACTTTGTCAATGAACTTTGAGGATATAACAGTATTTAAGTAATATTTGAAATTTGAGCTAAATTTAAATGATCGTTTTTTTTCCAATTACATTTGTTGACAAAGGGGTGATAAGAGGGTTTGGTAGGATGGTGCATTCTGTGGACAGGAGCTGGAGTGTGCAGTGATCATTTAGTCTGTGTTATGTTTTTGTCAGGGGCTGTATATCTTCACAGGCAGAACAATCCAAACATCCTCTGTAAATAACAGGAATGTTATTTCTACCCCTCTACACTGGACACCTGCCTCTTGATATCCTGCCCATGCAAACAACAAATACGAGTGCAAATAGGGCACCCTCTTGATAGTGTCCAACACCTACTTTAAACAAATTTAACTGTGGGACTAAAACTTCACTTCTCAAAAGACCAGAAACTGGAAATTTAAATGAAAGTTAAAGTTAAACTTTTTATTTTCAATAATTATGTGAGGAAGAAAAGAGAGAGAGAAGTGCCTAACAAGGTCCAGAGGTGTCTCAACCTTGCTTGAATCCTCTATAAATAAATAAAAAATGCAGAGACAGAAAAACAGTTGCAATCACTCTCATTTTTCTCTCCCTTGTTTGTGAACATGAGGAATTTTTATCCCTCTTCTAAGTGTCCTCATCAGTGCTAGCCAACCATGTGTGATTATCTAGCCCTGCTCTCTGGCTGGCCTCATCAGTGTGGGGCAAACAAGGGTGTTCCCCAATGACCCACTTAATGGCTGAAGATTCCTTCTATTCAGTGGTATACTTTTGTTCAGCTGCAGTGAGATTTAACTGATATTATTGGGTATTCATCACTTTAAGAGTACTGCCCCATCAGTTCTTTATGACAGGTTCCTGGTAAACTGTAGCAGGGACTGTGGTTTGGGTTTTGTGGGTTCTGCAAATGCTGTTAGGGGAGGTGTTCAATCTGTTTTATTGCAGTGGACTAACAGTTCTATTAGTTCTCCATTTTGGAAGCTATGTGATACAGGAGGCTTTCCTGCGCCATGAACTACTCACTGGATAAGGGGGCCCTGGACCAGTTCTCCCTTGTGATAACAGGCCTCTGCGCTACATGGTTAAAAAATGGTCACTCCTTGCATAATTGCTGTGGTGGTGCTGAACAGACATGCTGTCATTTCAGTACTGTTGTTGTGGACCACCGCAAAGCACATGGCTATGAGGAGGAGTACAGTATTGAAGCATGGCTGGCTCACACACAGCTGCTCACTCTCTCTGAGTCAACTCACATTGATAAATGTATGGTGCATGCACAGAGAGGTAACTTGCTGCCATCACACTAATGCTGCTGCTCTTCTATGTTTCTGATGAAGAATCAGAAGACCACAATGGTCTCCCTCTGCTGTTTTTTCCAGCTGAGAATCAAGCCATGTGCTCCACTTCTAAAAGGACATAATTTTCCACCACTCTTCTGTCTTATGCCTGTGTCTCGCCACTGACCCCTCACTCAACCACAGTGCAACCCAACCACCTTCAAGGATGGTCTCAGTGGTTCTCTTCAACCAAAGGCTACCATCATCCCACTTTTCACCTTTTTTCCTCCTTGCCCTCTTGCAGCACTTTAAAAATAAAAGGCCTTGCTGGGGATTGTTGAACTGTACAGTATATCTGCTTTCCAGTATCTTTGTTCTGCCTGCTGCTGCTGCAAGATGCTACACCCTATACCATCAGGACATGTTTCCAGGGATTCTTGAGGTGATAATCCTTGTTCTGCTCTCTAAGGAAGCTACCTTCCTATAGAGTGGGCCTCTATAATCAGAAGAGTGGTTTGGTCAAACCCAGGCAGGGAAGTCTTGTCCTATGAACAAAGGCACCGTTAGGTCAGACATTATGACAACAGTGAATGTGCATTCATCCCTTTTGTCCCCCAACCAGAGCAGCTACATCACATTAGACATCTGTGTATGCAAGTAATAGGGAGAGCCTTGCTTTCCTATGTGGCTGGCCAGTAGGTTGGAACACTGTGGTCCCATAGTCCATGATGGCTTGTACCAGTTGGTCATTCAGGATCAGACAGCACCTGGCATGTCTGGGGAGGAGGGGTGATGGGTGCTGCAACCTGTCAGACTTGCCTTTGGTAGCCAGTGCTATAACACCCTAGGGGTATATTCAGATTCTCTCTAGTGCAAGGGTACATCTCTTTGTGGTAGGGTCATCACAACGTCCTTTCTCATTGGTATGAACATGTTCAGGGGCTTCAATAATGTCCATAAGAAGGGTTCTTAAAACCAACAGCCTTTATTAGTTTGGTAAGGAAATGCTTTTTGGTTTTCTTAGTGTTAGGTAAGGGTTGATTTACAGCAGTACCTCTCCTAGAAGCTAGGTCCTCCATGACCACCCGCAGGTTCCTTACCAGAAAAAAATACAGACACTGCTCTAATTGTACTCACAAAGACACTAGAACGCACAATATAGTGATCCATATACCCCAAATTCCTGCAGAACCTCCCAAAATCAATGTCTAGATAAGTATTGTAAGTCTTCTCCAAATCCACAAAACACATGTAGACTGGATTAGTATACTCTTGTGACCTATATAAAGCTGTGCAAATAGCCTGGTAACCTGCTAAAGGCTGCTCTTTCCTTAAATGGATCTTTGCAACACAACTTGGAGTCACACGTAGGTCTGTGTGGGGTGTGAGCTCAAAAGAAAATAAAGCATAAGCATAGCTGAGTCTGGATTCTTTGTGACTGGTGGGCTGTCTCTCTGAATTCACACATGAATAATGTATTTTCATTTCACAATTCTCTTGTCTGTCTTAGCTATGTGGGCAGTGTTAAATAATATTAGAATAATAGTTCTGTGACTGTACAAGCACAGTGGCAGCTGCCCCCCATGCTACCCTGTAGGTGCTCAGTTATTCCTCCTGTGCTTTAGGTGGTGGATAAGCGTGCAGACATGGCTATTGGCTCCCTCACCATCAATGAAGAGAGGTCAGAAGTCATTGACTTCTCAGTGCCCTTTGTGGAGACAGGAATCAGCGTCATGGTCTCCCGTAGTAATGGCACAGTCTCACCCTCCGCCTTCCTTGGTGAGTACATGTCTCATGATGAAAAACAGTTTTCAAACTGAAGGTTTAAACCATTTTTAACACTGTGATGAATGAGTGCACGGGTGGCGCATATTGTACCAATCAATCAGACTTAATGTTCCCTATCCTAACAAACTATTTATTTTACTTCAAAGAAATACAGTACATAAACATTCCCTTACCAAATGCTACAGTTTGTTTTGTTATTAATGGATCTGTATCTGCTTTTACATTATAAGATGCTCTTTGTAACCTAATGATCAATACGAATGCAATTGTGTAGAAGGGATAAAGGGTTGTTTGGAACTATTTCCCTCCTTTTTTGTCTGTCTCTCTCATTTTCTGTCTCTCTCTCTTTTGTTTATCCTTCCTTCTCTCTCCTCTCAGAGCCATACAGCCCTGCAGTTTGGGTGATGATGTTCGTTATGTGCCTGACTGTAGTAGCAGTGACTGTCTTTATCTTTGAATTCTTCAGTCCAGTTGGATATAACCGGAGTCTGCAGAATGGCAAGAGTGAGTCAAACTCCTGGCTTGCTGGCGGCCATGTTGTTTTCCAGCTCACTGTGCCAGCTCTCAGACATTGCTATTGCTTTTTAATAATGGCCATATTTTACATGACTAGCATGCTGTCTATGGAGACGAATGAACACACTTATTTTGTGCAGCAGGGGAATTCTGAGAAAGACTAATAAGTAAACTCACCTAGCCTTATCTCTTTTTAGATCTGTGTTTGATTGCTCTGCAGTAGCCACTGCTGACTTTTCGCTCTTCCTCAACCCTCATGTATAATAGACGAGTACAGAAGCTCTGTATGCATCCTACTTCTCCTCTACTCACTCACTTATTTCTCTTTTGGCAATGTGCAGCTCTTGTTTAATCATCCATTCTGGTGTTTATGGCAGAGAAACCCAAGCACATTTTTAAATCTAAGTCTCTCTCTCTCTCTCTCTCTCTCTCTCTCTCTCTCTCTCTCTCTCTCTCTGACTCCTAGAAGCAGGAGGTTCTAAATTCACTATAGGAAAGTCCATATGGCTGCTGTGGGCTTTGGTCTTCAATAACTCTGTGCCCGTGGAGAACCCCAAAGGAACCACCAGTAAGATCATGGTGCTCGTCTGGGCTTTCTTTGCTGTGATCTTTCTTGCCAGCTATACAGCCAACCTGGCAGCCTTCATGATCCAAGAAGAATACATTGACACTGTGTCTGGCCTCAGTGATAAGAAGGTACGTTTGAGTACATGTGTGTGTATGTGTGGACGTAAAAAAAAAAAAAAAGACTTTCAAGGCAGACTATATGTGTGTGTGTGCTTGAGTTCATGCTGTTTTCATTATTCAGGGCAGTGCATGGATTTGGAGTGTAGAATCGATTTGGTTCATGCCTACAGAGACTTAAGCAGAAAGAGAAAGAGTGCACTCAGTCAGGATGGAAGATTGATAATACCTTTGGAATTGTATGGATTAAGACACCTATTGGTGCTCAGACAAAAAGGACATATTACATCTTCAGCAAAGCAATATAGTGAAGAATAAAGCAATTAAAGTGGTTTTATTGCTGCTGCTTGATGATGGTTGATTGTTTCTTCTTGATTGTTTCAGTTCTGAACAGTCCATTAGAACACACATCATGTGTTTGATGGTAATAATGGACATACTAAACTAAAACATAACTAATTGTTGATGAAAAACTTTGTGCAATTTGACAGTACGATTCTGGACCCATCTCGGTAGTGAGCTAATTTTTTTCTTGACGAGTTGCTTTTTTGTAGCAGGATCACAGTCCTGTCCTGAACAAAATTAAAAGTAACATCTTTTGGAAGTCAAAGCTGTTTTTGTGATTGGCACACTCTGGACCACTTTACCTCTGCTCCAAAGAAATACAAAAGCAAAATTGCATTTATTTGCTTTCCACTTTAAGTACTGCTTAAGATCTGCTACTTCACAAGGTGTTATTTAAGATTGTTAAAGCTTTTATTTTGAAAATTTTGTTCTAGGAAAATAATGGTTTATTTATTTATCATCTTTCCACTTCAATGACAGTTTTCCCTTCCTCTATTTCTGCTTGCTGTCTCACCAGTTTTAACCCTTGTGTGTCCTTATGGACATTTTTGTCTTTTTCATTTATAAAAAATCATTTTGTCTGTGGTAATGCAAAAGCATACATTTTTCAAAAGGTGTGTATTTTTATTGGAATTTTAATATTTCACCCTCATTTGCTTACATAAATCTATTTTAAACTACGTACACAAAATAGTTACTGTTAGATTTCACCCCACAGGAATCTACCGTTTACGCCTTTGAGATCTCCGTCATGCCTTTCAGCCTGTTTTACCATTAACGTCTAGTAACTTTTAGTTACTTTTAGTTCTATGTTGCTATGAGCTAGAAAGTGTGGTTTGCTGCAGAGTCAGGCGCCTGGAGAGTCTGAAGTGAACACAGACACACTGACAGATATGAGCGTGCTCAAAAGAGACTTCCTGATTTATTCATTCAAAACAGAAGTTTTTATACATATTGTACACATTGATAACAGCACTGCGTGGACGGTTTCTACTGGTCCAGGTGTCAGGCAGATTTAGACAAAACACACAGCACATAGTTATGACACAAAATAAGTCCCATGTCATGTTGACACAGAAGTACATAATAATATAATCAAGGATAGCAGTTGATCAGCTTATTCAAAGAGGTAACTGAATGATTACATTCATCATATATTTGAGAACAGTTCATAATATAAGAGGGTACATAATATAAAATATAAGATGAAAAAAGAGAATTTCCTTTCAGATACACTCAGGACCTTATGGACAAAAATGTTCCCATTGAAACCCGTTCAAACCGCAATATTTAATCCCTGTGGCATTTAAGCATAAAATGATGCATTATGCGTTAATAGGCTTTTATTTTGTTGACAAAGTATTATATTATATAGTATTTTCTCAGGTTTAGTCTGTGGAGGAAAATACATGCTTTACCTTTTTTCTGATTCTGCTGTATTATAGAATGCTGCATACCAACTGAATAAATGATGCAGCTATAATTGTATGAGTGTGTTTGTATGGATATCTGAACTGGGGTTTGTATGTGTACTGAAAATTTTATGTGCAACAGTTTGAAAGAAAGAAATGATATTGTACTGGAAATCACAAATCCCACCCCATGTATAAGAGTCAAGGAAGGTTATTGAGCTTGATGTATTTTGCATTATGTAACGAAACTGACATTTAAAGGGTTAAAATTCTGAAAATGAATGAATGTTTGGTAATTATGATCAGAATTAAAGCTGGTAAAAAAAAATCTACTTCACTGAAAGTGGAAAAATAAATTAATATATAATTATGACAGTTTTTGGACATGGACCGATATGTAACTTTTTTTAGTCGATGCACAAGGGTTAAATGTTTTGCTAAACCTGGAACAATGATGGTTTCATTTCATGACCATTTCATGGTACAGTTTTGAAAATTTAAGGTCCCTCTTCTGTATAAATAAACATTGACTCTTAGTCATCAAAGTTGCAAAGAAGCACAGATTTCAGTGCACTGAATGACATTTGAATAAATACATTTCTGATTCATGGAACTTTATATGACATCAAAATGAGTGGTGGTCTGAGCATAACTGATAAATCAACTTAGCTGTGTGTATGCAAGCTCCTGCCTGCTAGTGCCTTCTTTACTGTACAAGTCATGCCAATATAAACATATATTTATATAAACAAATTGACCTTTTATATACATAAGATTTACATGAAGCATGCTCTAATTCATTCAGACACTCTCATTATGAGCCAATAAAAGGAAATTATTCAGTAGGCAGTCATCCAAGATAAGAAACTAAAGGGAAGAAAGAATTAAACCCAAGAGGGGAAATATTTAAGTGATGTGAAATGTTGGGGGGGGTTTTTTGTTTGTTTTTTTGTTTTTACTCAAAGGTAAATAAAATGCACACAAAATAAAAACCTTAAAATAATGTCAGCTGGATCTTAGAGGTTTATCTTTTGCAGTGCTTTTTTTCCTTATTTTTTATGTGTGTATAGACAGTTATGGAAGTGTGTTTGTTGAAGCTATTTAAGGCTAAAATATGGTTCTTTTCCAATTTCACCTGCAGTTTTTTATTTTTTTATTTTTATTTTAGAACCTTAGTTCTATCAACAAAACACAAAAAAGAAATCAGTCAATCTTGTGGGTTTTAGTGTTGTTTGAAACCTAGGAGTAGTAACCTCTAACCTCTAAAAACATTCAATGACATCCATGTGCCTACAGTATAACTCAATTGAAAGACTAATGAGCTAATAAGTATTTTTGTCTGTACATACTGAGAGATAGTGTGATGCTCAGAGTTAGTGTGATTGCAAAGATATGCCAAAGACTGAATAGGCCAATATGCAACTTGGTGAACACAGGCCAATGTCCAACATTTTACTGATCATAAGGGTAAATCTGGCTCGCACCTCCGGGGTTGGGGCTTGAATCCCATCTCCGTCATGTGTGCACAGAGTTTGCATGTTCTCCCAGTGCTTCAGGGGGTTTCTCCGGGTACTCCAGTATCCTCTGAGTCCAAAGACATGTGTTGTAGGCTGATTGTCATTTCCAAATTGTCTGTAGTGTGTGAATGGGTGTGAATATGTGTGCTTCTGTGCCCTGTGATAGGTGCGCACCCCATCCAGCTGCTCCCCCGTGACCCTGTGTAGGATAAGCAGTATGGAAATTGGATGGATGCATCATTTAAATAAAAAAAAGTCTAAAATAGATTAAGAAAATGTATATGCACTTTACTAGGACCACTATACTTATACTGGGTAGGGCCTCCCTTTGCTCTCAAAACACTTCATGGCATGGATTCTACAAGATGTTGATTCTGGTTCATGTTATTACAACCTAGTTCTCTTGTTCTAAGTAGTTATAGTGTTCAGAAACATTTTTGATCATTCATGTTCCATACATGTTCATTATATAGTCTTATAAATATCATTAAAAAGTCAAAAAAGTTATGAAAAGTGATTAAAAAAGTACAAAAAAAGCAAAAAATCTATCTATCTATAAATAAAAAACAGATTATAGATTAGGTTATATATAGATAGAATATATATAGAATAGATAATCATTATACCTGGTTTCCTCCGGGGGGTGGGGTGTTTGGTAAGGATGTGGAGGCTTGGGGGGCTTTAGTTACAAAAGGTTTAGAACCTCTGTTCTATTGGATTCAGATCCCGTGATTGTGAAGGTCACTGAAAAACTTTTAACTAATTTTTTTAACTCATGAAACCAGTTTGAGATGACTTTTGGTTTGTGGCATGGTGCATTGTCATGCTGGAAGTAACCGTCAGAAGAAGGGTAAATTGTGGTGATGAAGCGATGTACATGGTCAACAACAATACTCAAATACGTTTAGGCGTTCAAGCGATGATTGATTGGCATTAACGGGCCCAAAGTGTGCCAAGAACACATTCTCCACACCATTACACCACCTCCACCAGCCTGGACTGTTGACATGGATTCATGCTGTTAGTACCAAATTCTGACCCTACCATCTGTGTGCAATCAGATACGGCTACATTTTTCCAGTCTTCAACTATTCAGTTTTGACCATTCTCCTTCGAACTCTCACCAACATGGCATTTTGTATACAGAACTGCTGCTCACTGGATGTTTCTTTATCTTTATTGCACCATTCTGAGTAAATTCTAGAAACAAAAGAGACCTTCACAATGCAAAGAGGCAGTAACCGTGATAAAAGTAAATAATATTATTACAAGCTTTTTGTAGTAACCAAAATACACCACAGACAGTCACCAGCTAAAGTGACTAATAACATCTAGCATTGTTTAGCCTAGCTTCTATTGATCAGGAGTTTATGCTTTCCCTCTGAAATATATCACATTTATTCCAATTCCAATTTCTTCCAAAATGCAGCAAAATATTCACTGAAATTTCATGCAGCTTGTTTATATTTATATACAGTGTTCAAAAACAGTATACTGTATTTATATTTCATTCATGTTGTCGATGATTTACAGAAGGTTAAAGAAATGTCTTAAATCAATGCAATAAAAACCTATTTAGTATCACAATATGCTTATTATTTAGGTTCAACAACAACAAAAAACGATAAAATGTAAAAAAAAATAAATAAATAAATAAATAAAAAAAACCTGAAGGTAATTGTTCTGTACAAATAGCAATAGAAATAAGTATCTAAGTATCTATAACAAGTCTTTCACATGCCAATTTGTCTTTTTTTGTGTTAACAGCCTGAGAAACTGCTGTAAACAGTCGTTTATTGTCAACTTTTATTGGAGTTGTAACTGTGGCACTTGCAGTACATTGTGATGTTAATCACTGCTTTTAAATCAGTTGTGTGTGTAAACTTGCTCCTCTGCAGTCACATGCACCCTGGTTGTATATAGTGGTAATGCATAAGAAATGAATGGTTTAATACAAACATGCATTATATATGGTATTTGCGTACCCATTGTGAAAATGCACAAAAATATATCTACCATACCTTTTTCTCCCATATGAAAAAAGAAAAGCCCAGACTGTAAAATCAATTACAATTATAGTGAAGTTTTCTTTTTTCTTTCTTATTTTTAAACATTTTTAAAAATGTATGGTTTACATGTTCAGTACATTTAATTGACGTAAAATATGATTGAAATAGATCCATCCATCCATTTTCTATACCACTTATCCTTCAGGGTCACTGGGAACCTGTAGCCTATCCCAGGAGGCATGGAGCACAAGCCGGAATACACCCTGGACAGGGTGCCAATCCATCACAGGGCACAATCACACACTCATTCATACACTATGGACACGTTGGACATGCCAAACAGCCTACCATGCATGTCTTTGGACTGGGGAAGTAACCGGAGTACCCAGAGGAAACCCCCGAATCACGGGAAGAACATGCAAATTCCACACACACAGGGCAGTGGCGGGAATAAAATCCCCAACCCCTCCGGTGTGAGGCTAACGTGCAAGCCACTAAACCACCATGTGCCCTGTTTGAAATAGATAAATTCCAAATAGATAAAGTTCTAAATAAAAATGGTGTGCATTTTTTGCAGTCATGATGAGCAGTTGCTGTCATTGCAGAGTAATTGTGCATATCCTTATTTTCAGTAGTGCTTCTGGCACCCACTTTTATTTTAAGAGAAAATGTTACAAGCTATGTTGTTATGCCAATGTGCTAATACTTTGAAAGTATGAAATCAAAATGCAGAATTAAAAATCACAGTATAGTATCTTCAAGATACTAGTGCCAATGTGTAGTACTGATGTATTTTTAATTTTATGCTTATCCTTTCTAAATCACAGTTTTAGACTGTTTGGATATTTTTGGTGAAATAAAATGCTAAAATCTTAACCAAATCATAACTATTTTAAATGCTAGAATCTACTTTTTGCACCATGTATTCTTACCTACTATCAGGAGGCTTCCTAGGCATGCAAAGGTGTGTCTCTTTCCATTAGTCGCTCTTAACAGAGAACAGAGAGATTTTTCAGAATTTCAGAGTCAATAGCTGAAAGGCCCATGTCTGAACACACCATCATAATCCTCCTGATCTTTCTCTCTTTAACATACCTTTAATTTTTTAACCTCTACAGTGTAAGAAATTGCACAGTGCACAGTGGAGGAAGGACAAATAGATAAATATTTTTGCATCAGACTCTGGGCACCTTTCAAAACTAGAAAACAAAAACAGCAGTATTTGCAAATATGAGCAGTTCTTGGAACTAATTCTGCAGAACTCGGATAATGATTTAGGAGAGGAAGTGTCTGAACAAGAGGCCCATTTAATTCAATTCTCATCATGAATGGGTTTGTAGATGAACTCTGAGCCCCAGCCAGTCACAGCAGCCTTTCATTTAGAAGTAAGAGGGTTGTATACATCCAAGAATAGGCATTTTGAATGGTCCTTGACCACTGTGGGGTGCCAACAATTTCAGATGTCAGAATAATAATGATGCTGGGTCACATGCTATGTGATCATTTCTGGCTTTGAGGTCCTGATATTTTTGGCTTGACTTAAACAATTATTCTATAAATAACCAGCTTTGAGTTGTTATTAGGGAGAAGTGCAAAGATAAAGATGAGACTTTTTTCATATGTACAGTCCATAATTATTGGCACCTTTGAGAAATATGGGTAAAATGGTGCTAGAAAAAACCCCAATGAAAATATAACAGAAATCAAACCTTTAATTAAAGTAAATATATATTTAGAACAAAACGGTATCACATCTATATATTTTTCAAAACCAAAATCTGTGAGCACTCCTGAATATAGAATCTCTCATATACTTTGTACTTCAGCTCACCCTACAGGTTTTCAAATGAATTTAGGTCAGTGGACATTGATGGCTATGTCAAAAGCTTGATTCAGGGGCCAATAAACAATTTTTTGTGTGTGTATTTGGAAGCATGTTTTAGTACATCATGGAGTCCATAATGCCATTTATCCTAACAGGGTTCCTGTTAGGATAAGATGAAATTCCTATCACAGATAATCCACCATACTTAACAGTATGGATCAGGTTCTTTTCTATAAAAACTTCCTTCTTTTTATGGAAAGCTCACCTTTGTTTATTACTGAAAAGCTCTATTTTCTGAAAAATGTGATGCTGTAACCCATCCACCTCAAACCTTGAGAATATAGTAACTCATATAATGTTTTTTAACTGTGATAACTGTGGTGAGCAGAAAAGCATCTCAGCATGCTGAGATGCCACAGATTCTTATGCTTGGTGACAGAAGAGGAACCTGATGTGGTCTTCCACTGATGTAGCCCATCCATCTCAAGGTTCGTTGTTTTGTACATGCTGACATTCTTTTCTCTTCTCAGCACAGTTGTAAAAACTGAATATATGAGTTACTATATTCTTCCTGGCAGATCGAAGGAATCTGACCATTTTCCTGGAACTGACAGAATTTTTTACAGTTACATGTGATTTAATAGCCTCATGTCTTGATCAAAGTGTACTTCTTTCCACAAAAATGTATGGCATTCTAATACTGAAGATTTGATATAAATGTTATTTAAATATTATTTACAATTTATATTGTTAATAATTGAAACATTTATTAAATAATATATTAATAGACTAAATATTCAAAGTTGGTAGTGTCTGTTAGTATGAAAACTGTAGCTAGATTTTTTCTTTAGTCAGGGAGTTAGACAATCTATATTTTAACATTTTTTACTTTATGTAAATAGTGCAATTGGATACTCTACTGTACTCTACTAATGGATAATGGAAAAATTCAAGTTCTGTAATCAGTTGTCATACTTAACATTACAGAACTTCTTTCTGTGCCTCGTCATAGTTCTCTTATATTTTGGTGTGCAGATGGTTGATACTAATGTCCAATCATCCCTAGTGTATATTTGATGAAATACTTACCTTAACTTAACTTACTGTCCCTCCCCCAGTTTCAGCACCCCACTGAACAATACCCACCCCTGAAGTTTGGAACGGTCCCGAATGGCAGCACAGAGAAGAACATTCGTAGTAATTACCCTGACATGCACCAATACATGATCAAATACAACCAGAAAGGAGTGGAAGAAGCCATCACCAACCTAAAGACAGGGTTTGTGCTGTCTTGCTGACTCTCGTCATATCTTTTTTTCCATTTCATCTCTTAACCAACCATCCGAGTCCATTTCACCTCTCGACCCAGAGTGCTCTGCAGTTTAAGGATATCCATTTTTTTGATGTGCTTGCACTTTTTCTTACTTGCTGGCATTTTCTATCTCACTTTCTTCACATATGCGATCTATACCTTTTTTCTCTGTTTTTCTCCTGCTCTCTCACTCTTTCTCTCTCTCGTTACCTCACAATTATAATGCAAAACACTTTTTCAGTATATTTAATGACATAATCTGTAAATGATAATCTATAAATCGCCATCAATGAGTAACTGGCAATGTGACTTTTTGTTTTCATGTCCTTGGTTTCTAAAATAATAATTATAATTTTAAATCACTGTTAAAATGGCTGGGAAGCTAATTTTGTTAGCCAATTATAAGTGAGACTGCTTTGGTACACTCCAACACACTAGAGGAAGAGTAACATCTTTATAAGCACTCACTATTCATATTTCGAAATGATTAATGGAGAGTTTCTTACGTAATTTACATTTGGAGTAAATAATTATGACACCAAAAGACAAATGAAAGAATGGCAATGTAACATACACATTCAAAACTAATTTAAAAATGTAAAATTTCAAGTCATTATTCATTACATTTGAAGTTATAGTCAGGTAGGAACATAATATGGAGGAAAACAACATAAGGATTTAAAGATAATTTGCACCTAGATGCACCTTATTCCAGCTTCTCTTGTTGATATTATTTATTTTGATATGATTGCTGCTATCTTTGAGTGTATATTCGTGGCATTAAAGTATTCTTAATGTATTCTTGATGGCTGTGGCTCTGGTGGTAGAGCGGGTTGTCCACTAATCGTAGGGTTGGCGGTTTGATTCCCGGCCCACGTGACTCCACATGCCGAAGTGTCCTTGGGCAAGTTGCTCCCAATGGCAAGTTTGCACCTTGCATGGCAGCTCTGCTACCATTGGTGTGTGAATGTGTGTGTGAATAGGTGAATGAGACACAGTGTAAAGCGCTTTAGATAAAAGTGCTATATTAGTGCAGACCATTAACCATTTAAATAAAATGCACACAGAAGTACTTCAACATGTATTCAAATTTAAATAGTAAGCTTGGTGATATAATGATAAACCTTTGGCAATTAGTTAGTTGTACATCATAAGGCTATAGCTTTTGACATCTAAATGTGATGTTATTTCCACCAAGTAATTTGATTAAAATAAAACATATTGCACTTATTGGCATGATTATTAGACACTTGGTTAACCTCTAGAATTGAGGATAAGGATTTGTGGAATATGTACAAAAGTTTTTTTTTTTTTTTTTTTTTTTTTTTTTTTTTTTTTTTTTTTTTTTTTTTTTTTTTTTTTTATTAATATAATTTTAATTATATTTTATTTTAATATAAAAAAATTTAATTTTTAATTTTTTTTTTTTTTTTTTTTATTTTTAAATTTTTAAAAAATTTAAACTTTGTTTCTAAAAATAATTATTCCAATTTTTTTAAACATTTTTTAAAATTTTTTTTTTTTTTATTTTGTTTTTTTTTTTTTTTTTTTTTTCTTTTTTTTTTTTTTTTTTTTTTCTTATTTTTTTTTTTTTTTTATTAAATTTTAATTTTTTTTTTTTTTCTTTTATAATTCTTAAAATTTTTCATTTATTTTTTCTTTTCATAACAAAAAAAAAAAAAAAATTTAAAAAAAAAAAAATTTATTTTTTTTTTTTTAATATTTTTTATTTTTTTTTTTTATTTCTTTTGTTTTTTTTAATTAACAAAAATTAGTGTTATTTATTATTAATTTTTTATAAAAATAAAAAAAAGTTGTTAATTTTTTTTAAAGGGGCCGCTTCAAAAAATTACAAAAAAAGCGTTTTTTTTTTTTCATTTAATAAATAATAATCCACAACAAAAACAAAAAAAACCTATTTCTTTTAGTTAAGGTAAGTGGGTTTTGCTTTATTATAAAAAAAAAGAAAAAAAAAAAAGGGCGAAGAAAAGTTGAAAAGGGAAGGGTTAAAAAGAAGGGAAGGAAAAAAAAAAGTTTTCTTTTTTATTTTTTTAGTTTTTTTTTTTAATAAGTAATATTTTTAAATAGTTTTTTTTTTTGTTTTTTTTTATTAGTTATGAAAATAAAAAAAAAAAAAAAAAAAAATTTTTTTTTTTTTTTTTTTTTTTTTTTTTTTTTTTTTTTTTTTTTTTTTTTTTTTTTTTGATAATTTTATGTTTTATTTTTATTTTTTTTTTTTATTTTGTGAAGTAGAAGGTTAATGTGTTTTTTTTTGTTTTTTTTAGTTTTAAAAAAAACAAGGGTTTTTTAGCGGGAGTAACAGAGAAAGAAAAAAAAAAAAAAAATTTGGGTTGTTCGATAATTTTATTTTTTTTTTGTGTTTTGTTTTAAAAAGGGGGTTTTTGTTTTAATTAATTATTGTAATTAAATATTTTAAAAAAAGAAGGGGAAGATTTTCGGGGGAATAAAGTTTTTTTTTTATTTTAAATGGTTGTTTTTTTTTTTTTTTTTTTTGGTTGGTTTTTTTTTTTTTTTTGGTTTAGTATTTTTTTTTTTAGGTGGTTGTTTTTTTTTTTTTTTTTATTTTTTATTTTTTTTTTTTTTTTTTTTTTTTTTTTTTTTTTTTTTTTTTTTTTTTTTTTTTTTTTAAAAAATTAATTTTGAAAAAAAAAAAAAAAAAAAAAAAAAAAAAAAAGGAATTTTACACCACCGATGTATGTCAATATACATACCACTTTTTCAGTAAAAGTAAAAAAAAAAAAAAAGGTATAATACAAGCACAAAAGTGGAGCATTTAAAAGAAAAAAAAAAAGAGCAGAGAATATCATATACAAACTGCTGAAGATTACAGTGCAGTAGTAAAGATCACTGTGCCCTTTTTCTGATTAAGTCACCATGCCAGTTATTAATACATACACTGCCCTTTAGATTGCTTCTAGTTACACTGAGTCACTGTGTCAGTATATTTATTCCTTTTACTGAATGTAGACTATGAATGCTTATAACTGATACTTGTTAAAGTGGTTTACAGACAACACTGCCAGTTGCCCTGAACCACCCCCCATGATATAGTTTAGCTGTTGTCGAGGGTGCATGCAGTGTGTCTTTGTGTGTGTATATGATCTAGGCAGACCTATTTCTAATAATTAAAACCACGATTGATCAATACATGTACTCTGATTCAGACAAGGCTATGTTGTTTTTTCATGTTAAATAATGATATTGATTGTAGGAGGATATAGCACCACATCAAATCTAGATGTGTTCCCTAGAACTTTGAAGCAGCAATGAATTACCTGTTGGATAATTGTTGACAACTGACCATGTCAAAAATCACATGATGGCCATGTGGCATGTGATGTCACTTTGCAAAACAGTGGCCTAAAATCCTGACCCATGTTTTTCATATTACTATTAAAAACGTCTTAAAAAAAAAAAGAAAGAAAAAGAAATAAAGAGGCAAAACACACTGAAAAGACCCTCAAAGGACACAGAAGAGAGAAATAGATGACATAGACATTTCACAATATTGATGATAAATCTGTAGATGAATTACTGTATATTGGACATTTGACTTTACGTCCTCTTCGACTTATCATGAACAAAAGCACATAAATGTTCAGACTTATATTTTGTCACTCCAGAAGAAGTGAGAGAGAGCAAACCACATCCAAGCACATTATAAAATCTACTCCATTAATCATGCTGAAGATTTCAGAAGGTGACCAGTGCTGAATAATTAAAGAACCTTCTAAACTACTTAGGTGCATGAAGTGGATGTCTTTGTATGATTTAGTGCCCAGGAATTTGGCTAAAAGAATCCTGAGAGCAATGTCATAAATAATAAGATCAACAAGTGAATACAGTCAATGATCAAATTTCTTAAGAAAAAACAAAAAAACAAAATTTGTTATTTAGCTTACTTGCTGCATTTGTTCAATGATGTATGGTCTTATTATCCATGTATTTTCAATCTTAGTGCAACAGCCAAAAACTGTGTTGGAGTGTATCGCAGTAAATATAAGATTACAGTTCATCTTTTCAAAATCCAGTAATGGTATTCCAAAAGTATATAGGTATTTATTTTTGCTCTAAATATTTGCACATTACCACTCAATTACGTATTTAAAGTTCCTATTTCAGACTTTGCTCTACACGTTTATGGAATTTTGTCATAGTTTAAGTATTGTGAATTGTTAATCATACACTGTGGTTTTTCCAATGTCAGTCTTTTCTTTACAATTTTTGTATTTGCTACTAGACATTCTCATCCTGCTTTCTCAGCATTTCTTTTTCTCTCTCTGTCTATCTCTCCCTCTCCTCCCCTTCCCCCTGCAGTAAGCTGGATGCATTTATCTATGATGCCGCAGTGCTGAACTACATGGCTCGTAAGGACGAGGGCTGTAAAGTGATGACTATAGGCTCTGGTAAAGTGTTTGCCACCACGGGCTATGGCATTGCCCTCATTAAGAACTCTCGCTGGAAACGACCACTGGACCTGGCACTGCTACAGCTGGTGGGCGATGGTAAGAAACCGACCTTGTGGTTGCACCCAGGTTAAAATAGTTAAAGGGGGTTAAAGGGGTCTAATGGTTAAAGTGCAGGATGTATGTTGGATTTGATGACGGTTTGTTTTTTTTTACACAGGAATGCTTGGAAATTAAGCATTATGGTAATAAAGGAATATATGTGTGTATTTGTGTGAGTATGTGTGCGTATAAAATGAAGGACACTGAAATTGGTATATTGGTGTAGATTTTTTAGGTAAAGAGACCGTCATGTATCCACTCAATCAGACAAAATACAATGAACAGTTCTTTTAATATCTTCTTTATTTCTACCTGAATAACCACATGAAAAAGAATTATACGAAATGAGTGCAGTCAAAACTATAAAGCATCCATTTTAGAAGAGCCCAGGAAATCATGACATGCAGTACTATTTAACTAGGGCATATGCCACCAATCAATATAGGTGACAGAGGTGACCCAATAAGATTTTATACAACAAAAAACAATCATTATCCCCAGTTATTTTTTTACATGCCTAAATAAACATTAAAGCAACTTTTCATTTCTGTTATAAAAAAAATACTTTATTTTTTGTGTTAGACACAGCAGAGCCCTTCACATAAAAACACAAAAAAGCTATAGGCTATAGCAAGCAGTTTATAAACATAAACCCAACAAGTACAAACATAAAAAATATAAAGAAACGTGAACATTGCCATGGCATGAACATGCCCTGATCCGCCTTTTTTTTTTTTTTTTTAATAATTGAGGTAGTCCTGTGACTATATTTTGTCTGCATGAAACCCAAAGTCTACTCAGTTACACTTTAAAGGATTAGTTTAGTGCATCAATTCACACTCTTACACAATATTATTGTACAAACAATAATATTTTGTCATACATATGTCTACTCATGCTCATAGGTTGATGGTTTATTTGATTACTATTTTTAATCCTCACAGGTATTCAGTGCACGCATGTGTGTGTGTGTGTGTGTGTGTGTGTGTGTGTGTGTGTGTGTTTGGCAATGCCCTGCTGTGATAGCATTATGCCAGGCCCCATCAGCTAATGCCACAATTAAACAGCTAACCCTGGCATGACAGTTCTATATGCAAGATGAATTGTGCCATTTGTATTTTTCTTGGCAAATGGATGTGTTTGTTTTCTCTGGTTTTATTTTCTGTAAGTCTTCTGCAACCAATTCACTTTTGAAACATTAAAGAGCACGATAGGTTTAGTGGTTGTTGACACTAATGACTTGCTTTGTAGGCTGATTAGGATTTTTATTTTCGCTGCATTTTAAGAGCATTTCACAGGTGGTGCTTCTGTGTATTTCTCTTCTATTCTATCTACCCTCCCTAACCTGCTGACTATAATCCCTCTCTTCCCTACATGAGCCTCTAATCATTCACTCCTTCCTTCTACAAGTACCTCTCTGACAGTAATGTCTCACTCGTTACCTCCTGTTAGAGTTTCATGACAGAGGGCTTACAGCCATCAGTACTGTACTTCTTCATTTGTAGTCTTTATTTGTTGTGCTGTTTTATATGATAGCAAAGACAAGTGTTCAAATAGTTTCATTGAATGTTTGTACAGTAAATTGTTTTCCACATGCACACACACACACACACACACACACACACACACACACACACACACACATATTTATATATATATATATATATATAGAATCTCCCAAAAGTGAGTACACCCCTCACATTTTTGTAAATATTTTATTATATCTTTTCATGTGACAACACTGAAGAAATGACACTTTGCTACAATGTAAAGTAGTGAGTGTACAGCTTGTGTAACAGTGTAAACTTGCTGTCCCCTCAAAATAACTCAACACACAGCCATTAATGTCTAAACCACTGGCAACAAAAGTGAAAATGTCCAAATTGGGCCCAATTAGCCATTTTCACTCCCTGATGTCATGTGACTTGTTAGTGTTACAAGGACTCAGGTGTGAATGGGGAGCAGGTGTGTTAAATTTGATGTCATCGCTCTCACACTCCCTCATACTGGTCACTGGAAGTTCAACATGGCACCTCATGGCAAAGAACTCTCTGAGGATCTGAAAAAAATAATTGTTGCTCTACATAAAGATGGCCTAGGCTATAAGAAGATTGCCAAGACCCTGACACTGAGCTGCAGCATGGTGACCATACAGTGGTTTAACAGGACAGGTTCCACTCAGAACAGGCCTCGCCACGGTCGACCAAAGAAGTTGAGTGCATGTGCTCAGCATCATATCCAGAGGTTGTCTTTGGGAAATAGATGTATGAGTGCTGCCAGCATTGCTGCAGAGGTTGAAGGGGTGGGGGTCAGCCTGTCAGTGCTCAGACCATACGCTGCACACTGCATCAAATTGGTCTGCATGACTGTTGTCCCAGAAGGAAGCCTCTTCAAAAGATGATGTACAAGAAAGCCTGCAAACAGTTTGCTGAAGACAAGCAGATTACTGGAACCATGTCCTGTGCTCTGATGGGCCCAAGATAAACTTATTTGGTTCAGATGGTGTCAAGCGTGTGTGGTGGCAACCAGGTGAGGAGTACAAAGACAAGTTTGTCTTGCCTACAGTCAAGCATGGTGGTGGCAGTGTCATGGTCTGGGGCTGCATGAGTGCTACGGCACTGGAGAGCTACAGTTCATTGAGGGAACCATGAATGCCAACATGTACTATGACATACTGAAGCAGAGCATGATCCCAGCATGTATTCCAGCATGATAACGACCCCAAACTCACCTCCAAGACATCCACTGCCTTGCATAAGAAGCTGAGGGTGAAGGTGATGAACTGGCCAAGCATGTCTCCAGACCTAAACCCTATTGAGCATCTGTGGGGCATCCTCAAACGGAAGGTGGAGGAGCACAAGGTCTCTAACATCAACCAGCTCTGTGATGTCATCATGGAGGAGTGGAAGAGGACTCCAGTGGCAACCTGTGAAGCTCTGGTGAACTCCATGCCCAAGAGGGTTAAGGCAATGCTGGAAAATAATGGTGGCTACACAAAATATTGACACTTTGGGCCCAATTTGGACATTTTCACTTAGGGGTGCACTCAGTTTTGTTGCCAGCGGTTTAGACATTAATGGTTGTGTTATTTTGAGGGGACAGCAAATTTACACTGTTACACAAGCTGTACACTCACTACTTTACATTGTAGCAGAGTTGTCACATGAAAAAATTGTATTAAATATTTACAAAAATGTGAGGAGTGTACTCACTTTTGTGAGATACTATATATATATATATATATGTGTATATATGTATGTATGTGTGTGTGTGTGTGTGTATGTGTGTGTGTGTGTGTGTGTACAGTGAGGGAAAAAAGTATTTGATCCCCTGCTGATTTTGTACGTTTTCCCACTAACAAAGAAATGATCAGTCTATAATTTTAATGGTAGGTTTGAACAGTGAGAGAGAACATAACAACAAAAAAATCCAGAAAAACGCATGTCAAAAATGTCTCATCTGACCACAACACTTTCACCCAGTTGTCCTCTGGTGGTCAGATGAGACCAAAATTTAGCTCTTTGGCATCAACTCAACTCGCCGTGCTTGGAGGAGGAGGAATGTACCGTCAAATCTTGGGTGAGAACCTCCTTCCCTCAGCCAGGGCATTGAAAACTAAAAGTAATTACTAAGTCATTACCAAGTACTATGTCATGTTTTGCAGAGGGGTCAGATACATATTTCCCTCATTAAAATGCAAATCAATTTATAACATTTTTGACATGCGTTTTTCTGGATTTTTTGTTGTTATGCTGTCTCTCACTGTTAACAAACCATACCATTAAGTATGAGCTGATCATTTCTTTGTTAGCTGTACGGCAGCGCAAAATCAGCGAAGGAAACAAATTTTTTTCCCTCACTGTATGTATAACTTTCAATTATTTTTATTTTAGAAGTACATTTCATCTAAAGCCACTAGATGAAATATTGCCAGTATTACATGTCATTAAATACCAGGGTGGTGTTTTCATGTAACAATTCTAATATAGCCTAGTGCTATTAAGATAAAAGAAAATGCTTTGTGTTTATTGTAGTAATAAACTGGTGGATATTTTTTGGTGAATTTCTCTTAGGTCTGACCCAGGTTTGTGGCTGGCTTTAGAATGATGGTGGTTAAGAGTGGGATTGGGGCTGTAGGTCACACAGATGGTGCCATGTCTGGCTGTTGGCCCAGGTTACAGGGTGTTAAAGTGTGTCTGTAAAAATATGCCCACTTAACCATTCCTGTCTCTTGCCAGCCTTTGCCTATGCTGCCAAACAACCTGTGTAATGCTTAGGCACACGTAAATGTCCAGCAGATTACCTCTGGAGATCTGGAGGTCTGAGTACAGTTTGTTTGTGATTCATTTTGTGGTCCAATCTTTCTTGAAATGTCACTGGAGAATTCAATAAAGTTAAATCTGTGATTAAAATGCTTACTTTCTGATATTTTTGAGCTCTGCATTATGAATCACTTGCAATAAACCTACATCTTTCCAATCATAAATGTGGGTGCACATGTTTTCTGTCTCAGTGATGCCACCATTCTCTTCTTTTAACAGTTTGAGGTGCCTCTGAAGCACTGCCCATACATTAAGCATAAAAGGAAAAAAAAGGATATTTTTTCTTACGCATAATTGTGGAAGTACAATTTTTCTCTGAGTGGCTTTATATAGAAGCTAAAAGTTCTGAAATTCTCTAGTGTTTCTAGTCCTCTAGACAATCAGAATGACCAACATCTACCACAATTAAATGATTATGATCTCACCCTTCAATTCATTTTCCCTATCTGTTTTACCCTACTCGTTGATTTTCTGACTCATTTCATTCCAGTAGGTTTTTACTATTTCACACTGTCAACCACGTATATTTGTATGTTTCTGTTGTTTTCACGCTCTCCCTCCATTGCTGTATCCTAATCACTTTTTTATGTACTCCTCTCTGAACTGAAAATGTGCTCCTGCTGTTTGTCATAATGTCACAATACTATCAACTACTTTATCTCTTTTCCATTTCACCCTTTCATCTTCTACCCATTTCGCCTAACACAATGAAGTATTCAATCAAACAAATTTTCCCTCATTCTTACTTTCTTCCCCAACTTCACATTTACCTTGCAATAGAAAAAGGCACCCAAGGGGTTATAGTGTAGACCCTGACCTTGCCTGCCCCCCCCCCTCTCTCACTTTATCCCAGTATCTCTCTTCTCCTGTAATAATCACTGACCTCTGCTCTGTGATGACCTAAACCAGACTATTCACTCTCAGAGACACTCTGAGATGAATTGAACTCTTGCTCTTGATACTGAGATAGTACACATGAAAGTATACATATTGAATGCTATAATTAGATTGTAGTATGCAATTTAGCAAGTGAAGAACTGAACTATATTCTTGTCTTATTAATTAAAAAAGATTTTTTTTCAAATTTACATCCTATATCATTATAGTTTAGAAACAGTGGGTAATCCTTCTCTTCTCTTCTCAGATGAAATTGAGATGCTGGAGCGTCTCTGGCTTTCAGGGATTTGCCACAATGATAAGATTGAAGTGATGAGCTCCAAGCTGGACATAGACAATATGGCTGGGGTCTTTTACATGTTGCTGGTGGCCATGGGCCTGAGTCTACTGGTGTTTGCCTGGGAGCACCTTGTCTATTGGAGGCTCCGTCATTGTATGAGTGGAATGGGCCAAGCAGGCAAACTAGACTTTCTACTTGCCTTCAGCAGGGTAAGAGGGGCAGACAAATGCAAGCAAACAGTAAAGGCAGAATGGAAGACATTATAGGGGACAAAATATGAGAAAAAAGTGGATGGAGAATGAGTCACTATGGCGCATATAGTGTATTTTGCTATACAGTACATGAGATATTGCATGCTAGAATAGGAGTGATGCTGTAACCTGTAAGGGTGGGGTGTAATACTTTAACTTCAGGCTTAGTCTCTTTCCTAAATCAAATCCCCAAATGCATCCAGAATAGCTGAGCCTGCTAGAAAATCATATCAGAACATAGCAATCTTATTTCTGGGACGTCTAACAAAATAACACCTCTATTGGCGAAATCCTATTTTATTTTGCTCTCTCTTTCTCTCTCAGGGAATGTATAGCTGTTGCAGTTTTGAGGATGAAACTGCCCAAGGAGGACCCAAAGTCACCATTCCACCCCACCATCATCAATCTGTGGTGTCAGCCCCTCCCTCATCCCATGTTGTCACTGCAGGTGTCACCAACCAAGCCATTGCCATGTTGCCACAGCAACAGCAGCAGCAACAACATCCATCTCAGCCTCCACAGTCCTATAAAACCCCACGTCCAGGGTCCCCTCCTGCTGTGGTACATTCTGGGGGATCTTTGGGGCCCTCTACCACACCACTTCTGGGTGCCCCTCTCCCATGCTCCACGTTTTTGCCCCGACCTGACCGCAGACTGGCTGTAGTTGACCGCTGGAGACTGCCCAAATCTGCCAGTGCCACCACACCCATGAATCTCAGAGGGGGCCTATCTGACATTGGGACATTCCCACAAAAGATAGTTCCTACATGGGCAGGTAGTGGACCTGCTGGAAGCACTTTGGATGGATATAAGCGCTATTATGGTCCAATTGACCCTGAAGGCTTGGGGCCATGTATGGACCAACAGGCAGGCACTCAGACTCCAAAATCAGCTCCTAGGAACCATCAACAGCCCCCACCAGCTAGCCTGGCTTTCTACCAGGAGAAAGGCATGGACCATGGGGTGGGGAAGAAGGTGGGAGTGTGTACTGGTGGAGGGGGTCAGGGGAAGGGGGTGAAGTCTTTGGGCACTCCTAGGCTGCCACCCAAAAGTCAGACTCCAGCCCCACTGCCACCTAACCCCCCACTGCAGCACCCCTCTCCTCCTCTTCCCTCATCCCTTTGGAGGAAGCGGAGGCCCAAAAAAACAAAAGAGCCAGGTGGCCCACTGTATGAGAACATTCTTCCCCTAGGCCGGCGAGGAGGTGGAAGGGATATGGGTCGCAGGCCCAGACCATCTCCTCCTCTTCCCATTCCAGTACCTGTACCACTGTCTCCAACTTACACACCACCATCGCCCTCTCTCTCTCTGCCTTACACCTCCACATCATCCTCCACCTCTAGCACTAGTTCCTCTACCACATCCTCTGCCTCTTCTTCTCGATCCACCTCTCCTTCAACCACCTCCAGCACTACCTCACGCAGCACCAGGGATAGGGAGGAAGAGGAAGAAGAAGACTTGGATGAGCTGACAGAGGAGTCCAGTCTTCTTCAGGGACACAACCGTCACAACAACAGGGAGCGATCCATCCTGTCCCCCAGATCCCTTACACATGTTCCACCACCACCCCCTGTTCCCCCACGCAAGCCCCGTGGTTCATTTGCAGAGCGTGAACGAGAGAGGGAGGGCAATAGATTGAGAGAGAGAGGTGGCAGCCAGCTCGCTCAGCTCCAGGAGTGGTGGGCAGGATGGGGGGAAAGAGAGAGAGAGCGGAACGGAGGAGGATCTGGTGACACTGAACGGAAAAGGGAGAAAAGGCACAGGAAAGAGAGGGAGAAAAAGAAAAAGAAAAAAAACAAGAAGAGGAAAAAGAGAGAGGAACGTGAAAGGGAAAGGGAGCGCAAGCGGCGGAAGGTGAAGAAGAAAAAGAAAAAGGTGATGAAGGCAAAGAAGAAGAGGAAAGTATCCACTGGCAAGCATTCAGAGCCAGATGAAGGTGATGTAGAGGTAGAGAGAGAGGGAGAGGGTGATGGAGAGAGAGAGGGAGAGTATGCCTCTTTCTCCAACCAGTACCAGAGCACATTTGGAGAAAAGGGAAGTCTCCTAGGTTGGGAAGGAGAGAGAGAGCGAGAGAGGAGAGATGGAGGGGAGGATGTGGGAGACGAACAAGATGAGGAGAGTGGAGGAGGCCAGAGTAGAGAAAGACGGCCAAAGAGTAGCCATGCACGCCACAGACCATCCAGCAAGAGATACCCAAATCTCAACAAACTTCCTGCTTCCGTCAAATTTTGGGTCAGTGGAGGGGCTACAGAAGCATCAGGAGGCTCACCTCCCTCCTCATTGCATACTCTTCTTCCATCAACCAAGCGAAGGAGGAGCAGTGGAGCAGATCGAGAGGGGGCAGGAAGGGGTGGTGAGCGTCGACCATTGCTCCTACACTATGAGAGGGGCCGGGCACACACGAGAGAAGGCCTGTCCTTTCATGAGTGGGACTCTGAGGATGAAGAGGATGACGATGATGTAGAGGAACAGGAAAGGGCACAAGAGAGGGTAAGAGTGGATGGAAGGGTGAGAAGGGCAGGGGGGAGAGGGGCTGTGTCTGAGTCTGAGAGGGATCGAATTAGAGCAGATGAGAGTTATTCGGATGATGGCTCCTCAGGCGAGTTTGGCCAGTTTGAAAGGTACTGGGAGGGAAATGGGGCAGAAGGGGTGAGTGGAATTGGAGGTGGGGGTTGGTTTTTTGGCACCTACCCTGCCCGAGAGAAAGGGGGAAGCATCAACAGTAGAGATGATTCAATATTAGGTCGAGCTGAAGGGTGGAGTGGAGATTTTTGGGGCTCAGGTTCCGGGGTTGGTTGGGGCTCTGGGGGTGGAAGTGGGGGTCTTGGCTCACAATGGCCACCTCCTCCAGCATCACTACCACCCCCTCGACGGTACTGGTCAGTTGATAAGCTGCCCATGAAGAGTGAAAAACGTGGTCACAATAGGTCAAAGAGCAAAGCAAAGAGGGCTCGAGAGAGGGAGCAGGATATGGGATCATGCTCATACACACAGATTAGCCACAGCAGAGTGCCATATCGGTCCAAACAGGGCAGTGCAACCTCTCACAGTCAGGAGGAGCTGCTGCCCCACTGCCACAGTCTAAACACAGGCCCACGACCCAAACTTCCCCCCAAACCCGATGGTGCCAAATCTGGCAGTCAGTCCAACCTCAGCACCCAGCAAGCCCAACATTCAGAGCCAGCATCCTCCCCTACCCAATCTTTACTGCCCTCACTCCCTGCAAGCTCTGCACCCTCCTCCCTCCCTGTGCCCATCCCACAACCGCCTTCTTCTGCATCCATGTCTCCTCCACCGGTATTATCACCTGGTACCACCAAAGGGGCTAGTGCTAGTGCTAAACTTCAGTATCAGAGACTGCGCTCTGTGCCCCAGCCCCGGCGCTTTTACTCACCCCACCTGCCACTTAAAGCAAAAAGCCTGTGCTCACGGCGTGGCTCTGCCCACTTTTCCAGCCTTGAAAGTGAAGTATGACACGGGGCTTCGTTGCTGCACGTGTGTGTGAGCTCTATGGTGAAATGCAAATGGACTGTGACACACATGCACGTGCTGCACCAGGATCGAGGCAGTGACCACGACTGCCATGATGGTGCCAGAGGCTGGGACAGTGGTGGTAATATCACAGGAGATGAGTCTGCAGAGGCTGTCTCCCTAACTACGGAAACCCCAGCTGTGCTCCACTTCCGCTCGGAACTGAGCATTACAATGTCGTCTGTAGTCCTGTCCTCCAATGAGAACAATGGATCCAGAATCTGTGAGTAATGATGTCATGTTTACACACACACATACACACACACATTCAAGGAAGACTTTTTTTTTGCTTCAATGGGAATTCTATGGACTATGGAAACCATTAAACTAAGGTTGCTTTTTTTGATTTTTAGTTTGCCTTTTCTGCACGCTGGCTGTGGCCAAAATCACTTCACTTGCTGACAAATGACCTCTTTTTTGCTGGGTTTTGCCACAGTGATGCAGTGACAATATTTCTGTTTGTGTCCAACCCTCAAGACCACATTGGACAGTGATGTCTGAACTTTGTCCTAATTAGTTAAGAGTCAAGAATTTCTAGTACTTACATTTCCTTTGTTTTAATGCAAAAGCATCAGCCAATCAGATCCCATTAGCAGAAATTCATTGGCGATTGTCAGAACTCTGATGCTGTGGTGTCAAACAGGGATGTTACTATAGTCTGCGATGTATTTTAACAGAAAAACAACTAAGGACAAAAACAGAATACATGTAGCAGTTTTTCTGTATGAATATCTTTTCTTACTCCAGGTTCCCACTACTCCTTTTTTATTCTATCTATTGCGCTCACTGTGTTAGTAAAAGTAGTGTAAGCTAGCTGTGTCTGAAGTTAAATAGTAGAACTTTAGTCTTGGATGCCAAATAACACAGAGAATTCAGATTATTAGAGTGGACCCATGATATTTGATCTCTCTTGTTGGCTTAGAGTATTTAACACAAGCAATACGTAACTGTCTTAACCAAAATGAGGGTTGCAATATTTATAATTGGCACTAGATGGCTACATAATATTAAAATTAGTTAATATTACTTAATAGTGAATCATGTCTTTTAAACTTAATTGTAATTTCATTATTTGTTCAATAGTTAACTAATTTTGCAGATATAAGGTATTGAGTGTGTTTCCAGCTCTCTCCAACACATTTTGATAATTATTTGGCAGACACTATTAACAGTGCAAAGAGAAATAATTTTAGAAAGCACAAAAGCTTTGGCTCATGCCAGTAAATGCATCATTTAATACATCAAGGGCAAATCAATAAGACCATCATTATTCATAAGAATGAACACAGGTGCCAACACATACAAACTGAGCACATATCAGGGCTTTAGGTCTTCTAGATTAGCCTACGTCATGAAAATGTTATTAAAATTTATTTAACATCAGGCACAACTCATTTGCCCTTGTTGTAGTTGAATGTAGCTTTAACATAATGTAGCAAAATATAGAGATACCTTTAGACTTGTAGCATTTTGGATGCAGATATCATCAAAAATCAAACTCATCAGGATGTTAAGTACTCGCACATGTTCTAGATTAAAACACCCTTTACCCGAGATTCCGCCTTTTTTAATAGGATCTGTGATGACTTTCTGTACAACATATTGATTTAATGAGGATTTAATGATTGATTTTTTTTTTTTAAACAAATTTGCTAATATTTGCAATATGATTGATTGCTTTGCCCATTTATGAAAGGGTACACACAATCACGTAAGTTTGGGGATGAATATGCTCAGGTAATCAAGTGTGATTTGTGTAACTGAATTGTTAAAACAGCTGCTCAGCCCATCTTGGTCAGCAATCTGATGATGTTTGGGGAAGTCTTGAATGTTAGTTGAAATTTTGGTTACATTGGGGAGTGGGACAAGGGCTGAGGGACAGTTGAATGGGTCCAGTTGGGTCTATGTTCACTTGATCTTTCACTGACCCTTGAAAGGCACTAACACAGTACTCTTTTGACTGCATGTACAGAACTGAATTTTTCCATGTAGCTTAATTTTGCTGAGAAAAATATATCACTATATATACTGGTTTTTGTTTGTTTGTTTGTTTGTTTTAATTTTTTCCTCAGAATGTATCATGTAATGCTGTGAATGAACTTTTCTCATTTCTCATTTGGAGGTCTTATTTGAATCCTATCATTTATATATACGATATATATATGTACAAATAAATATATACATACATATACTGACATATATATATATATATATATATATATATATATATATATATATATATATATATATATATATATATATATATATATATATATATATATAAATTATATTTGGTATTCTTGGAGGAAGTGTTAGAGAAATAGTTTTAAATGTTTTAGCTTTGTAGCAATTCTAGATACTGGAAACATTTTTGAATTTTATTCCTCCTATATGACTGTGAAAACATTAGTGCCTGTGAACTAAGAAAAGACAAGAACCAAGTCTAATATCCTCATCTTTCTATACATTCATCCATCCATTCATCCATCCAGCCATATCTTACATTCATCCCTTGGTATTTGTGAGCATTTTTGTTTTATTTAATACTGCTTTAATATGCTTTTGTAATACTGCCTGAAGTAACTATTTCCTATTATTTTCTTTTCAGTTTTCTTTCATGACAATCCATCCAAACTTTCATGCATCGATCCAGCCATCCATCTGTGAAAGCTTTTTTTTTTCCTCCATCTGATTCCTTTAATGCTTCACTCTAAATGTTTGGGATATTCTTTTACATTTACAATTCAAATTTTATTTTAGTTCTAATACTAGTACATTTACTACATTTACATGTATTTCGCTTTTTCAATTCATGGTTTATCACACTGCTTATACCTGTCAGTTCTCTCACTTAGCAAAAAAACAGAGACCAGTAGCTACTGTGTTCTTGCTCCTGTTGACTGATTATTAAAGGTGATGATCAATTTGATTCTAATCAAAATGTAATGTATTAATGAATTAACAGTGTGATTGAAGGAGTGCAAGTGACGACCATGAAGCAAGAGTCTGGGCTGTACTGTACTTAGTGTACTGTTGCTGTACTGAATAGTTGCATGATAGTAATGTATGTAACATAGTAAAATGAACAGGCAGTAATTATTCGTATTGCTCACAGTGGGAAATGCCCTTCCCTAGTCCCATATATGATTTAGGACCCACTGCAATGCACATTTTTAAGGTCTCTTTCTGCTCCCAATTATCCTGATCTCGTTTAGGAAAAGTTTGATAATTAGCATGTGAGTTAGACCCGATATGTTAGATAATGAAAAAAACCCTTCAGAACAGTGGTTTTCTAGGACTGGAGTTGAGAACCACTAGGTCATGCATTTAAAACATTGCTATTAGATTTATGTATGTGAGTGTTATGGCCCTGATTTACTATGATCCAAAATAACTTTAATAATTTGCATGTACATTAGAATAAATTGTGCATGCAAATAGTGGACATGTTGTGGGTGATTTACAAAGAATAATTGAGTGAATTAATGACATGCAAAAAAGTGTGAGGAAGCAATATATAAATTAGATTTTTGTGTGTGCTAAATGTCCCCGGTAGCCATAGCTAGTTCGGATCTCAGAGAGTAAATTGAAACTTGAAACTTTAGTATGATGCTGACAAAAACTGTAAACCTGTTCAAAATACAATATGAATAATTTAGATAAACTTTCCAAAAGTGGCTTTCAGGCTTGGTAAATAACATTGAGGGTGCAAAATGAACTGAATTGTGGGTGCAAAATTGCACTGAATTCCACCACCCTGTATTTTGCACATTTAAGTAGAAACACCTCAAACTGCACATTCAATAAGCAAAAATGCTAAATGGACAGCACATGCTATTTTCTTCATGTGAAAGGTAGGGGTGGAGGGAATTATCTAGATACCTTCTTGTGCACGTATGCAGAGACCTTCCAACAAAGTCCTGAAGTGACATATGACACAGTTTTCGCAATAAATACTGCTATAATACAGTCATCTATCCCTTTCTTCTTCTCACCTCATATACATCAGACCTCATATACACCATATGGAGCTATCTACATAACTATTTAATTATGGTCGGAGCTGCAGGTTTCCTATTTTCAAAGATGGAGATAAACTCCTATCATCTTTTCTGCAGTGGTGAGTACATTTTTTCTTTGTGGAGAATGCTAAATCACCCCCACTGCTGATTTGGTTTACCTCATTAGCATTGCTACTCTTGTTAGTTTCATTCACCGTGTTGTTTGCGAGTTAGCTTCTACTACTTTGTGTTGTCACTTAGTAGTGCCTTCAGAACCTTGGCACCAACTGGTCCAAGCATTCACATCACCCTCCATCCAGCAACCAAATGGGACCTTTGCATACATGCCACAGTTTAAGAGGGGCTCCTTTGCTATACGGTGTACATTCCCTGAGACTACAGTGTTGGCATACTGGGCTGGAGTTGGATTCCCTCTGTTCTCCCCTCATCTTTTCGCTGGGTGAGTCCGGAATGGGATTGTATAGTGACATGCAATTCATGGCACTGACTGCACTTTCTCCCATCAGTCGTCATGGAATTCACTAGCCACAGTGCAAGGATTTATTAAGAGCTTCAATAGAAACTTAAGTTCTTAATCTCGTGCTCCATTGTTTGGTGACATGCAATTTAGTTAGTATGAACATGAGCAGGTCAGCCTTGGCAACATGCCTACCATTAATTCACCAGAATTACATCACTGGAGATTTCACCAGATAAAGTTCTAATCCCAGATGTGCAAGCCTGAGCACTGAATTCAGATGCAAGTCCTAGTGAGAACTATGTTAGTATGTTAGAAGATTTATTGCTAGCATTGAGTAAAATATTCCGATCTGCAGATGTTGATATCTCTGCACGGGAGCAGTTAATTTTTCCCCAACATGCTTAAATCAATCCTGTAAATTCTGCACTGTGTGCCAAGTATGTTCTTTGCTATTGCTGTCATAGGCCATGGAAACACAAAACCAGAAACACAAAACCAGCAAGGCTAAATGAATCAGCCTTGCAGCACCTTTAGGTCATAACAAGGTCCATTCCATGTTCCAGTGGCAACAAAAACCATATCAGCATCACATGAGCCCTTAACATGAAAGTTTTGCCGTCAGGCTAGCAAGCTCCCGAGTACTCCCCCATTCACCCCATGAGCACCCATACACCACGAAAATAGCCTAGCAGCGCTAATGAAGAGCTAGTGGTGCAGCCATCTACCGTCACTGAGACCTAACAAGTTTGCTCCATACACAGAGGCACTATCAAAAAAGTAGACTCCATGTTTACAAAAATGTGTTCTATTCATTATTCACTTTCTCAATCATAAGAAGGATTGTGGTTTCCATCCAAATGGGAAGTTTTAAAACCCCTTCCCTTCTATACATTCCCTTCCCTTCCCTTGCCATTCCCCTCCAAAACTATGGAAATGGCAAGGCCAATTCATTTGTTTGTGCTATACAAAAAAGACATTTGGGTTTGAGCTCAAAAGATGGATATGAGACATAAAACATAGAACCATTTGTATCAGACCTTCCAATTTTTAGGTGAGCAAAAGTATAGAACAGATACGTCTAGAAGTAAATTAAAGTAAAGAATACTTAATATTTGGTTGCATATCCCCTGCTTCCCATAATTGCACCAAGCCTGGAATTCACTGGCATCACCAAATTGTTGTTTTTTTCTTTTCTGATGCTTTTCCAGTATTTTACTGCAGCCTGTTTCACTTGTTGTTTGTTTTGTAGGGTTTCTCCCTTCAGTCTTCTCTTCAGGAGGTGAAATGCTGCTGAATTGGGTTAAGGTCTGGTGATTGACTTGGCCAGTCTAAAACCTTCCAGTTTTTCCTCCTGATAAAGTCCCTTGTTATGTTGGCAGTGTGTTTTGGATCATTGTCTTGCTGCATGATGAAGTTCCTCCTGATTAATTTGTATTTATTTCTCTGTAAATTGGCTGACAAAATGTTACGTTAACTTCTGAATTAATTTTGCTGCTACCATCATGAGTTATATCATCAATACAGATTAGTGAGCCTGTTCCAGATGCAACCATACCAGCCCAAGCCATTACACTACCTACATACAGATGAGCTTGTATGTTTTGCATCATGAGCAGATATTTCTTTCTCCACATTTTGGCCATTCCACAGCTTTTGTGGCTCGTCTCTGTATTTCTTTGCAAACTCCAATCTGGATTTCTGATTCTTACTGCTAATGGGTGTTTGCATCTTGTGGTATGGCTTTTATATTTCTGCTGTCTAAGTCTTCTTCAAATGCCCTATGAAGGTTGTTGTTGATGTCACAGGCTGTTATTTTTTCCCCATTTTTCCCCATTTTTTCTTCATATCTCTCACCATGTTTAGTGTCATCAGCTGTTGTTGTTTTCCTTGGCTGACCCATCCGTTGCTCAGTACACCAGTGGATTCTTTCTTTCTCAGGACATTCCAAATTGTTGTATTGGCTATGCCCAATGTTTATGCAATGCGGATTGATTTTCCCTCGTTTCCCAGCTTCAAAATGGCTTGCTTTTCTCCTGTAGACAGCTCTCTGATCTCCGTGTTGGCTTATCCTTTTTAACAACAAATGCAGTCTACACATGTGAAACTACAGACTAAAACCAAGAGTAGATGTTCTATTTATTGTTAAACAATCAACCTAACAGTTGTCAAAACACCTGTCAGTCACATGTTCCAATATTTTTGCTTGCCTTCAAATTAGGTGGTCTGATACAAAATGTGCTATGATTGATGTTGTTTAACACATCTACATATAAACACCAGGAAATAAAAGCTGGAATTCTAAACACTCTTCTCATATTCATCCTTTGATCTCAAACCCTAATTTCTTCAGCAAAAAGAAATGAATTGGCCCCTATTTCCATGTTCCTGAACATAGATGCTTTTTGAACATCATTGAGACTGCTGACTACTCTGTGTACCCCAACATGTGGTGAACATTATTGCACTTGCAAGTATTTTCCCTGGGTTTGCTGGAATGATTACTGATCATTATCTAGGGTTCACAGAACCAGAGTAACATGGGTAACTAGTGTTCTACATAAACCCTAGTAGATCAGTTTGCATGTTGTCCTCAAGTTTGCACATATTTACACTTATCTTTCGTAAATAAGGACCGGTGTGTAGAAATGTCAATATGTAGAAATGATCATGGTGGTCAATATTTAGCTGGGAATATCATGTGAACCTCAGAATTTCAGAATGAGTATGGTGTTGTTCATGTGGATCTGTGTACTCTGATGAAACCAACAAACACTCTATTATTTGTAATACAGAGTCCTGTTTATGGACATATCACTGAACGCCACATGGGTGTGCATATTTGAGTGTGTGTGTGTGTGTGTGTGTGTGTGTGTGCACCTCTCTGCTGCGTGTAGCTGAGTTTACTATCATTCACCTCATGCTGAGCTCAGTGATCAGGGCTGAGTTGTCTTGTGTGCAGCATGCTGAGACTCAGCCTCAGTGAGAATGAAGCTCTTGCACAGTTTTTACTTATTTTCAGCTATGACCTTGAGCAAGTTTTGGTGATTTGAATTATTTCACCCATGTAGATTGTGTGTGTGTGTGTGTGTGTGTGTGTGTGTGTGTGTGTGTGTGTGTGTGTGTGTGTGTGTGTGTGTGCATATGTGCATGAATTTTCATGAGTGAGTAGTCAGAATGCCTTTGGCAGTGCCAGCATGCCTGTTGCTGGGGGGCAGATTTTATCTACTTCCTGACACACACACACACACACACACACACACACATATATATATATATGAGTATATATATATATATATATACACATATATAAAAAGAGAGAGAGAGAGAGAGAGAGAGAGAGAGAGAGAGAGTGTGTGTTATAGATAGATAGATAGATAGATAGATAGATAGATAGATTAGATTTACACATTGGTACCACCACCACCATCTCTCTCTCTCTCTCTCTCTCTCTCCTCTTCATCTCTTTTTCACATATCGTTTTCATACATTACCAAATACAAATAGATTGTTGGCTAAGAATCCCAGAATTAAAGCAAGAACTTGTATGCACACACACAGACATGTGGGTATGATCGCCTCTCTCTCTCTCTTTCTCTCTCGCTGTCTTGTCTCTCTCCCTCTGTCTCTCTCGCTGTCTCTCTCCCTCTGTCTCTCTCTCGCTCTCGCAGCCTATCTTCAGGCACTCTGAAAGGTCTGACTTGAAAGACAGCATCACTGACATCCAAGTGTCTGGTTGTCTCCTGCAGAACTGAGCTAATCTGATGGCAGTCTATATGAAAGCAGGTCAGCCTCTGTTGCAGGCTTTACTTAGCCTACCCTTTTTGCATAGAGTGTCACCCAAGCACTCCCATACAGTCACTGAGGTTGGTGCAGATGAGTGTTGTAGACATAGCTGTGTGTCATCCCTGTGAATGAAGTGAATGGTACACACTTTATTCATTTTTCTCTTTCTTTTGAGTACTAATGAATAAGTGATAAGCAGATCATGGGTAATGCTGCACAATTGGCTTCATCTGTCCTCAGAACATGTTGTCTTCCATTTGAATCTACCACTTTGTGCAGTGTCACTATGTTTGCTGTTTCTGCAGAATATTAATCTGATTGTGTGCTTGTTAATTTGTTAACAGTGGTCTTCTCACCTATCCTTCTTACTAAACCTCTCACTGCATGGCATTGACCTTTGACCAGGAATTCAAACATACTGTAGTCTAGTGTAATGATACAGGGACTTCAGAGACATTTTGTTCTAGAAATAAAATTAAGCTAAATTGGCCACAGAGTCACACTTACAGTGTCTTAGACAGTTCTCATAATTTCATACTAATCATAGCAATGTTGACCAAGTGTAGCAATTAGCAATTGGCATGTCCACTTAAACATGGGTCTTTTTGTGGTTGTTGTTTTTTATTTATACAATGTTGTTTAAACAGCATTTGGGTTTATATAGTTTTCTCACTCTTTTAATATTATTTTTTTATGACCGATTTTCTGCGATACTGTTACAAGGTGTGTGAGATCCAAATCCTTTGTACTGTACAGTCCAGACTTAATGTGTCATTCAGAGTGTTTAATTATGACAACATGACTAATGGAGGGGTCTGAATGGGTCAAATTGCTTCATAAAGATATTATATTGCAAAAGCACATTGTCTACTGTTCTGCTTCTTTATCTGCTGAACTACATGTGTTCACAATGTTCTAATCCTTCATTTAACCTTTAAATGCTCTGAGAACAAAATTAGTAACTGCTTTGAAAGGCAAAATGGATGACCTGCTTTTCATTGCACAACAATCCGATGGCCTCTCACATTCAGAGACTGCAATGATTTATGTTCTGTATTGATCAGTGTTCACACCACAGTGCCAGTGTACAGTGAATCAGGTTTTACTCTGCGTTTCTCACGAAAGGACCTGTGGGACCCCATTTAAAACAACAGAACAACAGAAAATCAACTCAAATTCAAGATTATTAGATTAAGGTGACACTGATCAGTTGTGAATTATAATTTTTTTTGTTCATGAACAATTAGTTGAATTTGTTCACATATACCTGACAATGAAATTTTACTTACAGCCTCATTAATGTTACACATTGGAGATGCACTGATACCATATTTCTCAGCCAATACCGATAACCGATTATTCAGAGTGATATCGGCCGATACCGATAGTCCTGCCTTTTATGACTTCTTTTAATTTAATAATAATTATTTCCACAATTCTGAACGAAATGCAAATAAAAACTTTATTCTCTCCAATTTAACAAGTTGTTTCACAGTAACTGGTCTCATAAACAGAAAACACATGACTCTAATTAACATTAACACAGCTCATTAACACATTAATTAAATTCTGAAGATTAAAGTAAGATTATTAACTTATTGAATGTTATTAATTCATATTAACATTGACTGAATTCTAAAAATCCTCCTGTTAGTCTCACATTCACTCACCACAAACAAAAGCATTTCTACTTCATCAGTGAACATTAAACTGGTAATATATAATATAAACACTTTTATATATTAACATTAACTGGATATGAAATACACTACTCTACAAATATATTTTTCTGTGCAATATATACTACTTTGTGTCAACTCATCTTCATTTAAATCTTTCAACGGTATACTGGTCCTTTTAATTCAACACGGGGGCGAGCGGTCAGCGCAGGGGAAAAAAAAAAAAAATTAAAGTCAACGGTAATACTTCCACTTCACTACGGCAGCGTTTGGTGTAAAATTTTTAGCAGTGCAGAGCTTACAAGACTTAAACAATGCAGTTTTTGGGTCATTCCACACAAGAGACAACATATATATATATATATATATATATATATATATATATATATATATATATATATATATATATATATATATATATATATATACATATATATATATATATATATATATATATATATATATATATATATATATATATATATATATATATATATATATAGTTCAGTCAATAACTAATGGTCAGGCTGACAAAACAATATAGTTCAGTGGTAGCAATAATCATCCATCCATCCATCGATTTTCTGTGCCACTTATGCTACACAGTGTTGTGGGGAGTCTGGAGCCTATCTCAGAGGACTCAGGGCACAAGGCAGGGGACACGCGGGACGGGGTTCCAACGCATCACAGGGCACAATCACACATGCATTTAAACACTGTGGACAATCTAGAGATGCCAATCAGCCTACTGAACAACACGTGGCTTTGTACTAGGTAGGAAAACATAGTATGTAAGAAATTACGAATTTTAACTGAACAAATTTGATCATATAAGAAATTTTAAATCTGAATATTTGGAAAAGTTTGTTGTTTAAAGTTTAAATATAAACATTTACAGTTTAAAAATGAATGTCTAATCTGTGCGCTGAAAGTCTGAACAATTGAAGTGAGGTCTATTATCAGTGGGCATTTCCCATTAAAAATCCCCTTGAAAGTAGGTTAACAGGATAGTTGACAAAGCATTTCTTTCTTGCTAAGAAGTAAAAGAGTGAAAATTGATATTAGGATAGCCAATTTCATGTTTTTTAAAAAAAAATTACTTAATTACCTGCCTAATTACTTGATTGCTTGCTAGCTTCCATAGTCATTAAGCATCACAATGAAAGTTTTTTTTGTTGTTGTTTTGATTTGTTATTTTAAAAGATAGCACTTTGAGTAGAAGCTGAAATTAGTTGTTATCCAAAAGGAAACAAAAGCTCTCTCTCTCTGTGTGTGTGTGTGTGTGTGTGTGTGTGTGTGTGTGTGTGTGTGTGTGTGTTTGTTTGTGTGCGCTTGCTGGTTAACATCTGAATGCAGAGGAAATATAAATTGCTTACAACCTGATGTCTTGGTGAGTCATGTCGTAAATCTCATTCTTATTATGTTTTTTTCTTTCTTTCTTTCAAGTCAGGACCTAGGCCATAAACCACAATATTTTCCACAAAATATTAACACATTTGATGTCAGTGTTTCTTGCAGTGCTGAAATTGCACAACCATTGATGTAGTGTATTTTTATGTTTTAAAGCCCTTTTCTCTGCAGATGCCCTGGAAAGAACAGCATCTCTCTGCAGCAAGCTTGGAAAGCTGAATAACATTCTACAATGTCCCAACACTATCCACACCATTCATACATCTCTGTCAAGTCAATTATTATGAAGGAGCAGTATTCAGAATGAGCTGTAATACATTATGTATCTATGTATCTTTAGTCAGAAATAAGACTAAGGCCAGTTTTCAGATTGTGACACAAACTGCCATATGGACATCATTGTACCTGGTTGGTGGAAAGTAAAACATGTTTTAACCCTTTCAGGTAGTACAATGATGTTCCATTCCACCAGCAGAATGGAAATCAACTTATCAGACATTTTCAATCAGTATAAACAAATGAATTATTTTATCGCTGCAAGTCTGTTATAATATTAATCAGGCCATTGTTGGGTTTCGTTGTGTAGAGTATTATGACTCTGCGTTTAGGTGCTGGTGAGAGCAGGGTGGTAGCAAAGGGGAGAAGTGTGAGCCCCCTGCAGCGCAAACAATTCATACCTCTCCACAGTAACATTGTTACAGAGATCAAATGGACAGCACAACTGTAGCTTTTTTGAGTAAAATACTGTATACAACTGCCACAATGAAATTATAAAATTTAAACCTAGTAGGCTAGGTAAAAAATAAATGCAAATTCTTAAACCTCAAGTGTCTACTTTCATATGAGCCATTAACCACTACTGTGGAGTGTGAGATTACAAATAAATTCAATGCTGAATATGCACCCCCAAAACAGGAGGAAATTAAATGTTTTGGTCTCTGGTAAAATTAATCAATACAAGTTAGTCACTGTCTTCCAATAACCAGACAGACATGACAAACTGGCATGTATTACTCCCAATCACACCTTTTTCTGGAGTTTATGGTCAGTGTGTTTTATGATACTTTTTCTACTTGCTTCTGCACAAGTCAGAACAAACAAAACCATCACCTTTCTCCTGAATCCAGGGACACCTTCACACCTGTTAGTCAAATTTGCCAAGTTTGAATTCAAGTGAAATTTATACTTTTCTTCATTGGCTGTTTGGTTTGGTTTGGTTTCACATTTGCACAAGCAGGTGAATCTAAAAAAAATTAGAATATCGTGGAAAAGTTAATTTGTTTTCCATAATTTAATTCAAAAGTGGAACTTTCATATATTCTAGATTCATTATTTAATTTTTTTTTTATAATTTGAATAAAGTGAATTATTTCAAGCCTTTTTTTGTTTTAATGTTGATGAATATGGCTTACAGCTCATGGAAATCAAAAATCCAGTATCTCAAAATATTTACAATACAAATTTTTTTTTGTATTTTTGTAAATTTTGCATTTCTTTTGGAAATCAAGGTGCCAGAGTCTGGAGGAAGAGTTGAAAGGCACAGAATACAACTTCACATTGAAGTGCAATGTGAAGTTTCCACAGTCAGTGATGATTTGGGGTGCCATGTCATCTGCTGGTGTTGGTCCACAGTGTGTTCTCAAATCGAGAGTCAGTGCAGCATCTACTAGGAGATTTTAGAGCAATTCATGATTCCCCTTTCCAGCAGGACTTGGCACCTGTCCACAGTGCCAAAACTACTAGTAACTGTTTTACTGACCATTACTGTGCTTGATTGCCAGACCAGAACCCCATAGAGAATCTATGAGAGACACCAGACCGAACAATACAGACGAGCTGGAGGCCGCTATCAAAGCAACCTGGGCTTTGAACCTGGCAAAGAACACCTCAGCAGTGCCACAGGCTGATTGCCTCCATGCCACACTGCATTGATGCAGTAATTTGTGCAAATGGAGCCCTGACCAAGTATTGAGTGCATAAATTAACATACTTTTTAGAAGTACCGTTAACATAATGTTTAGAAGACATTTCTGTTTTATAAATTCTTTATTCTAATATTTTGAGATACTTGATTTTTGATTTCCATGAGTTGTAAGGTGTAATCATCAAGATTAAAACCAAAAAATGCTTTAAATATTTCACTTTTGTTACGATTTCCCCTCAAGCCAGCGCTGCAATATTGCAATGTGCTCGGAAAACTAAAGCGCATGCATGTGCACGAGCCAGATGCATGAGCGCTTAGCAAACGCATGCTTTTCAGTTTTCAAAGACAGTGACTTTGTTTACTTTGGACACGTGCCGTTATGATTATGTTCTGTCTCTGGCCCTGTTTAGTCATTGGTTGTTTTCCGAAGGTGTGTCAATACTATTTTCAGCTGTCCGTGTTTACCCATGATTACATTGGTCATTTAAATCCCTCGTGTCTCTGTCCACTTTCCGCAGTATTGAGTTTACTTCATTACCAAGTGGTTGTTTCTCATTTCCCGGTTCTCGTTTCATGTTTCACGTTATTGAATTTGTTTCTTGTTTCCTTGTTTTGATTGTAGCCTCACCCTATTTATTCCTGTTTGTAGATTTTTTGAGATGCACCTGTAATGAAATGAACCCAAAACCAAAAACACTTTGGCTGAGGGGTGTGTAGTCCAGAAAATGTAAAACTCTATCATTTATTGGTTAGAAATACTGTGACCAAAAAAAGGGTAAACAATCCTTTGCCAAGTAAGCATAGAAAATACTAAAGCACAGAGAAAATGAAGCATCCATCCATCCATCTTCTACCGCTTACTCCTTTCTCAGGGTCACGGGGATCCTGGAGCATATCCCAGGGAGCATAAAACAAGGCGGGTACACCCTGAACAGGGTGCCAGTCCATTGCAGGGCACAATCACAATCACATACACACTCACACACCCATTCATACACTACGGACACTTTAGGCTCTTTAGACATGCCATTTAGGCAAATGTGCTTACCACTAAGTCACCATGTCTTATTTTCTTAATCTTAATCTTATTTTATAATAAATTGAATCACATTTGGCATTTGTTTGTACTTCTTTGTCCAAATATACAGTTTTTAGCTTGTGGGTCATCTACATAAATGCTTCCCAAAATCCAAAATACATATTATCCTTTTTTTGATTGAGGTCCAAACTTTGGGCTGATTCAGGCCACATCACTTTAAGATTGTTGTTGGTTCAAGTTAAAGTTCTAAAGCTCTAGATTGCTAGAGTTCACTTGAAATCTGTATGAGACCATTTCACTGAGGCAGTCTTTGTTGTTTTGGTCCGGACTGGAATTTCATTGTTCTGTTCTCACTTATGAACAGCAACAAGAACAAAAACGCACCAGAATTCAAGTCAAGTGGACTATACCCTGTATATGTGAAAGCTACAGTTTCCTGTAAGTGCAAAACATAGGGAAAAAATTTAAACAGCAAAATAGGAAACACATAGATAAGAAAAAAACTGAAAGCGTAGGCCCTTTCTGAACATCAAATGCCCACTACAGCATGTGCCAGTCTGAGAGATCACAGAAAACACAGAGCTGGAGGATGTTTACAGTAAAATGCAATATGAGCTGATAGGGAATTTACTGATGCTATTATTCATGGTTATTTTATCAAAGGCATTCATATGATGTTATTTTAATATGCTGTCAAATTTGTATGTCGTTAATATAAAAATCAGAAAGCTGAAAATCCTAATCAAATAAAATCAAGTCTTATCAAATCCTTATTCGTTAGAAAGACTCCTCCTCACTGTAATAACATACTGTAACTTCACATTCAATAATTTTAACTAGGCTGACTAGATAATAGACTGAAAAGTGTTATTCCTTTTCTTTGTGTCAGTCATATCCTGTACCATTTGAATTAATGTTGTTGTATTCCTGAATTTGTTGTTTTTGTTCTTTTAATGTGTTTTTCATTTGCAAGCGAACAAGATACAGTTGCAATCAAAATTAATCAACCCCATTGAAAAAACAGGTTTATTGTCAAAATTTATAGACTTTTGCAATGAATAAATCAAACAAAAGTAATTGAAATAGTTCAGCACAATGAATGCTTCAAGTGGTTTCCCAAAATTCAACTGAAAATGCAACTTATAATGATTTCTCCAGTTTCAAAATTGTTCAACCCTCTGAATAGAATCCGTCACAACAGCACAAATATGCAAAACAGCTGTTGTCTCAAGCACATCTGATGCAATTAATCACCGGCTTCATTAGTTGCACCAGGTGTGCTTGGGCTGGAACACATGAAATACCTGAACTGTCTAGTGGTAGAAAATGTATGAAACACCTGGATGGAGAAGAAAAAGGAAGCTATCCATGGCTACAACTAGATTTCTGAGAAGGCAGGTTGTGAAAAACCCTCGAGTGACTGCAGAAGACCTGCAGCTCGAGGAATCTTACCCCGTTCCTCATGAGCAATGGTCTCCAGTTCAGTAATATTCTTGTGTTAATTTTTAAACTGGAGAAGTTATAAGTTGCATTTTCAGTTGAATTTTGAGAAACCATTTGAAGCGTTCGTTGTGTTGAACTATTTCAATTGCTTTTGTTTGATTTGTTCATTGCAAGCAGCTGAAAGTCTGTACATTTTGACAATAAACCTGATTTGCAATGGGGGTTGAATAATTTTTATTGCAACTGTATGCACCCTCATAAAATACAGTCTTTCTCCATATTATAATGGTTCCATATTACTTTTATTGTTTATAGAAAAAGTGAAGAAGCTACTCAGTGAAACACATATTCTGTTTAAATTGGAATGTTTTTATCATAATACACAATCCAGTTGTATGCAGTCTCAGGTGCATATTATTGCAGGGTTTGACGGAAAGGTTTATTTAAAGACCCAGTTAGGAAGTGTTGACACAGCAGTCTTTACTTTAACTTTTTACTCTGTTTTTCATCAACATTATAAATGCCTATTTTTTCCTCACTGCATCACAATATTGTGAACATACAATATTAACTGTTGCACAGAGTTGCTCAGTTATTTGTGTTACCTTTACATGATCTCTTTTGAAAAAGCCAGATCCATAATGCCATAACCTGTAACGCTGCTGTTGTTATTGGTATTGATTGTTGTGCTGCTGAATCCTGATTGCTACCAGATATGTTTTGGGAACATGAGACCAAATTGTCATGTTTAGGCTAATTTCCATTAGCACACACTGACATACAATTAGTGGGCATGCTTTGGGAGGAATTGGGTAAAAGAAATCATATGCATCTTCCAGTTTCCTCCCCAATCCAAAGACATGCGTTGTAGGCTGATTGGCATTTCCAAATTGTCCATAGTGTGTGTGTGTGTGTGTGTGTGTGTGTGTCCAGGGTGTCCCCCGTCTTGTCCCCCGAGTCCCCTGGTATAGGCTTCAAGCTCCTCTGCAACCCTGTGTAGCATAAGTGGTACAGAAAATGGTGGGATAGATGAATTGACATCACATGCAGAATAAGGGGATGGAATGATCTCTTAAATCAGGAATTTGCATGTGTGAATTTGCAGTTTGGATGTTAAAGAGTAAAGCTGAAACCTGCCACACATATGATACCTGTAACACATTGAAGAAAAAAACCTATACAAATGCAAATACAATATACAGTAAATGCAAAATAAAAGATTGCAGGCATGTGTAAGTGTACAGGAGGTAAAAAAAATTTTCCAATGCTATTATATTGCAAAAAATGCCCATGTGGCATTGTTATTGGCATTGTTCAGCAAATATACTGTATAATATGATACCAAATTTACTGCAGTAATATTAGATCATTTAAGTTTTCACATTCACAAAACTTCACATTGTTTTGGGATACTCTGACATAACTGAGAATATAACTGAGAATCTGTTCTTAAAACGATTGTTTTATTTATTCTTCAAATGATGTATTCATTTGCACATGTAATTATTGTTCTCAGAGTCACTTTCACAATGTGGTTGCAAAATGAATCTATTTGCATAACCACCATGGTGGATTTATGTACAAAGACCCCCAGATTGCGTATTCATTCAAAGAAACTTTCAGAAAGGACAGCAGATCCTATTTCAGACTCCATAGATCCTAAGTAAATCAACAGGCACATTTTTTGCATGGGAGATCTGCTTCTGTACTGTGGCTCATATATAGTACTACTGTATGATGTCAGGCAAATGAGTAGAATGTAAAATGTATGTTATGTCACTGGGAAAGACTATGTTATCGGTGGTGTTGTGGAGATATTTTAAGCCTCATCGTGAGTGCTAGTCTGGGCTGCAGTTTTTCCCTCTCTGGGTTGTGGAGCTTTTTCTCATTAATCAGCACTGAGCCATGTTTATGTCACTGTCCTGCTGCATGGGAGTGGAGAGAGAGAGAAACAGAATGGAGAGGGAAATGCAGACAGAGATAGAGAGCGAGCAAGACAGACAGAGAGAGAGCAAGTTCAGACAGAGAGAGAGAGAGAGAGGTTACTGCATCACAGCAGGCGCTGAGCCTCTACTTATCTTCTCACTGAAGCCTCAAAGCCTAGATTAACACTGTATGTGTGCAAGGGGGGTGCATGACAGAGAGAGAAAGAGAAACGATGGGCATGAAGTATCGGACTTACTTGCACACACAGACACACACACATACACACACAGCGTATGCTAAAAGCCTTACCATTCTCTCTTTCATCATGGACACAGAGTGCTGCAGGTTTCACAAGCACATCGACTAAATCTCCAAAGGGGAAAAAAAAGAAACACAGAAGAGCAAGAGACACAGTATGCTTCCCCCCCTGTCTTTTCATTTTCTCTAAATTCTATTAGCACCTCTCTCCCTTTTTTCATTTATTTAATTTTTTTTTACCCATCAGTGCAGTGGAGTCCAGTAACAGATTGCTAAGATAGTACAGTGACATGATTTCTGTGATCATTTTTAACACTGGCATTTATTTTAATCAGTCTCGCCGGATTTCCCCTTTCTCCCCCTTAAATCAATGAAAATCTGTAGGAGGGAGGAAAAAAGAGTTTACATGTGTTTGGAGGAGCAGGTGTTCGCCTGACATTTTGCACAGGATCAAAAGCATTTTGTGTCCCTGCTACAGATATTCATTCATTCATCAACAGTAATCACTGTATCCTGGTCAGGGTCATGGTGAATCCAGAGCCTATTCCCTGAACACCGGATACGAGGCAGGAATACACCCTGAATGGAGCACCAGTCCATTACAGCTTGCCACAGGCAGTGTTAATTTAAAGCTCTTTTGGAATTGCAGCTAGAAATCAGTCCCAGTGGATGAAACACAAGAATGCACATTGTGATTCAAGTGGACTGAGATACTAATGAGAGAAAGTGATATTTGATTGAGGTATAATTGAGGTGTATGATTATGTTTTTTTTCTGAAATGAAATTGTTCTGTAGTGTCATTTGAGAATGGTACATGTGCAACGTGTTGTTTCCTGGAACAGGAAAAGAAAAATATGGTAAGTAAATTATAGGTATCAACTGAAAAGTGGAAGAATTTGTCTCTGTTCATAAAACTAATAGATGAATAAATCAAGGTTTTGGGGACAGATGAAGATGCTCAACACATGTTGCCTACTTAGAACTTTTACACTTTCTCTTCCTCTTAAATCTTCAGAGATGTGGTTATCTCAAATTACACATGACAGTTTGCTGCCTCGATTTTGCTGTCCAGGCAAATTTCTTTTCGCCTGGCACTATATAGAACACAATTTCATGGTGTAAGAAGTAACAGCTGTCTGATTCTTCTTTTTATAACTTCAATCTTTAGTTTGAGTGAAGGTAGTTCTCTGTTGGGTTTTGCTGACTAAATATTTGAGTCTTTTTGGAAGAATTTTAAGGACCTTTAAATATGCTGTTTTTAGGATAGCAGAGAGGTGAAGTTGAATTTTTTTTTTATTGTAACTATACACTTACACAATAATATATTGTAGATTTTTTTACTCTTAAGGTAAATAGAAAACAAAATCATAGAACCAATTTATTCCACAATCCACACAAATCAAATTTAATGAACAGTTACGAATACTTAAGATTAGGTTGAAAAATGAAAATGTCTTGTAAAGCTAGTAAAAATGGACTTGACTATTCAATTACATGAAATATACAAAGGTAAGGTTTGGAATAAAGGTAGGGATGGAATTCATACAAATTCATATGGAATTGATTGGGTGTGTTAAATATAGAATTTGATAAATATTGTTAAATGCATTGTGTTGCAGTGTAAGGTAACAAGTTATGGAAATTTTCATGGACATGAAATGTATTTTGTCATTTATTTTTCATACAAACTCATAAATTTCATTTTACCTACAACTTATCCGGTTAGGGAGGGAGAGGGGGTTAGTGTTTGTAGTTTCCTTTATTGCTTCAATTGTATGAAATTAAGTGATTTTCTCTCTCTACTTCTCTTTCCTTAGAATTTCTGATTCTAACAAATTCTAAATTGTAATATTTTAAATGCCATGTATTAATTGTAATAATATAACATAACATAATGATTTACAATATAAGCATAAGACAAATAATTTTGTGCACTCAAAACTAGGTGCATAATCAGCTTAAGATCTTCAGGACTGCTTTCTACTCGTGCTTCTTTTAAACCTCATTTATCTGGATATTTTGAGAGCTACTTTGTGCTGGAGCTCATTTTACCTGATTGGATAATTGGCCAGTTTCCCTAATTAGGGTGATTAGTTAGCCAGACAGTGGACTCAGCTGGGGTGGCAGAATTTCATCAGGCGTGTTGAGATAAGAAGTGCTTATAAAGATCACCCATGCAGAAATGATATGTTATGTGTATGTATAGAGTATGCTTGACAAAGAGAGAGCATCAATTGCTTTTGTGGGGTAATTCTTCCTATTATAGGGGAGACAAGTTGCATTCCACATAAAATTACGAAGGAAATATAATTCCTCCTGAATGACAGTGATGGACTGCGGACTGTCACAGCTCAGTCCGACCTGGACTCCGGTTCCCAGAATCCAACACGAGTGCGCATGCGCTCAACCCTGTCCGACCTGGACTCCAGTTTTCAGAATCCAACACAAGTGCGCATGCGTTCAAGATCACCGGAGTTCTGATTCGCAACACCTGTGACTAGCCTTTGGCGTCCACTGGTATTTAAGTAGTCACATTCCCATTTCAGGTTGCAAAGTATACGCTCCATAACGTATGTTAGCTGCGATACCAAGCTTTCCGTATTCTGTATTACCTGGTTTATCTCGACAATCTGCCTGTTTACGACCACATCTCTGGAAAACCTGCGTTGCTGAACATTACCTATTTCGTCTTGACCATCTGCCTGTTTATGACCACGTCTCTGGAAAACCCATGTTGTTGAACATTACCTGTTTCATCTTGACCATCTGCCTGTTTACGACCACGTCTCTGGAAAACCCGCGTTGTTGAACATCACCTGTTTCGTCTTGACCATCTGCCTGTTTACGACCACGTCTATGGAAAACCCGCGTTGCTGAACATTACCTGTTTCGTCTTGATCATCTGCCTGTTTACGACCACGTCTCTGGATAACCCGCATATCTGAACATATATACCTGAACATACCTGTTTAACTCGGACTGTTCCTGCCCTCACGTTCCTGCCCTCACGTCCTCCTCCACCCCTGTGACAGAATACTTCACCCACTGATGGATGCAGCGGGAGATTCTCGTTTGGCACAAGCCATCGAGGGACACGGACGGATGATCAGTGAACAAGGTCAGTGTCTCGCTGAGTTATGTGCCCAGTTTGCTAGACTCACTCAAACTCCCATTCACACTGCGACCCCACAACCTCGCTTACCTCCCATTCCGCAGCCTGAGAAATATGATGGTGATCCCGCATGGTGTCGCGGATTTCTACTCCAGTGCTCATTATACTTTTCTACTTACCCAGAAATGTCGGATGCGCATAAAGTGGTTGTGTTTATGGAATTACTCACTGGGAGAGCTCAGCTCTGGGCCACCGCTGAGTGGGAGGCCAATAACATCACATATGACCAACTAATCACACCCTTTCGCACCGTGTTCCACTACTACCCTGATAAACGAGAGACTGAAGAAGAATTAATGACCATAAGCAAGGTTCACGTAGTGTGGGGGAGTATGCACTGGATTTTCGCACAGTGGCTGTACGCAGTGGATGGAACGACACAGCTCTGAATGCTATGTTTCACAGGGGCTTGAACGCTGACGTAACTTGGGAGCTCACGTGTCACGATGACACAGCATCACTAGATGAGCTCATTACCATGGCGAGTCGTTCAGATCATTTGCTGCGCCAACGCCGACCTGTATTGAGGGAGGCAGAGCGACTCTCCTCAGAAACCCCAGAAGAACCCATGCAAGTGGGACAAACACATCTCACACCCCAAGAACGCGAACGTCGCCGTAGTGAACAACTCTGCTTATACTGTGGGGAGAAGGGCCACTTTATTCCCAACTGTCCAAAAAGATCCCGAGGGCAACGCTTACGCTATCACTCTGACAAGGCTGCCCCTGTTAAGGTGAGTCCAGCCTCCGCCTCCCCGCTAAGTACCTATCATGGGACGTTTGTGATACGTGTGGTACCCCGTTCAGAATCTCACTCGTCCTCGTCATGTTCAGGCCATCGACGGAGCTCCTATCGGTGACGGTCTCATCACCCAGGTCACGAAAACCCTCCTAATGCGCGCCAGTGTTTGGCTTGCCCTGCACAACCCACACATCACATGGAGGGAGAAGGAAATCACTCGGTGGTCCCCTCACTGTTTCCAGCACTGCCTTCCCTGCCCCACGCTCAGTCTCTCTTCCACCTCCGTCAAAAGTCCAGACATTCCGGTTCATCTCTCAATCCCCCCCATGTACAAGGACTTGAGAGAGGTGTTCAGTAAGAAGAAGGCAAGTGGGTTGCCCCCAGATAGGAGTTATGACTGCGCAATTGATTTACTGCCCGGAGCCGTCTAGCCTAAAGGGCGAGTATACCCTCTCTCTCTCCCTGAACAACAAGCAATGAAGGAATATATTCAAGAAGCCCTGTGTCAGGGGTATATCCGACCCTCCACCTCACCTGTGTCAGCGGGGTTCTTCTTCATAGAAAAGAAGGGAGGCCGTTTACGCCCCTGCATTGATTATCGGGCCTTGAACCGTTGTTGCGTGCGCTATCAATACCCCTTGCCACTTAAACCGTTCGCCCTGGAGCAGCTGCGGACGGTCAAGATATTTACCAAGTTGGATTTACGCAGTGCTTATAATTTAATTCAGATCTGGGAGGGGGACGAGTGGAAATCTGCATTCACTTCGTGGTGGAAGTGGATGCCTTGAGCACCAGAGCAGGGACTGTTCTCTCACAGAGGTTCGGAGACAAGCCGAAACTGCATCCCACAGCCTTCTTTTCACGGAAATTTACCCCCTCCGAACGGAATTATGATGTGGGGGACAGAGAACATTTGGCCATGAAGATGGCTTTCGAAGAGTGGAGACACTGGCTGGAGGGGTTAACTAATCCGTTCATGGTGTTTACGGATCACAAAAATCTAGAATATCTCCAAACTGCGAAGAGGATGAATACACGCCAAGCTAGATGGAGCCTGTTCTTTACCCGGTTCAATTTTATGGTTTACTACCGTCCCGGATCCAAGAATACCAAGGCTGATGCCCTCTTTTGTCGTGAGCCCACAGATAATGTTCCAAATCAGGAGGACCATGTGATCAACCCGACCTGTATTCTCAACACTGTAGAATGGAATTTTAACCAGGAGTTAGAGAAGATGCCAACAGCCAGCATTCCGGCTAACTGCCCACCAGGAAAATTATTTGTACCAGAAGGAAACCGAACTCATCTGATCACATGGGCCCATTCGGTCCATGGGAATGGGCACCCCCGCATATCCGGCATATCTGAACATTACCTGTTTAACTCGGACTGTTCCTGCCCTCACGTCTCAGCTCCTGCGCTTGCGTCCTCTTCCACCCCTGTGACACGGACAAAATCAATAAAGGCAATAAATACAGACAATACATTATACAAGTCACTATACTATAAACTATACAGAAAATAATAACAATTATAATAATGTGTGTATACATGCCTGTAAATGTTTGCATTCAAGAGCTGAGCATTTTATCTCAATAGTAGGAGTGCAAAATAAATTGTGTTACTGTGTTGGCCAAGATATCTGACCAATGCCAACAAATACATTAATTCAGCTACTTCTGTAAAATCTGCTATAACAAAGTCATCTAGCAACTTCTGCAGTTTTCTACTTTAATTGTCTCTTCTACTCTCGGTAAAACACATCGACACTGACACAGAAATTTCACTTAGGGCCCTTTTCTTCCCTTTTAAAATTTTAATTATCTATCATGCACCATAAGTGTGAAATTAGCAAGAAATGACTGGAGAAATGATGTGAGGAAAGAGCATAGCTTGGCTTAGGATATGGTGGTGCCCGGAGCACTGAGGTTCTCCTAATCAAAACTCACTGCATTTAGGCACTTTTTTTCTGACTAAACTGAGAAGGAGAAATGAACTATGAAGCTCTCAGATAAGGAGTCTTTGACAATGAGATGGGTCCAGTCAGCAGAATGAGGATATAGCTCAGACAAATGAAAGAGTGAGGCTTTTTCCATGATTATACTGTATGGCAATATGGATTCTGAATACAGCTTTTTATAATCTTCAAATGACCTAGTACTATATAGCCGGCAATGTACATTGGAAATAATTTTGCACTCTTTGCCCCCCGCCTATTTTCTTTCTGCATGGTATATGCAGTACTAATGCTTTGTTTGCTTTTATTTTTGTCTCATCATGCCCGCTTTTCTTTTAGAGGCCTATCAACAAATCATCCTTTCACTTTCTCTAGTTTTTCCAGGAAGTGTGTCTATAAATGTGTGCGTGTTTTTAGGGTGGCCGAGTGCTTTATAGCAGTAATGTATTTCAGTGGGGCTATAGCTCATGTTTATGAGCATAAGAAGTGCATCGCAGCTCAGCCAGAAACACATCCATGAAAAACACCTGCCTAAATTCTCAGCATGACAGAGTCCCGCACATTAAGATGGCCACAAAAATGACAAATGGGGAAAATCTTAAGTCTATTTTAATGGGTTCGTTCTATGAGATGATAGTCTTTATTTTTTCCCCCAGGAGAGTTGTTATGTTTAGTTATACAGCTTTCTGGCTCTTCACATATTCTGGCTGTTATGAATAGTTTTCACCCCCAAAAATGACAGATGTCAAAGCCTTTAAGCATAACGTATGTTACTGATTTGCATTGTGAAAATGGGTTTGTCCTCCTTTCCCCTTTTCACTCTTCCATCATCCTCTCATTCTGTTGGCATGGAACATTTGTTTTCTTGGATGCAACACTAATCTAAGCAAACCTCATTCATCTTCATCCTATATCCTGCTCTATTCATTTCTCTATTACATATCTCCATGTTATTTAGAACTGTATACACAACTACACATTATGATAGTGGTCACAACTGGTGGTTAATGCATGTGCGTGCTTTGTAAACAGAATGGTTGTACAAATCTGATTAATGGTGTAAATAGAAAGTCGGGTAATGTTCTTATTTATTTATTTTTATTGAGATGACCTGTCATGAAGCAGCCTATCATCTGATTCTATCCATGTTAGCAGTTGTTGCTAATCTATAGTCTATCAGCTATCAGATTGTCCTTTCACTTTTTGCACAGTCCAATTCATTTCTGTTAATGTTTAATGAATAATCTGTAAACTATACATTTGTCCCTAGTCCTATCACAGTGTGTACCTTGTAATAAAAAGAGATCTCTTAACATGCTGTTGTGAATTAGTTGACTGCTTCATGACAATCTAAATTGGTGGTTCTCAATTTTTATGTATTTATTTATTTATTTATTTATTGTAGTTGGGGACACACAATAAAAAAAATAATTCCAGTAAGAATGTATTGTAATGAAATTCTAATTAACATTATCCAACTATTCCAATATTATTTAAATGTGTCCAGTAATATTTTGATTATTTAGAACTAGCTAGTTGCATAGCTAGCTAGATAACAGTGTAAATTAAGCTCGCTAATCATCCTCTCAAATCAGAGAAAGGACAGAAAACTAAGGACTAAAAAGGTAGCAGTGTTCATCTTGATCAACTTCAACAATCATTATATCAATATTTACTATCATTTATAGAAATATATACACAAATCAGTCATAACATTAAAACTGACAGGTGAAGTGAATAACATTGATTTGGATATATTTGGCAGCAAGTGAAAAGTCAGCCCTCGAAATTGATGTGTTGGAAGTAGGAAAAATGGGCAAACATAAGGACTGGATGTTGGCTAAATGGTCAGAGCATCTCCAAAGCAGCAGTTCTTATGGGGTGTTCCAGGTATGCAGTTGTTAGTACTGACCAAAAGTAAACAGAAGGAGAACTTGTGAACAAGCAACAGGGTCACGGGCACTAATAGGCTCATTGATGTTTATGGTGAGAGAAGGCTAGCCCATTTGGTGCGATGCTACAGAAGAGCTGCTGTTATATGGAATTAACGCTTGCTATGATAGAAAGGTGTCAGTACACACAGTGCATCACAGTTTGCTGCGTTTGGGGCTGTGTAGCCACTCACCGGTCAGAGTGCCCATGCTGACCCCTGTCTACAGTCGTACATTGGGCACGTGAGCATCAGAACTGGACCATAGAGCAATAGAGGAAGGTAGCCTGGTCTGATGAATCATGTTTTCTTTCATGTGGATGGACGAGTGTGTGTGTGTCCCTTAACTAGGCAAGATAAGGCACCAGGATGCACTACGGGAAGAAAGCAAGCAGGCAGAGGCAATGTGATGCTCTGGGCAATGTTCTGCTGGGAAACCTTGGGTCCTGGCATTTATGTGGATGTTACATGTACCACCTACCTAAACATTGTTGCAGACCAAGTACACTCCTTCATGGCAACAATACTAATGACAGTGGCCTCTTTCAGTAAATTATTTGCTTTACCACACTGAAAAAATTGTTCATGGAAGTTCAGGGTGTTGACTTGGCCTCCAGATTCCCCAGATATTAATCCAATCGAGCATCTGTGGGATGTGCTGGACAAACAAGTCTGATCAATCGAGGCCCCACCTCACAACTTACAGGATTTAAAGGCTCTGCTGCTAATGTCTTGGTGCTAGATACCACGACACACCTCAGAGGTCTTCTGGAGTCCATGCCTCGACAGGTCAGAGCTGTTGGTGGCACAAGAAGGACCTACACAATATTAGGCAGGAGGTTTTAATGTTATGTAATGTTAATGATATTTTTAGAGAATTTCAACTGTGTTCGATACAGCAGGTGTGGTGTGATTCTTTTCCCAGTAGCCACTATTAGTGCTTGTTGCAGTTCCCTTGTTAGACCAGTAGGTGCAATAATAACTCTATGGAGCTAAATGGGGCAGTGTGCATGCTGCCATATAATTGCGCAGCATCTAGAAAGCTGAGCAGATCAATGGAACATTGGCTTATTTCTGTCAAACAGCATTTTTTTTAAATCATTGGTCACTCAAAAGAGGCAATTAGTATTTCAACAAAATGTAAAAATTCTGAAGTAGTGAACAAGGACTATACAGATTAACATTTATTAATAGGTATGGTTGTCCCACATGTCCCCATGGACAAGCCACAAATAGTGTAGGTATACTTGTTCCTGAGTTACTGTTCAAGTGACTGGTCAAACACTGTAACTCATCATGCATAACGTACCTAAAAAATACCTTTCCACCACTATATCTAAAACTAAAGACTTCCTGACAATGTTTCAGAACTCCTGAGGGTTCCTGGACCCCACTTTCAGAACCACTTCTCTAAAGATAAATATCAAATAAAGTAGACTGTAGTTCTGCTTGTGATCTGATGCATGAGGACAGACATAATACTTGACCTGAAATTAAACTGTTCCATGTGCTCATATGTGGAATTAAGGCATAAAACGTACTGACCTCCACACTTGTGATCTCAATGACAATGACTCATACATGACCTCCCCCACACAGGTACAAACGCCTGCGACTGTACACATCCTTGCCCAATGACACCATTTTGCTCTCTAACAATCTTGCTAATTATAATTGTTAATTAATTTTCTCACAGTGTCCTCATCAGGAGACTAATAACCTACATTTTACATAATTAGACCTTCAACCTTTTACTCCCTCAATCTCTCGCTGCACAATCATACCATCCCTCCCTTTTCTTTTGTTGCTCTCTTTTTCTCTCACTATGTTCCTCACACACACACACACACACACACACACACACACACACACACACACACACACACACACACACACCATGTTGCCAACGGGTGTGAGGGTGTTTTTGTTCTGTCCAGACTTGTCGCTTTCCCACTGTCAAAGAGAGCAGCACATTGTCCTGATTTTTCACTGCACTCTTTCCCTTAGCTCCATTCGTCCTCTCTGCACAGCAGCCATCTTGCTATATTTTCTGAATCCTCCCACAGTGACCTGGATTGAGTCAGCCACCTGTGTGAGGGAGTTAGCTATCGCAGCCTGTACCATGCCTGGGTTTCATCTAATTCCAAATATATGGCATTATATGACATGCTCCTTTTCTGGTGTCATCATGCTTGTAGGCCATATTGTTCACTCCCAACCCACCCGATGAGCTCATTTTTAGGTAAGAACATGGTATGTGCTCAGAGGCTGATATGTCAGGTTGTAGATGAGGCTGTCTAATGATCTGTGCTCTGGTCAACAGTTTTGACACACTTTTGACAAGGCTGAGATGCTAGCTGACCAAGCTGTCCAATGTGTCTCCCTCTCTGTCCTCTTTCTATCTCCCTCCATCCGTCTCTCTTTCATTCTCTGGAGAGACATAACCCAGATTTTAAAAATGAACTGCTGCCTATCTCTCCTCATCTACTCCCAGCTTCTCTCTCTCTCGCTGTGTCACTTTCTCTCTTTTTACCTCACACGCTCTTCCTGTTGGTAAAAACAGAATCAATCTTGGAAAGTGAAAATCGCCTCAGTGTCTCTGCCCCTCTTCGTTCTCTATTGGATAAAGGAATACAGAGCCCTCTACTCCTCCTCCATATTTCTGCGTTCCTGAAAAGCTTCACTCAACCATCAACTTTCTTTCTCTTCTTTTTTTTTCTTTTTTTTTCTTCCTTCGGGGGCTTTTCAGAGGGTTTTCCTTATTTTTGGTTTTGGTTTCCTGCATGATCTCAATTCTTCTACTTTTCATGAGTCAGGGTTGACGAAGCCGTGAACCTGACGCCCACCTAGAGGAAGAGGGAGTACAGTGAGTGGCCATTTGACCAAATCATTTAGCAAAGCAACCACAATCAGGTAATTTCTTTACTTTTGTTTGTTCTTTTTGTCTTGTCTTCACCTTTGTTAACTTCTCTTAATGTACTTTTTTAACTTTAAAAATACTTTACCATTGATTTTTTTTTTGTTGCAGGTGATTTATTTCAAGTTGTCAAGGTTTCCTCATTTTCTCCTCTCTTCTTTCCCTACTCAATTTATCTGTCTCTTGTCTGAGGTGCTCTTTTGTTGGCCCTTCTCATCTCCTGTTGCTAGATTTGATCCTGCATGTGGGTCATCACTCACTAGCTGCACTGTATTGGTCCTACTAAATAAATGGGAGAGAGATCGATCCTTTGTTTGTTGCACTAGAGTCTGACCCTGAATCTGCCTGATTCAGTACAGTAGTCAGATTTAAGAAGAGGTATTCAGAAGAGGAGAAACTGTGGATGACTTCATGATACCTTATCAAATGCTCTTTATGAATATAATGAGTGGTATGGTGGGAAAAGGAGGAAAAATTAGTGTAAAACAGAGAGGGAGAGAAGAAGATGGGGAAGTGGAGGAGCAGGTGGTGGGCATGGTTGACATGGTGATATGAAGTGTGTGTGTGTGTGTATGTTGTGTGTGAAGAAAGAGAGGATGAACACTAATCACTATGTGCTTTGGAGTCCCACTGGAAGTCTGTGTGTGTGTGGGTGTGTGTGTGCGTGTGTTAACCTCGCTTTCATTCTGTTCACTCACAAGCTGTGTCTCTCTGTGTCTCTCTTTATCTTGTGAATTTCCTTCTCTTGACTTCATCAGCATCACAAACTGTGATCTCTCTACACACACACACACACACACACACACCTTATAAACATTTCCTTTCCCCCCTTTCCAATCATTTTTATTTTCTCCTTCACCCTTCATCTTTTCTTCTATTTCTTTATCATCGTCTTCAACTTGCCATTCTTTTCACCTTTCTTTGAACCTTCTTTCTCTCCCCCTGTCCCCGTCCTTCCTTCAGTGGCATGTCTACACCAGTCTCTCCATCCCCCTCTCTTTCCCCACTGTCCTTTTCCTCTCCTTCTCCCTCCTCGTCTCCTTTGCCCTCTCCGCTCTCTCCACCCCCCAGGCTTCCAGTCTTCCAGAGGAAAGGAGCACTCAAGCACAAGAGGATTGTTGAAGTGAAAGACCATCAGTTCACAGCCCGCTTCTTCAAACAGCCCACCTTCTGCAGCCACTGCACAGACTTCATTTGGTACTTTACATTCACTTTTCACCATCCATACTTATGAAATGCCCAAATGTGTGCCTGCTGGAACAGCTCTAAACCTTTAGCCATTTAAAATAAACCATGCTATCTGTATGCATTTTAACCTGACAAATTACAAAAGTGTGTTATTTTGTACTATCATGGGACAGCAATACCAACTACTAATGCATTCTAAACCCATTCATTTCAAACTATGTAAATTCTACATCTGAGTACCAATTCCAGTCAACATGGTATGTTTTCTCTCATTTCCTTCCAGTTACATCATCAATAATTCCCACCCTCTTGTTAGTTTGGTAAAATTATATTTGGATAGTTTGGATAATCAATCAGTTAACTAATATGAAACAAAACAGCTGAATTTTAACAACATGTCCACACTTTCTAGCTTTTTGTATTTAGCACATTATCTACAGACAATGAAACTCAAGTTGGTCGACAGGGGAAAGAGGAAAGGTGTCCTTTCCACCCAAAGCGGTTACACTCTCTTGGACTCTCTTGGACATTATTAGAAAGCATTTTGACGAGTCAAACTCCCAATCTCCAGAGAATTGGGTGAAACATTAGATAGTTGGGCTATTCAAGAGACCAATCAACTTAATTTCTGCAAAGTCATCTGGATTCAGTATCATTTCAGCATGGAATTGAATTAAGTGAATATGATTGTTGCTGATCATCACAAATTCTAGGATTCAAAATCAAATTAAAAGATGTAAAACTATCATCATCAGGCCTCTGTGGATATTTGAAACAGTAAAATAGATGATTGACCTGCATTTAAAATGCCTTTTCCAGTTTCGCCGTGTGTCACATTGAAGTGACTAACAGTGTGAGTGGGTTGAAACAGCCACATATTTCAGCTAGTCTGGTTCCTGTTTTTGCCAACTTGGGAGTTGGCCAAAATCATTTGTTTATCACTGCAATAGCGACCAAGTGCCAAGATTTGCAGGTTTCCTTTTGTGCTGTTAGAATTAGCAGTAGCTATCACAGTAATGCTTTAGATTGAAAATGAAAATCTACCCACCATGGAACTGACAACAAATGACCGACCATAAGCAACAACAAACATGCCATCTTTACCGTTATGCTTTACCTTTATATAAAGTCACTTCCAGGGTTGAGAGGGTTATTTTAAAAATGTACTCCATTAAAGTTACAAATTAGTTAATAAAAAATGGAATCAATAGTATAATCCAAGTATCATAATATAAAAGTTACGTAATCTGATTATTTTATTTTTTGTTATGTCAAGGTCACATATGTAAATAAAGTCAAGAGAAATCAGTATGAAGCAATATGAGAAAAGCAATAACAATACGTATTATTTGAAAGCTTATTTCAGAGCTTAAAAACAAGTTCAATATTTCGATTTGATTTAATAAAATAAATAAATAAACAAACAAACAAATAAAAGATTACTGTCCCTAATGTGGGTAATATATAAATAAAATTTGTTTCACTCTGCCTACGTTTGACATTTTTTTCGTACATTCTTTTGAATGTTCGTGGAATAAAATTTAATTTCAGATGCCACAAGTGTACCTTCTGCCCCTTCTGCTATCATTCACACATTTGAATGGCCATGTAATACGAAGTCATGACCTTATATGGCCATGGGCATTGTTTTGAGTCAGGACAGCTTAATTTGCTGCTATTGTCAAGCAACTGTTTGATACTGTACACAATAATGCTTCACCTTCATGTTTTCAATGAGTGTAGGCTAATGGTTGAGAGGAAGGAATTTGGCAAATAGTTGATGCAAGCCTTTTATAGTCAACCAATTGGTGTGCAAGAAGGAGGGAATTACAGATAGGGGTTAAAGCAACGCAAATATGCACACATATGCTGCAGTATTAGACCTTAAGCACATCATAATGAAACTAAAGATGAATCCCAGACATTTTCTCACATTTTTAAATCCTGGCCGGGAAATGTCAGGAAAAAGAGGATGTATGGTCACCCTAATAAAGGCATTTCAGAGAACAATTTGTGCTATTTCTACAATTTGTGTTATGTCAAAAGATTAAAAAACTTTGGTTTTAAATGAAAAAGCTTGTAATACTGATAATATTCCCATTTTCTACAAAATGTACCTTTACTCTGATTACTTTGTTTTTTGGCATAACTGTAACAGATTACAGTGACCAGTTTTTTGTATCCTGATTATATAACGCATGTGTATACATGTATTCGGTTAGTCCCTGTCACGTAAAGGAACGTAATGGTGGTTGGGACAGATGCAAATGCAGATACGAGTTTATTTAAAGAGAGGCAGGCAGACATATCCAAAACATGAGACAATAGCGTGGTCAAAAACAGGCAATAGGTCAGGCAATCGGCAAACTGGCATAAACAAGGCTAAACAGGAATCGAGAATGAGGGTGAGAGCAAAATCAAAACTATAACACATGAAACAAGGATCAAACTCTTCGTATACGAACAACTAACTTAATACTTCACAACAAACAAAGAGACTCGAGGGGTTTAAATACTAATTATAATCGAGGTGAAACACAAAACAGCTGAGAGTAATAACACATATGGGAAACAGCCAATGATGTTATAGGAGTGGAGGCAGGACAGAAATCACAACAAAACACACGTGTCAGAAGTAAACAAAAAATCAGTGTCACTAACAAACCAGGAAGCGCACTCACACTTTAAGCTTGCACTTCGGGTTTCAGAGTGTGCTGCTTGCTCCAGCGTTAGCACGAGGGGGAATTGTGACAGTCCCCAAGCCTGGTCACTTCAGATTTTTATTTTTTCTACATACATGAACAAAAATATGGGTGTACATGCACACACAGCCCATTATTTATCTTGCTAGTTGACATTTTATCACAAAACCTTTGTTATTCTCTGTTTTACTTGGTGGAATGAGACTATGTTACATACATACAATACTGCACAACTACTGTATAGCATGCTTATATGCACATTATCCCTTATGGAGGGGTAAAGCTCAAGTCTACAGGGATAAATTCAATTATGCAAGTCTTCTCTCTGAGTGAATGCTAAGGTCCAGCCAGTGCAGAACTACAGGGAGCTATATGTACCTTCAATCACAAGCATTTTCTGCTCGCTCTCTCTCTCTCTCTCTCTCTCTCTCTCTCTCTCTCTCTCTCTCTTCTTATTTCTAGAATAATATATTATTTAATGGGTTTATTTATTAATTTACATTTGAAAAGTATTATATTGAAATCTCTATTTGATCTTTTTTCAGAGTTTTTTGCAGTGGCTATTGTGATAAAATCTGGCTTCCTCAATTAATTAAACATAATTGACTGTGGCTCATTGGGTAATGTTAGACGAATAATTTTTATTGAATTGAATGCTAAAATTTCCAGGCATGGTTTAATTATGTGAACAAATCAGAGTATGCTCTGACAATTTTTCAGCGTGAGAATTCTATACCAGCTTTTCGGAAAAAAGAAGGCGCAAGAGCACAATGCATGATGGCACTACTTAATTATGTATGTTACAGAGTTGCAGAAGCTGCGTATCTGATTTGTTACTTGTTGAAAATATGGCCACAAAATGGTGATTAATGTATTGGATTTACAGTTACAGGTTACAGGTTAAACTACCTACAGCACAATAATAATTTAAATCTATATGTGCTAAGTATGATTTATTAAGTCTGCATGAATAGAATTTTTTTCTTTTGGCTGCTCCCTTTTGGGGATGCCACAGTGGACCACCCATCCACATATTTTCATTCTGGCACAAGTTTTACGCTGGATGCCCATGCTGAAGTAGCCCTCTCCATTTTCCGGGCTTGGGACCCAGAACTGGTTCATGCAACCCTTCAGTGGCTCGGGTAGGTTCCCTGACCAGGAATCAAACCCAGGCCAGGGCAGTGAGATCACCACATAGTATGATAATACTAAATAGAGATGTGAATTGGGCAATCAGGGAGGCAAGACATGTACACTGTGAAATAAACAATTAACAATGAGGAAGCAGAATATCAATGAAGTATAATAATTATAATATTATAGAAGTTCAGTCCAGCAATCTATTTCTTAAGCATGCACAGACCTCCATATTCTCCTTAGTGATATAGATATGACTGTTTGTCAGAAGAATATACTGAGAAAGAGCAATTGTGGAAAGTCATTAACTTTTCTATCCATTTTGTCTTATTTTTAAGGGGTATAGGAAAGCAAGGATTCCAATGCCAAGGTAAGTCACACATTTGTTGTTGTTTTTTTTTTTGTTGTTGTTCATTTGTGGCTTTAGTGAGCAGCTCAAATAAGTACTACTACTAGTTTAATGTCTAATGTAAATGTGTTTTAGTTTGCAGTTTTGTGGTGCACAAACGCTGTCACGAATTTGTCACTTTTACATGTCCAGGAAGCATCACTGCACCCAAAGCAGAGGTATGAATGTGTGGGGCATCTCCCTCACTCCTATATATATATATATATATATATATATATATATATATATATATATATATATATATATATATATATATATATATATATATATATATATATATATATATATATATATATATATATATGTATACAGTATCTCACAAAAGTGAATACACCTCTCACATTTTTGTAAATATTTGATTATACCTTTTCATGTGACAACACTACAGAAATGACACTTTGCTACAATGTATAGCAGTGAGTGTGCAGCTTGTGTAAATTTGCTGTTTAAAATAACTCAAATAAAAATAACTCAACACACAGCCATTAATGTCAACCGCTGGCAACAAAAGTGAGTACACCCCTAAGTGAAAATGTCCAAATTGCACCCAAAGTGTAAATATTTTGTGTGGCCACCATTATTTTCCAGCACTGCCTTAACCCTCTTGGGCATGGAGTTCACCAGAGCTTCACAGGCTGCCACTGGAGTCCTCTTCCACTCCTCCATGATGACATCACGGAGCTGGTGGATGATAGAGACCTTGTGCTACTCCACCTTCCATTTGAGGATGCCCCACAGATGCTCAATAGGGTTTAGTCCATCACCTTTAGTCCATCTTTAGCAAAGCAGTGGTCGTCTTGGAGGTGTGTTTGGGGTCGTTATCATGCTGGAATACTGTCCTGCGGCCCAGTCGCTGAAGGGAGGGGATCATTCTCTGCTTCAGTATGTCACAGTAAATGTTGGCATTCATGGTTCCCTCAATGAACTGTAGCTCCCCAGTGCCGGCAATACTCATGCAGCCCTAGATCATGTCTTTGTACTCCTCACTGGGTTGCAGCCGAACACACTTGACACCATCTGAACCAAATATGTTTATCTTGGTTCCAGAAATCCATGTCCTACTCAGACCAATTTGATGCAGTGTGCGGCGTATGGTCTGAGCACTGACAGGCTGACCCCCCCACCCCTTCAACCTCTGCAGCAATGCTGGCAGCACTAATACGTCTATTAATTGAGGGAACCATGAATGCCAACATGTACTGTGACATACTGAAGCAGATCAGTATGCAGTATTCCAGCATGATAATGACCCCAAACACACCTCTAAGATGACCACTGTCTTACCAAAGGAGCTGAAGGTGAAGGTGATGGACTGGCTAAGCATGTCTCCAGACCTAAACCCTATTTAGAATCTGTGGGGCATCCTCAAACAGAAGGTGGAGGAGCACAAGGTCTCTAACAATCACCAGCTCTGTGATGTTATCATGGAGGAGTGAAAGAGGACACCAGTGGCAACCTGTGAAGCTGTGGTGAACTTCATGCCCAAGAGGGTTAAGGCCGTGCTGGTAAATAATGGTGGCCACACAAAATATTGACACTTTGGGCCCAATTTGGACATTTTCACTTAGGGGTGTACTCACTTTTGTTGCCAGCGGTTTAGACATTAATGGCTGTGTGTTGAGTTATTTTGAGGGGACAGCAAATTTACACTGTTACACAAGCTGTACACTCACTACTTTACATTGTAGCAAAGTGTCATTTCTTCAGTGTTGTTACATTTAAAGATATAATAAAATATTTACAAAAATGTGAGGGGTGTACTCACTTTTGTGAGATACTGTAAGTGTGTGTGTGTGCATGTGTGTGTGTGTGTGTGTGAGAGTATATATATGAGAGATAGATAGATAGATAGATAGATAGATAGATAGATAATAGATAGATAGATAGATAGATAGATACTGTACATACATCTCCCTCTCCCTGTCTTTCAGTCTCTCTCTTTCTCTCTCCCTCTCATACTAGTTCCATTAATGTAGATCCTTTCCCTCATCTATGCTATTAGTTCTGAAGAGCTAAAGATAAACAAAAGTACATCAAAAGACATCAGGAAGCACAATTGGATAACACCCCCCCCAATACACCCTAAATACACCAACATCTCTTATCCTTTGAAAATATGACAGATATGATGATGTGATGGTGCTGTATTGAAGTGTTGAACATAACAACAGAAAGACTGATGGTCGTAAACATATAGGGAGAGGAAGCTAATGAGAGAAACACAGATTTGTTCCCTTTCAAATGGAACTCCACGTTGCATTAACTGAAGGTTGTGGGAAGCGCCCTCGTGCATGACCGGTATCTGAAGCTTGTGTAACATCATGCTTATTTATAGGCCTGCCATGATCAGGTGACGTGGAAATTAAGCGCATCACGTGATATATAAATGTCACCTGTGAACCACGCTGTCAGCCTTATTATCTTCAGCGAGACTGCATGTCGGTCGTTTGTGTAATGCTTGCAGAAAGATTTACTCTCTATCTTTTCCAAAAAAAAAGGGAGAAAAGTATGAGTGAGAGAATTCCGGAAGAATGTTATGCCTTGCTTCCGTTTAATCATGGGGAGGACGGAGACACTTTATGTGTGACGTGTCTAGGGATGGAGCACGCCATGGCAGCCCTTGAGAGGTCTGATTGTGTGCATTGATTTAAGAGCCTCGCGGATCTGGGCTGAGGCAGCCATCCATCTCAGGTCCTGGGGATCTTGTATGGATCTGGAAGAGGTGCCGGAGACAAGCGCTGCTCTATCTATTGCTCTGTCTTCTGGGCCTGGCTCTCCGCTGGATTTTGGACTTTGCATCACGACGCCTCCTTCCGCTATGGAGCCTCCCCCCCCCCCAAAAAAAAAAAACAAAAACAAACCACACACACATAATAATAATAATCATAATAATAATAATAATAATAATAATAATAATAATAATAATAATAATAATTCCTCTCGTACTCTGAGGAGCCAGAAGGGTGTGCTAATATAAAGAGCTGCTTTAAGGGATTACTAAGGCTGGATGAGCTTTTTTCTCCCTAGTGAAAATAAATCCCTCACTGCAGAAAACTCTCCTTTTTTCCAGATATCATGACAAAATATCACACTTTTGGGGGAAAACCATGCATAAGCCATATTTATATGGCCTGCTACTAGGCCTGATATGAGAATGGTCACAAAGGATAAGCAGACAAAGGAGGAGACACAGTCCTGAGGGGCCGTGGAGGGAGGTATCAGGGGACATGAGCTTGTTAGGGCAGTTAGCACCAAGTATTGCTGTAGGGCCACCCATAGCCAAGGCTGTCCCAAGTTTTCAGTGTTCTCTGATCAGCGAGCTGTCACAGGGCAACGGAGATCTGATGCTTTCCCTCCAATAGAATGTGGAATTGTTAATGTCACTAAAAGACCGTCTGGCAGCATGGAAACTACTGCCAAATATGTCTAAATGGGTTCTGTCTACCATAGAAAAGGGTTATTGGTTCCAGTTCAGAGCTCGACTCCCCCAGTTCATAGGTGTGCTCACAACAGTAGTTAGCACAGACCAGAGCCCAATGTTAGAGTAAGAAGTATGATCCCTGTTGGACAAAGGGGCCATAGAACATGTCCTGGTCCGCAAAAAAGAGAGGAGTATGCAGCCAATAATAGATCTGTGTCATCTGAACAGTACTCTTCGAACATACAGGTTCAAGATGCTGATGCCCAAACTTATCATTCCACAGATTCAGTTTGAGGATTGGTTTGTGACGATAGATCTAAAAGGTGCATGTTTCCACATATAAATATTTCCCAGTCACAGTAGGTTTCTGAGGTTTGCGTGGAGGCAATGCATACCAATATTGGGTTCTTCCCTTCAGGGTAGCTTTATCCCCTCGCAGTTTCACAAAGTGCATGGATGTCATTCTGGCTCCATGGTGACTCCAGTGCATCCATGTACTAAACTACCTGCATGACTGGTTAATTCTAGCACAATCCAGGGAACTGGTGAGTTAACATCAAGATGTTGTTCTTGCCCACATGAAGAGCTTGTGCTCAGGTTGAGCCTCAGAAAAGTATGCTTTCTCCATAGCAGTGGACAACTTTTCTAGGGGTTATAAGGATTCTACTACGATGAGGGTGTTTCTATCACCAACATGCGTAGGGTCAATCCTGTCAACATTGAGCAAGATAAAGCTGGATCTGGGCATCCCCTCCAGTCCCTAGACTGTTGGATCTTATGGCTGCAGTAGCCAACATCATACCTATTGCGGAGATGCCGATGTGCTCTAAGAATTTGGAAGTGTCCCCGGTTTCTAGCCTAGGGTCACACTCTAGGGGTGTTTCCTTATCATAAGACGGTAATGACAGACACCTCCCTCACGGGCTGGGGTGCAGTCTTTGACGGCTGTCCAGCTCACTGTCTCTGGAGCAGCCCTCATCTGGAGTGGCATACAAATTGCCTAGAAATGCAAGCCATATTTCTAGCACTGAAATTCTTTCTTCCTCAATTGAGAGGTCACCATGTGTTGACAGACAGCACAGTGGTGGTCTCATATATTGACCACCAAGGAGGATTAAGTTCGTGCCCCCTGTTCAGACAGGCACAACTAATTATTCTCTGGGCAGAGGGAAAGTTTTTGTCAGTGTGTGCAATGTACATTCTGGGCAACTGGAATGTGGGGGCAGACATCCTGTTGAGGTAGGGGCTGAGGCCTAGGGATTGGTGGCTCCATCCACAAGTGGTGGAGTCCATATGGCAGAGGTTTGGCGGAAGAGGATGTGTTCACCTCCGAGGAGACAACACACTGCCCGCTGTGGTTTGCCCTCACCCCTCCTTACTCTCCATTACTCTCCACTCGTCCATTAGGGCTGGATGCCATAGTGCACATGTGGCTGAGGTCACATATATATGCTTTTCCCCTGAATCGCTCTGCTCCCACAAGTTTTAACGAGATTTCATCAAGACTGTCTACTTCTGCTACTAGTAGCACCTTATTCGCCAGCTCGAATATGGTTCTCAGAGACAATATCCCTGCTAGAACGGCACTCCTTTGCAGATTCCCATCTGCAGTGATCTACTGTCTCAAACCGGAGGGCTGATTTATCACCCGCTCGGCTGGAACTATGGAAAGTGTGGGTCTGGCCCCTGAGGGGCACCAGCTCATAGATTCTGTTCTTACAACTGAGGTTATAGAGACCATGTAGAATGCTAGAACACCATCCACAACATGGTGTGAGGAACGTCAGCTAGACCCTGCTAACTATGCAATAGCTACAGTCCTGGAGTTCTTAAAGGACGTTTCTCAGCGGGGTTGACTCCTCATACAATCAGCCATTTCAGCCAGCCACGCCCATATTGATGGAGCCTTTGTGGGGCAACATCCTCTAACTTCGAGGTTTATGTGTGGTGTCCTGCAGCTGAGGCCCATTTGAGCCCTTACAGACAGCCTTTGAGAAGCTTCTGACTCTAAAGGTAGCTCTTCTGCTGGCCCTGACATCTCTCAAGCGAGTAGGAGATCTACAAGCTCTCCGTTGCCCCTTCTTGCCCCTGGATCAGCCAAGGCCTTCCTGTATCCTAGGCCTGATTATATTCCTAAAGTGAATACATCTGCTGCCCAGCCAGCAGTGTTGCAGGCTTTCTTCCCTCCTCCGTTCCTCATACTGGAACAAGAGAAATTGCACCGAGTGTGTCCAGTAAGGGCTCTCTGTATTTACGTCCACCGCTCCGGCCAGTGGTGTAGGTCAGAGCAGCTGCTAGTAAGCTTTGGTGGCGACAGTAGAGGTGATGCTTTGTTGAAGTAGTGCATCTCTAATTGGATAGTACACATTCATTCGATTTTACCACCTGGATATACATTCCTGCCCAGGCTCAAGTTTCCTTCAGTGACCATCAGGCTTTTGTCTTTTTGAACAGGCCATACCCTCAGTATGACAGAGTGGGTATTCTCATTCCTACAGCGTTCAGCTAATGCATCATGGAGTTCCTTTTGAAAGGGAACATCTGGGCTACCCATGTAACCCTGTTTCCTGAGAAGGGAACAAGGCATTGTGTAGCGCTTTTTTTGTGAATTGCATCTTCGCTTCAGATAATAGAGGCTGACACAGATGCCGTTTATATATCACATGGCATGCTTAATTGCCATGTCACCTGATCACGGCAGGCCTATAAATAGGCATGATGTTACACAAGCTTGAGATACTGGTCACGTGCGAGGGCGCTTCCCACAGTGTTCAGCTAATGCAACGTCTCGTTCCCTTCTCAGGGAACAGGGTTACATGCGTAACCAAGACGTTTTTTCTCCTGTGCATGTGTCTGTTTGCTGTATCTGTTTGACAAGCATTTCTCTGTTATTTTAAATACTATAGATAAACTAATGATGTGTGTTTGTGTGCCCATGTGTGTTAGTGTGTAGGTGACAGAAGGCGAGTGTGACAGGACAATCTGCTTATAGAGTGATTTGAGACTGGCTGACACATTAGAAGGAGGACAGAACAGCGATTGACATATGATGAAAAAAAAAGGGCAGGAACTATGCAGAGAGTGACAGAGAAGAGGAAGTATTGGACAAACAGATGAAAGGAGCTGAGTATAGGAAATAAGAACAGAGAGAGTTGGGAAATAAGAAAGAGAGTTAGAGTGAGAGCGAGGGAGATGAGCAAAAAGAGAGGGGGATTGGGAGTAGCAGAGGAGAGAGAGAGAGAGAGAGAGAGAGAGAGGCATTTTGGAAGATTCAGGTTCTGCAGCTGGGCTGAACTGATTTATTCATCTTCCATTCAGCTGCCTCAAAATAGAGTGAGCTAATTGGCTCACAGTCACTTCAAAATGGAGTCCTTCCTGTATGTGTGTGTGTGTGTTTACAGGTGTGTAGAGATGAAATCATCAAATCTCTTCCATTTTTAGAGAAAATGCCAGTATCAGTGGGATCAGAGTCCTAATTTAAACCCTCTCTCTCTCTCTCTCTCTCTCTCTCTCTCTCTCTCCATGTAGGATCTGAAGAGTAAACACAAGTTTAAGATACACACTTACTCCAGCCCAACCTTCTGTGATCATTGTGGTTCTCTGCTCTATGGCCTCATTCACCAGGGCATGAGATGCACCAGTGAGTGTGTGTGTGTGTGTGTGTGTGTGTGTGTGTGTGTGTGTGTGTGTGTGTTTTGAGTGAATTAATCAATCCAAAAACCCATAAAATCAACAAGAAACACATAATGATAGCAAAAGGTTTTAGTTGTAGTGATCAGTGTCCTGTAATGGTTGTCTATTATTCCATGGTTTTATTACTAGAGCAAATGGCAGAGAAACAAGTTTTTCATTTCAGGAAATGATCACCTAATATGCATTATCTAAGTAACGTTCTGTTAAAAGTAGGATACCAATACATTTTATAATCAGAAGTTGTATTATTGCATCAATCATGCACAGTGCATCAATCATGATGATTGATGCACAGTGATATGGTCGAAATCATAGAGACAGGATTTTAACAAACATTATCTTTAATAATATGACATATTAACAAGCAAGAAATCAGTTTAATTAACATCTCTCATCAGCCATGTTGCCAGTGTAACTTGCATGACATGTCATCATCAAGGATGTAATCGTAGATGAATCCAAATGAGCATGTGTCCTCTTTCATATCTTGTATTAATTGAACTGGTTAATAGTGATGGTTACACTATACTTGAGTTTTGACATGTGAATTACAGAGTCACACCTCAATATTTAATATTAGAAGAACCAAAAGGATCTAATTTGCAGGTTTATTCCGTTATGACAGTGCTGTATAAGAATGAAAAAGAGCTCTGCCCATTAAAGTCTGTTTGTGATTTAAACGGAAACTTAGGTAAATCATTTTCAAAGTAACAATATGTCCGGACTGATTTGGGACAAGAAAAATGGCAAGAGCAAGAATATATTTTCTTTCTCACTGTAACAAACTAATGATCGATGATTGACACGGATTCTCCTCTCATATTCTATCCTCATTTTGGGACTGTGTTGGGTTTTTTGCAGACTCTTTGCCTTGCATTGACATTTTCACTTGCATTCAATTCTGTATAGTGTGTCTTCTAAATGTCCTGTGCAGTGGCCATTTAATATGCTTTGGCTTAGTCTCGGTTCCAGACACAAATATGCAAAGACATCTGGAAGCAGCAAGCAGAAATGAAATGAAGTAGCCTCTGATTAGTTTTGGGAAGAACGCCCGGCAGGAAGATATTTGAATGATAGCACTAGGCCTTATGTCCGCCAAATCATTTGGAATTATGTCAGTGTAATATTTTTTTTGGATTGGCTTGTATATTAAGAGTGATCTTGCCACAAAGAGGTGTGGCTTGTTTGTTGTAATTCCAAGCAATTTAGGATATAGTCTGATCCTGCTTGGCACAGCCAATAAATGCACTGTCCAGCAGGTGCATAGGATTCTTATGAGACAACACAAATAGGTGTTTCCATTTTTACCAAGCTTGCTGCATGATCAGTAGTGGGTATGTGTGAACGGAGAAAATAAAAAGAGAGAGCTAGAACCGAGCAAACAATCAAGGCTTAGAATGACTAAAGTAATATTTTTTTCTCTCTGTATGTTTGTGTGAGGCTGTGAGATGAACGTTCATAAGCGATGTGAGAACAGTGTACCGAGTCTATGTGGGCATGACCACACTGAGAAAAGAGGACGGATCCACCTGAGTGTGCGTGGAGAGAAGGAGGATATATATGTCACAGGTGAGAGATAATTAAATGTTCATCACTAAGGAAATTACGTGGAAGCATTAAACTGAGTTATCAGAGATTACATGATACATTATAACCATCGTAGATGAAATCCACAACATACAGTGCCCTCCAGTAATATTAGCACCCTTAGTAATTATGAGCGAAGAAGGCTGTGAAAAATTGTCTTTATTGTTTAACCTTTGATCTTTTGTTTAAAAAAATCACAAAATTCTCTGCTCTCATGGATATCAAACAATTGCAAATATAACGCAGGTTTATCAACAAAGATATCTTTGTTAAATATAGGTGAGCAACAATTATTTGCACCCTTTTAGCCAATATTTGTGCTACCTCCCTTTTCCAAGATAACAGCCCTGAGTCTTCTCCTATAATGCCTGGTGAGGTTGGAGAATATATGGCAAGGGATCTGAGACCTTTCCTCCATACAGAATCTCTCTTCAAAATTTGAGGTCCACGCTGGTGGACTCCCTTCTTCAGTTCACTCCACAGGATTTATATGGGTTTCAAGTCAGGGGACTGGTATGGCCATGGCAGGTCCTTGATTTTGTGGTCAGTAAATCATTTTTGTGTTGTTTTTGATGTATCCAACCATGGCTCATTTTAAGCTTTCTGACAGAGGCAGTCAGGTTTTTATTTAATATCTGTTGATATTTGATAGAGTTCATGATGCCATGTATCCTAACAAAATGTCCAGGTCATCTGGGAGAAAAACAGTCCCAAAACATTAAAAGAGCCACCACCATATTTAACCATGGGCATGAGGTACTTTTCCATGTAGCTACCTCTCTGTGTGTGTCAAAACCACCTCTGGTGTTTATTGGTTTATTTTTGTTTCATCTGACCATAGAACCCGATCCCATTTGAAGTTCCAGTAGTGTCTGGCAAACTGAAGACGCTTGAGTTTGTTTTTGGATGAGAGTAGAGAGTAGGCTTTTTTCTTGAAACCCTTCCAAACTACTTGTGGTGATGTAGGTGACTTCGGATTGTAGTTTTGGAGACCTTCTGATCCCAAGATGCAACTAAATTTAGCAATTTTCCAGCTGTGATCCTTGGAGATTTTTTGGCCACTTGAACCATCCTCTTCACAGTGTGTTGAGACAATATAGACATGCATTGAATTCCAGGTTGATTCATAACATTTCCAGTTGACTGGAACTTCTTAATTATTGCTCTGATGGAGGAAACGGGCATTTTCAATGCTTGTGCTATTTTCTTATAGTCACTTCCCATTTTGTGAAGCTCAACAACCTTTTGCCACACATCACAGCTATATTCCTTGGTCTTACCCATTGTTATGAATGACTAAGGGAATTTTGCCTATGTGTTACCTCATATTTATACCCCTGTAAAACAGGAATTCATGGTTGAACAAGATTCACCAAACCTTGTCACTTATTTGTACATACAAAATTAAATATCAATGGGAATATGCTTCATATATATTTTTCTCATATGAATCCATAGGAGTGCCAATAATTGTTGCAGATCTATATTTAACAAATGTTTATTTTTATAAACCTGTGCTGTGTTTGCAATTGTTTGCAGAGCAGTTTATTTTTGTGATTTTTTTTTAACAAAAGATCAAAAACTTCAACAATAAAGACTTTAAAAATAAATTTTAAAAGCCTTCTTTGCTCATATTTTCCACGAGTGCCAATATTAGTGGAGGGCACTTTAGCTTGCAAGTTTAAGGAGTTTAGAATGTGTTAATTAAATAGGAGTGAAGGGAAGAGTGGAACAGTAGGTGCAGTTAATCTGCAGTATTTTCTGGACTGCTTGAGGGTCACACCTTTGTGCCAGATTCCAATTCCTCGGGTGAAAGTGTAAAGGCAGAAAACATACAAGATAGTAAGAATTTTCTCAAATTTCTCAAACAAGTGACATTTTTTTTTGTTTGAGTTTCAAACAATCGTGTTATTTAGTCCCTTCTGCCTTGGGTCTAGACATATTTATTATAGTTTTGCTTTGCACAGCTATTCATGCTAAGTGGCAATATTTGGTACTGGTTGATATTTTTTTTTTTTTTTTTTTTTTTTTTACCTGAGGCCTTGTACCACAGTGTGCTCTTTCATAACACCAAGCCAGAAGTATCAGTCAGCTTGACTCATAGGAACTGTAAACAGGTGAATCATGGCACGATACATTAAGAGCCAGGGGGATGTAAACTTTTGAAAAGGATGAACAGTGTAAATTGTTATTATTTTGTTTAAAGATCTTTTTTTTGTTTTCATTTAGTACTGCCCTTCAGAAGCTAAATAAGATAGTTACATGTCTCCCAGGAGACAAAATACTAACAATTTACACTGATCATGCTGTTCAAAAGTTTACAACCCCCTGGCTCTTAATGTAATGTTCTTGTTAATGTAATGTAAGTTCTTGAGCATCAGTGAATGTTTGCACCTTATGTAAAATTTGTGTACAAGTCCCATAGTTGTCTTCAGTGTGAAAAAATGGATCTCAACATCATACAGTCACTGTTGGAAAAGGGTCAAATATGCAGAAGATGCTGGAAAAGTAAAGAATGTGTAGGACCTGGAGGATTTTTCTGAAGAACAGTGAGCAGTTTAACTGCTCAGGACAAACAAGGGACTCAAGAACAACTATCACAAAACAGAAAAACAGTCGTTGATCATCCAGGTAACGACACACCGTATTAATGAATCAAGTGTATGTAAACTCAAGGGTAGGGAAACAGTAACAGTGCTACCCACAAGTACAATTTTACTCCTAAATTTACATACACCTTGCAGAATCTGCAAATATTAATAATTAAAAATAAATAAATAAGATTGATCATAAAAATTGCATTTTGTTTTTATTTAGCACTGCCCTGAATACGCTATTTCACAAAACAGATGTTTACATTTAGTCCCCAAGACACAATAATAACTGTATTTATGCAAATGAACTCGCTCAAAAGTTACATACACTTGATTCTTAATACCGTGTGCTATTACCTGGATGATTATACCTGAACGACTGTTTTCATGTTTTGTGATAGTTGTTCATGAGTCCCTTGTTTGTCCTGAGCAGTTAAACTGTCCACTGTTCTTTAGAAAAATCCTCTAGGTCCTGTATATTCTTTGCTTTTCCAGCATCTTCTGCATATTTGACACCTTTCCAACAGTGACTATATGATGTTCATATCCTTCATTTCACACTGAGGACATTTGAGGGGCTTGTACACAACTATTTATTAAGGTTCAAACATTCACTGATGCTCAACAAGGCAACACACTACATTAAGAGCCAGGAGGATGCAAACTTTTGAACAGCATGATCTTTGTAAATTATTATTTTATTTAAAGCTAAGGTATTTACATTTTTCCCAGAAGACAAAATAATACCAATTTACAAAGATCATCCTGTAAATAATAAAAAAAAAGCTAATTAACTTTTACAGATTTTGCAAAGGGTATATAAACTTATGAGCACAACTGTATGTCTTGGATTCATCTGGTTAGAGCTTGAAAACATTGGCTGACAGTAAGGTTTATTAGCACTGGTTTGAATGCAAGATCCTCCTTCAGCTTGCAGAATATTGTCTCCATTGCTGCTTTTCATCATACCGTTTTGGGTTGTGTTTTTTTTGTCCTATCTGAAAGGAGGGAGGCTGCAAAGTGGAATTAAGTCATAAATCAACAGTAATAGCCTTAAGGAAGGCATGAACCTCTTTTTTTGTACATGGCTGAGGAAGGTTGATTCAAACTATGTCTCCTGGGGTTTGAGGGTGCTCCTGCAAAGGAGAGCCGCTTAGGCTGATGCATATGACAATGTTCATAAGGTGTTAGAAAGTTGAAGGCGCCCTTTTGGAGGATCCTATAGGCCACTAGGGGATGGCTCTGGCAGAAAGGCTACATAGATCTAGGATAGAGGTGTATCATGACCTTCCCTGTTACTGTTTGTTTGTCTACTCAGGACCTATTACAGGCTTAGGTACCCAGTAGAACCAGTGCTGAGCAAATATTCCTGATGGTGTTTTGAATACTAAACATTTGGTTATGTGTGTTTAACTGAGTATAGTGTGGTGCTGAACTCATCTGCAGGTCTTTTATGCCTTTTGTCAACAATTCCTGCCTTTGGTGGGCTGAGAGCTCTTGGCTTAAGTTGACATGCCCCCAGGTAGTGGACACATTGTGTAGAAAAATGAAGGGAGAAAGTGGGCTCAAGCCTTTTGTTTAGTATGTTTATATGATCTTTCTATGGTTTCCCACTTGGCTGACTATTATACACCATTGTTAGACATATTCAATAAGGTCTATGAAACAAAAGCTCAAATAGTGAGAAGCCAGTGTATGCCTTCTAGATAGAAAACATTTTGTAGGGTAGCAGCAGGTTCCACTAGTTCACAGCTAAGTGGAACCCTCCAAGCATGTGCTTTAGTGTATTATTATTTTGCCGTACCAGACTCAGAGTGATAAACTGAGGTGTCTTACTTGGAGGAGGCTACATTTTCATGTGTGCCAGGTGTCTTTTAATGGTGCACAACCAGGAAATAAATCAGTTTTCTTTGACATGATCTATGATAGTAAAGGAAGTTGCCTTGGATGAGGAGAGAATGTGTTGGCAGAGGCCTGAGAGATATGGGTGTCCCTTCATTTACTGCCACCATTGTTCAACAGTCCTTTAGCTGGCCAGCAGTTTGCTGCTCCTATGTGAATCCATCTTCAGCTTTGACCGACTTAGGCTTTATAAAAACAGGTTATAGTAAACGAAAGGGCTTAAACTGCATAATGGTAACCACTGAAAAAGCAGGGGTCGCAGTTAAATGTAAGAATGAAGGTCAAGGATTACAATCACAGGTTAGAATAAATGGGAGGTGTACCAGTTACAGGTGTGAGCAAAAGAAGATGATGTAGTTACAGGTGAGATTAATGGATTTCAGACACTGGCAAGAATTAGGGTTAGGGTTAGTCACATGGGTGAGTAAAGATGAGAATAAAAAAATGAGAGTAGTGGTTGTTTGTCACAGTTCATCTGTTCACCAGCAGAGAGCAGTGTTAACATTCAAAAAAAGCAATCATTTTTATGTAGTTTTTACTAGTATATCATTAATTTTTGTGTTTTAACTAAGTTACTTTATATTTACCTTAATGTATTCAGATTTCTTTTTTAGAATCTGTTTTACTTTTCAATCTGAAATATTTTTTTTTTAATTTCCCTTTCCCGCAGCAATATTGTGCATGCATTCATTATTTTATTATTCATTATTATCGGTCAGCACCTAATCTCCCTTCCAGCTGTCCTGCATAGATTAAATAAAGCAAAATATAACTGCTGCTGAAGAAGATTGCTGTAAGTTAAAAGTCTGTGATTGACAGTACAAAAGTCTCACGAAGTCAAATATAAACCTCATTCAAATTCTAACCATACTTCATAATTCATACCCCCTACAGGGTTGATTAAGATAGTATGTTTCTGAAATACTGCTTTTTATTGTCTATTGGTTAACTAATTGAATGTAAAAAAAAATGTCCATCAACTTTAAAAGGGAGTGTTTAGTTTAGCAGTTCAGTGAACCCAAGGAATTGTTTATTTTCCTCAGAAACGAAGGAGTAATAATTCAAAAACACATACGCTTCCATTGTTTTAGTTTAAATTTAAAATTTGCAGTCTTCCAATAATGAGTTAGCATATAGTAGGTGATCTGTAATATTAGCACACCATACACTGGTCAACAAAATGACACTTAATTTGTGTTCATTGTAATTTGTTTTAATGTCTCCTGTGTTTGTAGTACGTGAAGCACGGAACCTGATTCCCATGGACCCTAATGGCTTGTCTGACCCATATGTGAAGCTCAAACTTATTCCAGACCCCAAGAGCCACAGCAAACAGAAAACCAAGACTATTCGTTCCACTCTAAACCCTGTCTGGAATGAAAGCTTTGTCTTGTGAGTGTGTCTATGTGCATGTTTGTTTAAAAAAAAAATGCATTCAAAACGTTTCCTGATTTGGATTGTATATACATCCAGTATTGGTGTATATTGTGGTTACACTTTGTAATTCTGCCTTTTCTCTTTTTCTCACACGGCATGTTCCCCACTTCTATGTTTACTCTTCTATCTCCTTTTCTCTGTATATTGATCTATCTGTCGTTATAGTTCAGTGAGAGGCAGGCAGTGGGACAGGCGCTTGTCAATAGAGGTATGGGACTGGGATCGCACATCTCGGAACGACTTCATGGGAGCTCTCTCCTTTGGAGTGAGTGAGATATTTCGTCGTCCTGTTAGTGGCTGGTTTAAACTGCTCAACCAGGATGAGGGAGAGTACTACAATATCCCTGTACCCGATCCAGACCTACAGGTACCTGATACACAACTGCAGTCTCTTTCCAGGTTTCATTGACATCCAGTCCACAGGAAACCTCAGATGGTCTACATTTTTGTTTAACCCCAGCTCCAAAAACACATGAACTAACTAATTAAATACAGTTCATTCCTGGTGATATATACCCTGAATTTTTAGGCAGGATAAAATTTGTAAAGGGTTCCCTGAGGGCAGTGAACACAAGGATGTAGAGAATCATGAACCATTAATGAATTCCTTTATTAAGCGTGCCACATGGGGGCAGTAGAGTTCCACTCATAAGTGATAAATGTCCTTGGTTGTTAATTCATAACTGTTTACATAAATGTCTCTTTCTGTTTCTATGTTTGTAGGAGCCAGATTCTGCTGTCTCTCCCTCTCTTCTTCCTACTCCGGTTACTGTTCCTACACCTGTGCCTGCTGTCACCCCACCTGTTGTGAGTCCTGCACCCACCAGCTTACCAGTGGGAAAGGGCCGAGTTAGACTACAGGACTTCAACTTCCTTATGGTGCTAGGCAAGGGCAGCTTTGGCAAGGTACCACAGACACAAACAACACCATGTACTCAGTTAAAAGTAAAAGATCTGAGCCAATGCATATACATAATTACATTGCCAGCCATGGGGAAGATTTTAATATAAAATGTCTATTTACTTAATGGAAATGTTTGTCATTTTAGAGCCCTTTGCTCTATTTTTGCTGCAGTGAAAACACTGCATGGTTCAAGCTGGGGACGAAGCTCATTTCAGGCCTAGAAAACTGGATGTATGACTGAAATAAGGAAACTAAGAAGAGCCATTGTTTGAAGGTTCATGTTTATTTGTCATGTGCACAAAATCTCAGTGACAATTGTACATTGAAATGCTTGTTTTGAGGCTCAGGTACTCTACAGTTGTGCAATACTATATGTGTGTATGTATGCCTAGTTAGTATGTAAGTAAAGTGCAGATCCTAACTGTAACACTGAAATATGTGCAGTCACTGTAAGTGAACAAGAGTGCAAAAGGTAGAGATATCAATAAAAATAAAATAATAGAAAAGTAGCTGTGTCATCTATATACAGAGGAGAGTATAAAAAGCAGATGAAGCAGCAGTACTAAGTAGCATAAAAATATATATTTTTAATTACGATTTAATTAGATGTAGTAGTTTGTGTTGTGTGTAATAAATATGATCAATATATCAATATATTGCACGGACAGGACTTAGTTCTTAGTAGCAGTGAAGTGGTAATAGTGCCCTTAGAAATACTGTACAATGTCCAAAAGTGATAGAAACATGTAAAGAGATGTCTAAGTGACGTGACCAGTGTGTGGGAGATAGTGGAGGAATGCGTGAAAGGGGTGGAAGAAGGAGTAATGACTAGATTACAGTTTATTCAGGATCCTGATGGCCTGCAGGTAAAAACTGTTCTTCAGCCTGCTGGTTCTGGATTGAATGCTGTGGTGATGGCAGTCTGGTAAACATTCGGTGTGCTGTATGATTGCATGGGAGTATTGGAATCATAGTCTTGAAAGTATATGTGAAATTATAGGATGATTACTACAAACACTTTTAAACATCCTAAAACACACATTTGAACATTCTTTAACATACTATTTCAGAATTAGACACATATATAAAACCATTCAGAAATTTTCACATAACAGTTGAATCCCCAAAGCTCAGACATCAAGCAAAATATCGAGTAGAATATGTCACTACTTTCGATGCGTGATTTTGTCTCCAGAGAGGAAATCAGGACAAATTAGCCTGTGCTTATACAACATACATCATATACAAAAGGCATCATATAATAGAACCCCTCCCATTAATATATAATGATTTACATTTACATGTATTCATTTGACAAACACTTATCTGACATAAATTACAAAGGAGGCGGTGTTCATTTATCTTAGCAGTTAAGGGTTTAGTCAGTGATACAGAGATCTTAAATCTAATAAACTTTCGCAAACAAAGACAAATAGTAAGTGCAAACAATGTATATATGATCTACAATGTACAGAAATATTTCTATTGTATCTTGCAAAGAAAGGGGGTTATGGAGTGTGTAATGCCTGTACATAAGAAATCCATGTGCACCATGGCAACATTGTTTCCTCATGCATAGGCTGAGAAAAAGAAGAAAAATTATTCTCTTTTATCCAATGGTGAATTTTTTGGGCTAGTTTTGGAACTTTTGTGTGGATTTTGGGATGTAGTTCGTCTGGATATTTTGCTGAAACCTGCCAACTCTGGTTAACGACATTAGCTCTTGTGTGTGTTTTGTATACTGTGACAGTAGAAACACACCTGCTGTATCGAACAAAGGTATGTCTAAAACTGCTCAAAACAAGCTGATGGACTGTATGCAGGATGACAGTATATTCCCTATTAGGGTGCTAGTCTAAAAACCAAGTCAAGCTTGAGAGCCTCTTGACATAATTGAGTTTGAAGCTATGTCTTTATTAATGTCAGCCTGCTGCACCAAAATCTATGGCCATAATATGCTGCCGTGTTAAGTACTTTGATAGGATTAGAGATTAGTCCTAGAATAAGAACTCAAAATTCTAGCCATTAGTGTAAGACACTTAACTGCTACCCACTGCCCATAAAGATGTGATAAGATATATGGCTGCTGTGATGATATATGCAGATCATTATTACTATAAATGCTCTGGTCTGCTTGTATGAGTGTCACAATGTGTGTGCACAACAGTAGTGCTTATATAAGAGTACAGGGTTGTGCTCAGTAGAGAGGGACAGAAGAGATACAGGATGCAGACAATAAGTCGTTGAAGGAGAGAAAAACATTCATGTTAAATTAAATCTCCTACAGTGTTCATTTGTGTTCAGCTAGACTTACGGAAACACTGCAGTTTCTTTATTCAGCACCGGGCGATTTTGCTTGGGGTAGGAATGAGAAAGGAGAAAAATGACATTGAAATGAGACTGAGGGGAAAATCGAAGAGGAGATGAGAAGGCCATGAAATTAAATATTAGATTCTGCAGGATTGAGTTCTGATTGCTTTACTAAAATTGCTTTTCTCTCGTGTGTTAAGGGTTATATGATTATATAATGAGGATTGTATGAAAATGTCAGCAGCATTATTAAAAGTTACAGATTCATTAGCACACGAATAATAACGAATAATAAATAATAATGCAATATTTTAATCATTTATTCATTGATATTCAGTAACTGCTGAATGATGTCTTAATCAAGACTGTCTTAAACAGGAGAAAAATATCAAAACACAACCTTCTGCTTCAGAGAATGTAGTATGAAAATGTACTATGAAGGAATGTGTATTTTCTGCAGGTGATGCTGGCCGAGGAAAGAGGGAGCGACCGCTTGTTTGCGGTGAAGGTGCTGAAGAAAGATGTGCTATTTCAGGATGAGGACACAGAGAGCGCAATGGTGGAGCGGAGAGTTCTGGGATTGAGTGGCCGTCCTCACTTCCTCACATCTTTATTTTGCGCCTTCCAGACTGAGGTGTGTACTGTATCTGTGTGTAGAGAGAATTTATGCTGTATGTGCACACATCACAGATATGCCCCATATACTAGAATTATTCCTTTTTTTCAGTGTCCCATCTTTCCCGATGGAACAGCTGCAGTGTTTTTGCTCCAGGCCATTCTCCTTCACATAACAGCCCTTATCCTGACCCCAATGCTCCTTCTCTGCAGGCAGCTTATTGGTCATCTTAGACCAAGCGATGTCAGCATAGCACTTCTAATCTTTGAGAAGCTACTTTAAAGGCGCTTTATAAAATAAAGTTTATTATTATTATTATTATTATTATTATCTGATTTTGTGTTATAGTAATGTAAAATTTTCACTTAGTTAACAAGGAAGAGTGTGCTGGCCTAAATCTCAATTATTAAATTAATTAATTAGCCCTCATGCTCTTTAGCAAGGACATTAATAGTCTTGAGGGGAGGGGTTACTTAATGAGAACAGCTTGCTTTTTAAAATTTTGTCTAAGGGGGATTACATAATGTGCTAGTCTGTGGGGGAGATGTCTGTGTGTAAGGGATTTAAATTGACAGGGCATAATGATGTAATTAATTAATTATTAATATTAATAACTGTGTAAGCTTTCTTGATGTATTACATTTACCACATCCAATTTACTTGATTGTGTGCGCATTTATTCCTAAATATTTGTCCATCATATACAGGTAGCACTGATTTAATTAATTAAATCAGGAAGATTTTTAGACTGTGTTTCTCTGTATAGTATCATTATTTTTCCTACTGCAGGATCGTCTGTACTATGTAATGGAATATGTGAATGGTGGAGATCTCATGTTCCATATTCAGATTGTTGGAAAATTTAAAGAGCCACATGCTGCGTAAGTATTGCAACTTTTCCCAGAATTTATCTTCTCTTTCTAGCTGAACATGTTGACATGAGTGAATAATATTCCTTTGGCAGATTCTATGCAGCAGAGATAGCTGTGGGCCTCTTCTTCCTGCACAGCAAAGGCATTATCTATAGGTACTGCTGACAGGACAGGAAAACCTATTAACTCTTCATATACTGTGCAGCCAAGTATAACAGGCTCTTTCAAGGAAGTGTGTGCTTTTTCCATCTCTCCCTCTTTATCTCTCTGTCCCTTGTTAGAGATCTCAAACTGGATAATGTGCTGTTAGACAGTGAGGGCCACATAAAGATTGCTGACTTTGGGATGTGCAGAGAAGGCATGATGGAGGGAGACACCACACGGACATTCTGTGGCACACCGGACTACATTGCTCCTGAGGTTCATTGATTCCCTGACCATAGCTCACTTACAGTATACACACACTCGCATCGCATATTATTACAAAATTCGTATCTGTAATTATATTAATCAGGAGTGGCTTTAATGATAGTGTTCATATTTAGGACATCTGGTGCAATGGTGGAGTAAAATCATCCATTTCTAATTATAACTCTATCCAATCAAATTAAGCCTTTTAAAACCATAGAGATTATTCCTTAATAGACATGCATGAATATTTTTTTTGATATCACACAGTCCAGCCTCATGTTATCTGTGTTTAGTTATATAGCTTGTCAAATAACTTCAAAATTTTAGAATATAATCACAATGGGATATTTTTGGTTATTATTTTGGTTATTATTCATGCTGTCTTACCTTCTCTAGTCACCTGTCTCCTCATACAAGATGCAGTATGTGTTCTGCTTTGTTCACTTTCTCCTCCACTGTGCCTCTGTGTTGAAATCACTTAACACGTTGATTCAAATTGTATGTTCAGCCATCAGCAAAAACGTGTGTACATGTACATTTGTGCCTGTGTATGTAAATGTGACTATTCTCTCATTCTATGTATGTCATGGAATGTGATTTTGTATAGGTGCACACACAGTGAACATGAATCCTGCATGCATCAGCATGTTATTATTAGAGGGGATTTCAGCCCTAATTTAATATTTTTAATGTATGATGAGTGTGTTCTATGAAAAATAACAAAAATAACATTTCTTGCAGAATCCGCCTCATACGAGTTCCCAAATTGCGTAGCAGATATGCCATTATAAAGCCACATACATAGACTAAATATTTGCAGAGTGCACATTCTTTTAATTTAAAAATTACTATTGAGTCAGGGAAGAAACAATGTGTTGCCAAGAGTCAGTGAGCCTCCCTGTAGTAGTAAATCACAGTCAAATCTGGTCTAGTAGTGGAATTTTTTTAATGCTTATGTCATACAGTCACTCAAATCCTTCAAATGTTCATATGCTCCAACCTTATTTTTAAGTTCTGCTTCAATGGAGACAGCTAATGTTGGCTAAATGCCTAAAACACAGGCCAAGGAACACAAATCAGTTTTGGTAACAAAATATGTTAATTATATAACAAAAAATTGTAGATAACACAAATCAGGTAGTAAATTCAGAAATGTATTCTTCACACTAATCAGCTTCACACTAAATAGCTGATGTTCGCCTTAGAGCCATACACTTTACTGTGGGCAGTAAGTAAACTCACATGACTCTGGGCAAAGAGGATGATGAGAGGCTTAAGGTTTTGGCTAGCTAGCTAAAGTTAACCAGCTACCTTGCTACCCTTGGGTCTGGTTTTGGGAGGTGAGAGGACAGACACACAGATGCAGGGAGAGCATGCAAAACCAGGGACCATGAGGACAGTAATGCTACCCACTGTACCACCATTAAACAATGTTGGTAGAATGTACCTGTTAAACCACCTAGCCAGTAAAATTTATGAGCACATTTAGCTAGAGAGCTGTTAGAGATGTTAACAAAGATTGTAATTTCAAGATGCAAAACTTACTCCGACTGATTAATAAACCAATGTGTCATTTTTAACAGTGACCTTTATTTATGCAAGATAGGCCGGTAGGTCCATTAATGTTGTCCTTGGCTCTTTTGTGACTTCCTGGATGAGTAGTTGCTTTGTTCTTGGAGGAATTTTAGAAGGTTGGCCACTTCTGGGAAGGTTCACCACATTTGGAGATAATGGCTCTCACTGTGGTTCTTTGGAGTTCCAGTGCCTTTGAAATAGCTTTGTAACCCTACCCAGACTGATTTATTTCAATCATCTTCTTCCACATCATTTCTGGAATTTCTTTCAATTTTGGCACAGTGTGTTACTGTGTTACCTTTTAACCAATTTCATGCTGTTAAATTTTTTTTACTTAAATGCTGATTTGAATGAACAGGGTTTGCAGTAAGCTTGGTTGCATCTAGTCCAGCTGAACCCCATTATGAATGCAGTTTAATAGATTTGTGGAATTAGTAACTATGGGGGCAAATACATTTTCACACAGGCCCAGTTGTTACTATATAACTTTTTTGCTTCAGTAAATAACATTATTATTTAAAAACTGTATTTTCTGTTTACTCAGGTTGCCTTTCTTTTATCTTAGATTTTTTTTTTTTTTCTGAAACAATTTAGCATACAGAAGAAATCAGGATGGGGCAAAAAAATGTGTTCACAGCACTTATGACACTATATGACTTAAAGTTTGTTGACACCTGACCATCACACCCATATGTGCAATCCCATTTCAGATTTAGTCCCTGTTTGCAGTTATACTAGCCTCCACTCTTCTGGGAATGTTTTTCATTTGATTTTGGATCGTGGATTTGAGGATTTGAATGAAGAGCATTAGTGAGGACGAGCAATGATATGGGAATTGGGAGGAGACCTGGAGTGTAGTCTGTATTCCAAGTCATCCCAAAGGTATTCAGTAGGGTTGAGGTCAGGGTTTATGCACGTCACTTGATTTCTTTCACTCCACACTTGGCAAACCATGTTTTTATGGACCTCGCTTTTTATACAGAGGCATTGTCATGCTGAGACATGTTTGAAATCCTTAATTCCAGTGAAGGGAAATTGTAATGCTACGGTGTACAAAGACATCATATACAATTGGGTGCTTCCAACTTTGTTGCAATAGTTTGGGGAAGGCCAACACTGTGGTATGTTGTGGTTGTCCACAAACTTTTTGGCCATATAGTGCAATTCCACCGTCTCTGTCTATGGGGACTAAACCTGCAGATCACATGGGATGCAAAGAGCTGTACATTCACAGTAATACTTTGCATGGCAAAAAAACACTTTTGCTCAAATTCCCATTTAATTGAGCAGTTAAAATCACTGTTATTGACTGTCATGGTAGTGAGGAAATTAATCTCTTACTCATGCTCACACACACACACACACACACACACACACACACACACACACTGTGTACATGTATAAGCCTCTAAATTGCACACTTAAGTTTGCCTTCTCATCAACTAAGCTCATTGAATTTCTTTATGATCATTTTTTAATAGACTCAAGACAGCAGTGTATCTACTCTGACGGAGTCACCCAGGAATTATTCTTTGTATTCTTTGTTACTCCTTATTAAAAAAGATAATATAATCTTTGTTGTAAACATTTAAAAACATTAAGGCTTATCACCTTCATACTCATATTGAAGTTTCTTATAACCTTAAAGGAAAAATCCACCCTGAACAACAGTATTTATAATCAGTATATCAGTTTTTATAATCAATATGTTATTTACAATTGTGCAAAAGGATACATGTCTTTGTCACCACTATTTCTACTTTGAATTTCTTATTAAAATCCACGAGAATGCAAAGGACCTAAAGATACACCAGGCAAAGTCCAAATGTGGAAGAAAACAGAAGCAGGTGCAGTTCATAGACACAGAGGCTGGTGAGACACAGGAGAACTCCAAATAGGAAGCACATCACACTAGTGGGGATCTCTCTGCACCTACTTCCTCCTTAAAGTACATGGTGGACCAGATCACCATCACCCAAGAAAACCCATCCCAACCTACTAGGGAAAGAATCCATTGGCCCAAATTGAACAACATCAACGAGTGGTCCAGATTTAAGGAGGATCTGGATTCAATCCTTGAGGCAACTCTAGCAGGAATGGCAGGAAAAAGCGGATAATCTATCAACCATCAGTTACAACTTATCAAGAGAATGTTTGGGGGATGGAGAAGGGAATTGAATCCAGTTGTCAGAGTCTGTCACAATTTTGAGTCAGAGGAAGATAAATATTTCATTTGTGAAACACATAGAACTAAACTCTAGAACATGAGCAATACCTTGCTAAACATGGAAACATACATAAAACATGAAGTAAAGGTGAGAAAAGCTAGACAACAAGTGCTACCAAAGACAGAACTTAAATACCAGTGTTCATTAGATTACAGCTTGCATGTGTTAAATATGAAGTGCAGGGGCTTATAGGAAAAGTAGTTCTGTGCTGTTTTTGGCACTGACCTAACAGAACACATCAAAACTCCTGCAGCAGGCAAGAACCACCTTCTCACTGAGGCAGGTGGTGGTGGTGGTGGATCACGACATCCTCCCCAGAGATATTTGATGAATTCGCCTGGATACACAAGACCCTGTCGGCCTTGGGCGTGTCTTGCCACGTCCCAGACTACATCTTGAACATGAGCACCAATAACTTCAAACACATTCGGTTGCATTTCCAAACCATTAACTTGACAACAAACTGGCAATCCATGGAAAAAGGTATTATAGCAGGATGTACAATTTCCCCCATATTGTTCCTTATGGGAATGGACCTGATTATTGCAGCACCTAGGAGCTAGGTGGATCCTGAAGCAACTGTATCAAATGGTCAATTGAGCCAGGATGACCTTAAAGCCCATGAAATCAAGGAGTTTGGGAATCAGGCTGAGGAAACTGCACAATCAATGTGGAGTCTGATGACTAGGATGGGATTCAGAGCCTGTGACTGACAAACAGCAGCTTAGAGGTTGGAAAAATCTGTGGAAAGAGCCTTCTTTTAGCTTTGGCATAGAAGGGAACAGATGAAATGGAAGCTTGCAGGCAAGAGGCAGTGATTTGGCCACCACTGCTGACCCACTGGAGAAAGTTGGGTACCACCTGATGACATCTACTCCTGGCCAAGGCTACAAACAGACTAGATGGTTGTCTGAAAGGCATCCTAGGGATGTATTGAAATCCTTTGATTTGAAGGTCGCTGGAAAATGGTGAGTGAGAAAAGAAGCTGTTGCTCTTTGGTTTTTTGGAGGTAACAACCAAATTAGACTGTTATCACTTATGTTTAAGATGGTTGAAAACTTCACCTATTAAATGTCATAACTGTTCTAGCAATGTCCTAGTGTGTCAAAGTGATAGACAATCAACTTCTCATAGGAACATAACCCCAATTCCAAAAAATTGGGAAAAGTTGATTTGCAAATCTCATAAACCCATATGTTATTCACAATAGAACATAAAAACATATAAAATGTTTAAACTGAGGAAATGTACCATTTTAAGAAAAAAATTGGTAATTTTGAATTTCATGGCCGTAACACATCTCCAAATTTGGACAGGGACAACAAAAGGCTGGAAAAGTAAATGTTACTAAACAGACACAGATGTAGGAACATTTTGCAACTAATTAGAAATATGATTGTCTGTTTGCATCTGTTTGCAACAGATCGGAAACATGATTGGGTATAAAAAGAAATATCTTAGAGAGCCAGAGTCTTTCAGAAGTAAAGATGGGATTGAATCTGGATGAAAGCATATGTTGCTCTAAAACCTGTCTATACCTTTCAGCATTGATGGTGCCTTTCCAGATGTAAAAGCTGCCATTCCATAGGCACTAATTCACCCCATACCCCATATCAGACATGCAGGTTTTTGGACTGAGCACTGATAAAAAAAGAAAAAAAAAAAGCCAGACATTCCCTTTCCTCTTTAGTCCTCTTTAGTTTAAAGGATGCAGCGTCCATGGTTTCCAAAAAAAAAATTGTCTGACTACTGAACAGTTTTCCACTTTGCCTCGGTCCATTCTAAATGAGCTTTGGCCCAGAGAAGATGGCGGCGTTTCTGGATCATGTTCACATATGGTTTCTTCTTTGCATGATAGAGCTTTAACCAGCATTTGTGGATGGCACTGTGAACTGTGTTCACAGACAATGAGTTCTGGAGGTGTTTCTGCAGTGATTTCCATTACAGAATTATGCCTATTTTTAATGCTGTGCCACCTGAGGGCTCGATGATCATGGGTGTGCAATATTGATTTTCACCCTCGTCCCTTGTGCAGAGATTTCTACAGATTCTCAGACTCTTTTGATGATATTATGTACTGTAGATGATGAGATATTCATAGTCTTTTGCGATTTTACATTGAGGAACATTATTCTGAAATTGTTCCATAATTGTAGATGCAGTTTTTCACAGATTGGTGAACCTCTGCCCATCTTTACTTCTGAAACACTCTGCCTCTCTTTTTATACCCAATCGCGTTGCTGACCTGTTGCCAATTAACCTCCAGCTGTTTCTTTTTAGTAACAATTACTTTTCCAGCCTTTTGTTGCCAAACTTTTTAGAGACATGTAACGGTCATCAAATTCAGAATTACCTTGTTTTTTTCTTAAAATGGTACATTTCCACATTACGTTTAAACATTTGATATGTTTTCTATGTTCTATTGTGAATAACATACGGGTTTATGAGATTTGCAAATCATTGCATTCTGTTTTAATTTACATCTATTTATATTTTACACAGTGTCCCAACTTTTTTAGAAATCGGGTTGTAAATAAAATACAGCATTAACCAACAAATTACGAATAGAATCGCTAAACACATAATATATTCTTTAAATTATATTTAATGTGTTTCAGGGTGGACTTGTCCTTTAAGTTGCATGATACATTAGATTCATTGTTTAATTATTAGTTTATCTGTTAATTTAACAGATTGTAGCCTATCAGCCATACGGTAAAGCAGTAGACTGGTGGTCGTATGGGGTTCTCCTCTATGAAATGCTTGCTGGGCAGGTATGTGAACATACACACTCTTCCATAATTTACTATTTTGAAAATGTTTTTAAATTCCTTGTTGATGATTCCTTAAACAAAGTTTTAAAAACAGACACTCTAAAAACTAGTCCCAGATGATTTGTAGATGATTCAGCCAGACCTGCAACATGATAATGATTCTGTGCTCTGTCATTTGAAACCGTTGCGAGCAATTTAGGCTGTTTCTGGTTCACTGTTTTCAGAATCGCCCCCAAAGTAATCAGTGTCACTGTCAAAAAGTTTTCATTGTACATGCAAACTCAATTACGGCAGCAGGAAAAACAAAGACGTTCTCATTGCCTACATATGAAGCACATTTGTCAAGGCAATAATTTGGGGAATAATTCTGTGCTTTCTTTGAAATTGTTTGCAGTTAACATAAATTTAAAAGTAATAGCAGAATGCATGCAGAATCCTTTAGTTGTTTTCTCTACTCGGGTTTGAATATATCTTAAGCAGGCTGTGTTACAGGTACTAACTATGCTGTGATTATCTAGAAAGTGTAAATACATTTTTTGTTAATTCTGTTTAAATGATTGAAAGCAGTAATACAGTAGCAGTGAAGGTAGCAATTACTGTACAACACAATAAAAGCATTAGAAGGTAATAGCACTAGTTTGGCAATAGTTATTTTATTTCTATAGTGCTTAGCCTTTTAAGCTATTTGCATCTACAGCCCCAATTCCGAAAATTTTGGACAGTATGGAAAAGATGAGTGATTTGTGAATGTACTTTGAGTTGTATTTAAACAAAAAACATATAAAGACACAAACAAAGTTGGAACGGGGCAATTGAAAACTAATAGCGATGTGACAGGTTGAAATAAGAAGGTGATGTGAAACAGGTAAGTTAGTCATCTAATCATAGTATATAACAAGCCTCCAAAAAAGGTCTAGTCCTTCAAGAGCAAGGATGGGTCAAGGCTCACCAATCTGCCAACAGATGTGTCAGCGAATATTTCAACACTCTGAGAACAACATTCCCCAAAGACAAATCAGTAGGATTTTGGGCATTTCACCATCTACAGCACACAATTTAATTACAAGATTCAAGAAATCCAGTGAAATCTCTGGGTGTAAAGGGCAAGGCCAAAAACCATTTCTGAATACACGTGATCTCCGATTCCTCAGATTTCACTGTCTTAAAAACCGTCTTGAGTATGTATGGATATCCTGATATGGGCTTGGGATTACTTTGGTAAACCTTTGTCAGTCAACACCATTCACCGCTGCATCCACAGATGCAAGTTAATGCTTTACTATGCATAGAAGAAGTCATTAACACTATCCAGAAGCGCTGGCAACTTTTCTGGGCTCAACAGTAGCACAATGGAATCGTGTTTTGTGGTCCGACGAGTCAACATTTCAAATAGTTTTTGGACGAAACAGCCATCGTGTTCGGTATGGGGGTGTGTCTGTTTCCATGGCATGGGTAACTTGCACATCTATGAGGACGCCATTAATACAGAAAGATATCTATACATTTTGAAGCAACATATGCTGCCATCCAGAGCAGGACAACGCCAAACCACATTCTGCCCGGATTACAAGAGGATGGTTGCGTAAGCAGAGAGTGAGGGTGCTAGCATGGACTGCCTGCAGTCCTGACCTGTGTCCAATCGAGAATGTATGGCGCAACAAAGGCCCCATACAGTTGCGCAGTGGAAGAAATGCTTAATGGATCAATGGGGGAAAATTCTGTTTGCTAAACTTAACCAACTGGTGTCTTCAGCACCCAAACGCTTAATAAGTGTTATTAAAAGAAAAGATGATGTTACACAGTGGTAAATAGTCGACTGTCCCAACTTTTTTGGAGTGTGTTGCAATCATCAAATTTGACAAATTGCATTTTCATACTGGCCCAACTTTTTCGGAATTGGGGTTGTACTATTTCATCCACAATTTAAGTAACTTATAGTTAACTATGATTAACTTACATGAGGTTTTTCTGTGTCAGCTGTAAATGACTGGATACAGAGGATGGGTCTAGGTTGACTAATTACATTCTGTGTAAACAGTAATAATGTGGTGTCTAACACAGTGTGTATGCAGTTTATACACAGTTTATGTATGCAGATTATTGTGTGTTTTCAAAAACAGTAGACTGTTTTTTTTTGTTTTTTTTTTAAAAACATGTAATGCCCACTCCAATTATGTTCTTATTATGCATTATTAACTTTACATACTGCATCATTAAATATCTATGAATAAATAATTAGTATTATGAAACAAACATTTAGAAATGATAGTTCATATCATTGTTTATTGCATGTAAATGAGCAAAAATCTGCTAACAAAAAAAATTAGCTAACATCTGAAGTGGCAAACAAACCTTAGAAATGACAGAAATGCTGTAGCATTAACCACTGGTATAGTTTTTATTTGACCTAACTGTTTCTGTAAGCATTTAAATAGTATCTTATAGAAGTTAAAATAACACCTCATAATAACTCTCATAAATACATCAATAATAGAATAATAGAATAAACAATTACTATTTATTCTGAATTGTTATACATGACACTTCATGTCTTGTTTGTTCATGTCAGTTAATGTGTGGATACTTTATTAACTAGTCATTTAATAGTGATGAACAAACAAATGGTTTGTTTTTCCATTAACATTACTTGTGAATGACACTTCATATAGTTGCTAATGTGTGTATACTGTATTATTGGATCATTAATAACTAAAAGTTATTTCAAATGTGAAAATTAACAAATAATTATAAATTAGAGTTCATGTAATTGCTCATGATTATAGTGTACAATGCCCTGTACTTGAAAAAACAGCTGTGCAAATTAGCAGTTATACATGTCTTGGCTAACTACTTAATGTTGGCTCGAATGTTTTGGTTCTGATTGGTTCTGTTCCTTAGCACCATCCAAGTTCAGTGGAAATAAGTAGTTAATACATACTGCAAAAAAGTTACGTTGTAATGTACATTTTAATTGATTAAAAGATAGCATGTTCTACTGAGTCTGGGTATGGTCACTCTTGTAGAACAAATTTTGTTTATAATACTATGTAATATTATGTAATACATCTTTTGTATATGCACTCAATGTTGTTTTAACATGCACAGGTACTTGGGATGCATATATTTTTGATAGCCTACATATGAACAGCTTCATCTCTATATTGCATACTGCAAAAACATCTATAACTATTGAATTCATGCCTAAACACATTTGTTAACAAGATTTTTGCTCCATGTGTATGACTATAGTTTACATGTTAACAAATACATATTATATACACATTGGATGAGTGAAAAAACTTAGGTCTATATTAGGAAGGAATATTTCTCACTGATTCTTTGTAACTGAAATGGATTTTAACCATTTATTAATGTTTTATTTGCTTATCATTGAAAGAATAAACAGTAAGGGTACACTGTACACTGTAGTAATGTAATACATTTGTTGAAACTTGTTAATGTTTACATTTGTTATAAACATGTTTTGATTGTCAAATTCTGAATAACTAATAATTAGTTCATACCTTATGTATAAATTAAAGTAATTATAAAGTGTTTTCAAAACAACTATGAAATGCTATTTAAATACTTCCTGAAACTATTTCAGTGATTACTGTTGGCTTCCTGGTTAACTATAAATGACCAGTGGTTAAACTGATAGGTTGTCTCTCTGCGTTTCTGTCTTCTCTAAGGTTGATTTCCACTATCAGACGTTACTGTTGGCATTTACTTGTATTCTTTATCATTTTCCTATAATAACTCATACTGTAATAAACATATGAAATGTCTGAATGGCAAGAGTGACATTGAAAATAACATATTTAGTTTTTTATAATCTTAATTTTAAACTAAGTTTAGTCCAGACAATAAATAAAAATGAATTACTACTGTATAAGATTCCTTTCTGTTGTGTAGATATTGCCCATTGTTTATTACTGCATGGATTAACTTCATTCATTTCAATAGGGTTTATTGGCATGACCTCATGTAGTTAAAAGAATGCCAAAGCATCATGGGAAAGGGAGGAACTGTAATTAAGAAACAAATGTAATTATATATATATTTTTAAATGCCCATAAAGAAGAATGAAGATCGAACCAAAAATAACTAACAATAATAACACTTTCACTCTCTCTCAGCCTCCATTTGATGGGATCGATGAAGAGGAGCTGTTTCAGTCCATCATGGAGCAAAGTGTATCGTATCCCAAGACTCTGTCTCGTGAGGCTGTTGCCATTTGCAAAGGGGTAATCTAATTCTGCTTTTATTAAAAGTATATTAAACCATGTATTTAAAATGAACTTAAATCCAGTCAACTGACTGTGTGGGCTATGAATACGCAATCGTTTGAGTGAGGAAGGAAATATAATTGAACTTCACTCGGCTTTTAAAACCAAAATAAATAAAAAAAAAAAGAATAATATTATTTGCGCAGTTACTCAAGCACATGAAAAAAAAATTAATCTCCACAAACCAATTTAAATGCAAAGTCTACAGAGTCTGCTGTACCAAATCTTCCAATTTTGAGCTAGGATTTAGAGAACCAGTCTCTCTCTCTCTCTCTCTCTCTCTCTCTCTCTGTCTGTCTCTGTCTCTCTCTCTCTCTCTCTCTCTCTAGCTCATGACCAAGAATCCAGTGAAGCGTCTGGGTGGGGGAGAGGCTGCAGAGAGAGAGATACGTGAGCATCCTTTCTTCCGTTGGATAGACTGGGACAGACTGGAAAGACTGGAGATTCAGCCACCATTCAAGCCCAGGCCTGTCAGTTCCCCTCAATAATATGACTCTCAGTGTGTGTGTCCTTCACCATGTACATTATGTAGTGTCCAAATCTAACTTCAATATTGGACATATTAATATATACAGTACTTTAATTGAGTTTCGTGTTTGTTTATGTGACAAAAAGAAATTGTACAGAAAAGAAGACGGAAACTAAAAATCAGTGATAGAAGTAGCAGTCAAATTCATCTTCAACACAAATATACATTTCTGACATTTCTAATAAATCCTACTGTTTCACAGATCACAGGACACAATGTGGTGATTTTACACTGTATATAGTTGCAATTTTTTATTTCAACCCAGCCTCCTTAACTCTTGGCAGTCATTCATTTAGATCACAGTCCTCAAAACATAACAATAAAAAAAATTCTTATTGTATTATGAGCATTGTAAAGATATAAATTAAGATTTGTAGCTATAATATGAGGAATCGCAAAGTGCCAATCACAAGCAGAAAACTTGCAAAATCTGATTACAGCATTGTGATTCATAAAATTATGATCTCATCCTTGCATTTAGAGGTGACACGATTTGACAGTAAAATAGATGTGTATGTGTATACTGTATGTGTATGGATGCAAATTTGTGGCTTCACATAATAGCTGCTTATACCCTTTTGTTTTATAGGGAGGGAAAAAGGGAGAAAATTTTGACAAGTTTTTCACGGCTACCTCCGCAGTTCTGACTCCCTCTGATCCAGATGTTCTTGCAGCCATTGATCAGGACGATTTCCAGGACTTTACCTACATAAACCCTGATTTTCCTGGCAGCCCTCTCACTGCTGTCTGAAATCACACAACACAAACATACAATGCTCCTGTCTGAACTAGCAACTATTTATGATTTTGCTACATCCTCAAAAGCTACCTTTTACAAAAGTCATAAATTATGCAGTGTTTTCCAGTGAGTACTATTCAAAATGGATATTTTAATAACACACTAGTGTACAGTAAAGTGGCAAACGTTCAATTAGCTGGGCCGTTACAGATGACCTCTTTAGGAAATTGGATATAAACATTACATATATGTCTCAGTTTCTCTCCAAGAGAAATAAAGGTCCAGAAAAAAAGGAAGGAAATTCATTCTGTTTCATGATTTAAGGCAATATGTGTCTGATGAACACACTGCTGTAGACTGTTCTCTTTACACAGGCCCTCTAGTGGTATAGATGTATAATCTACTCAAAGAGCACATACAGAAGTGATCTTATTATCAGATCGAGTGATAAAGAACTTTAAATATACTGTATCGTCACACTCTCCAGTGCTGTTTGCAGTCCTCTCTAGTTCCTAAACCAGCTTTTTGCATGTGACAAAACACAATAGTCTTATTTTTGATACTCGGACCATGCAGCTCATCACAGTAATGACACAAAATATAAGTGAAGCATTAACTCATCCTAATTAAATCATTAATTATTCAGTAAGTTGTCATCAAGCACCATGGGGGTTTTTAAGAGATTAAATGCATGTCATTGATTTAATATTCTTATATGTTTGTTCATGTTTATAGCTGGTGTGATGCCTTATTATACAACCCCAATTCCATAAATGGGATGCTGTATAAAATGTAAATAAATGTAAATAAAAAAAGAATGCAATGATTTGCAAATCTCATAAACCCATTTTATTCACAATAGAACATAGAAAACATATAAAATGTTTAATCTGAGTAAATGTACCATTTTAGAAAAACTAATTTTTCTGGAAAACTAATAAATAATTTAGAATTTCATGACCACAACAAAAAATTTGGGATGGGGGCAACAAAAGGCTGGAAACGCACGTGTTACTAAAAAGAAACAGCTGGAGGAACATTTTGCAACTAATTAGGTTAATAACATGTCAGTAACATGATTGGGTATATATAAAAATATATATATATCTTAGAGAAGCAGAGTCTCTCAGAAGTAAAGATGTGATGGAATCTGGATGGAAGCAGATGTTCCTCTAAAACCTGTATATAACTTTCAGCATTGATGGCGCCTTTCCAGATGTGCAAGCTGCCCATTCCATAGGCACTAATACCATGTTTCTATGTTCCATTGTGAATAATATATGGGTTTATGAGATTTGCAAATCATTGTATTCTGTTTTTATTTACATTTATTTACATTTTGCACAGCGTCCCAACTTTTTTGGATCTTATATAACCCTGCACATCCTTCATTCCTTTAGTTTCCTGTTCTTCCCAATAGGCCTCATTTACGAAGGTGAATATGAATTGACTCATTTGTAAATCGTTCGTACAAGCGTGTACACAAACGTGTCTGTGTGTAAATTTATACACAAGAAGACTAACAAATGTAAACCCTGATTGATCAGCTTCAAATCTTATAATTTGCAATGAGTGTCTGCATTTTTATATATAAGGATTCTGCTGTCAGTGTAAATATAGATAGCAAGTCAACCCAAATCCATTTTAAGACATATAAAGCTAGTTGTTCAATTAAGATGAAATGCTGCTGTATAAAAGGAGGATGTACTGGTTTGTACAGATGGTAGCTGTATCCGAAGGCAGAATTTATATAACTGGAAGAGTTAGCACACGATGCTAACAAGTTTGGTTTGAGCCATTAAGGCTTCCAGTTGACATGCAGACCACAAGGCATCACACAAGCTATTCTCCAGTAATCCAGTCTTCATGATTCCCAGCCATTAGGCAGAAGCATGTTTTATTTAATTCCTTACCATCTTCACCATGCTACCCCTTCTTAAATACTGTTCTTAACTACTGAAATATTGTTGCATAATATGCTGAATCTCTCAGCACAGAGATTAAAGGTCTTTCCATAAATCTAATGAAATACTTAGAATAATGTTATATCTGGAAAGTATTTTTCACAGTGGCAGGAAAACCAACGGAATAACTTCTTTAAGTCACTAGTTAAGTTAAAGTCAGTTAATAGTTAATATTTCATTTTCATGTTGAGAATACTAGTTACAGATGATCATAGTATGTTGATGTCTGAAGCTGATGCCTTCATTTTCGTTCAAAGTATTTTAGAAGAAGAATTGCTCAGCTCATTCTATATTGACAACCTCATTTCATCTTATATTGTCTTGAATACCATAAGTGATAAGGAGGTATGACATGTATTGTGGTGTGCAACTATAACAAATATACAACAAATGTGTATTGGTGATCAACTTTTTTGCTTGTTCTCTTCAGAAATTCCTGTCATGCAAGCAAATGTATGTATGAATTAAAGTGTATATGCTTAACAACCTCTGCATACATGAAATATATTAAAATACATATATGCTTTGAAGTGACTATTGTTTTAAAATGCTGTTGTTTGAAAAAGTGAAAGGAATTCTAGTTAAGTTAAAAAAAATCACAAAAAGTGATTGGTGACCACTTAATTCTGAATGATAGTGCTAAATTGTTATGTACAAATCTGGAAGGAGCTTATTAGAGAAGAAGGGAAGAGAATAAATTAGATCAGTTAGACCTTCAAAGTATAATTAACTAAGTAGGCTTTTGCTGAGTCTATCAATCAACACAATTATTACGTACTGTTTTATAGCACTGTTGAATTCTTGAATCTGACTGGTCAGAAGGCGTTGAATAATTTTATAGAACAGTATGGCTCTGACCATAGTGCTGGCTATAATGCATAATCCCAGGTTTACATTAAAGTGCTCATTCTAATACACTATTGTTTCTCTAGTGATGCATCACACCACCCCATCATTCATTATTTCCCTGTAATGGCACAATACGTCATATTTTAAAATATAATTTTCATTCAAACACATAAACTCTGCTATTTGAATGATAATCACTACAATTTCATCAGATTTACCAAAAAGTATTCAAGAAAGATTTCTTGGTAACAGTGACGTGTAAGTGGATTCTCTAGTATGAAAAAAAAATAATTATTATATTAAAAAACTAAAATAATTCATTCTTTAAAACATTTTATATTGTGTTGTGCCTGTAGCTTAATTTTAGACAAGTAAGTAACATCACCTAAAAAGATCAGCAGATGATGGATTGCATTATAAATTTGGAGTGAATTTTCAGGCTTGTGTGTGTATATGTTTAGTTTTGAGGCTGTGAATGAGGTTAGGGAGACTCTATAGGCTGTCTGCACAGTGCGTGCAGTTTCAGGCCTGGCCTGGTTTGAGTCAGTAAAGCTGACCTGGAAAAGAATCTAAAACTATCCAGCTTCACAACCTAAGCCTCTACTGACATGCAGCAGAACTGCAGCAAGACATGGTGTCCATTGAGAACAGAGGAGAGGAGAAGGGAGGAAAGATGAGTGGAGGGGATATGACTGGAGGGGGAAAGGGAGAGGAGGAGAAGTGACTGGAAGAGAGGAGAGCTGACAGAAAGAGAATAGTAAAAGGCAGGAAAGAAGTGAAGAGGCAAAGGCAGGAAGGAATTGGGATAAGAGGAATAAAAGGAGATAGGAGGGGGACCCCATCTGAATCAGCAAAAGAAATATTTGAGTAAAAGCAATAGGAAACTAAAAGACAAAGTAAATCAATACATATGAAATGAATGTACAGAAAATGTCATTGCAAAGGCAGAAGAAGTGATTCTGAAGTTTACGCCAATTGCATAGACATGCCAACACACAGGAAAACAGTAGATCTGAAGAACAAATTCTAATTTACTTTTCTAACTGACTCTTCCAATTTATTTTTACAGACTTGAGCCATAAGGAAACATCTGAAAGACACAAGACATACAGTGGGGTCCAAAAGTCTGAGACCACATTGAAAATCACCTTTTTTCATTCAAAATTGGAAATAAACACAAGGTTTTAGAATTTTGAAATATTTTAAAAGAAAGAAATAAATGTATATATATATATTTAATATTCAAGATCCCGCACTATTTTTGGTTCCCAATTTAAATGTAAGCAAATTAGTGATATCGACCATGTTAACTGCTTTGTACAAAGGGTCAGACTTTCCTCATGCCTGATAAAATGGTATATCAAATACTAAGAAGTTCTACTTTTCAGTCAATTGTTGTTGTCAATTATATAATTTGTAATGAAAATTGTTGTATTATATTTGAAAAGAATGCAAAATAGAAGCATTTTCACTAGTGCTCTTGCTCTCAGACTTTTGAAACCCACTGTATATCATTAATATAAAGTGTTGATTAATGGGAAGTTGTCATTATATAATTGATTATAATATGTAATAATCACATAAGAGTTCCTTTCCCCTCTACGGTTTTAGATATGACCTTGTTTCTGGATAGATAGACAGATTGAATGAAGATGAAAGGCAGCCACACAACATGATGCTACCACCACCATGCTGTACTGTGCAGATGGTGTTCTCAGTGTGACGAGTAGTGTTGAGATTAAACTAAACGTCATACTTTGTGCCGAGTTGAGTTTTGGTCTCATCAAACCAGAGAATCTTTCTCTCGCATACCTTTTGTCAAACTCCAAATAACTGATGACATTGCTTTATTGACCTTGTCTGATTACTGCAGCTCTTTTTCAGATCCTAGCATGCATGAAAGTGCATGATGTGATGTTAGAGAACAAACTCAACAAGACTGTGATGTTAGAGAACAAACCACTGCACAAAAATTACGAGGCAAAATGTTTATATACTCAATAATACTCGAATATGTCAAAAGGATTCAACAATGTTCTTTACTGAGGTCTTTTTGTTTTAGCTACTGTCTTTCATTGCTGTTTGAAGCAATTAACTTACACATTGTTGCTGATAAGGCTGCCGAGAAAGCAAACCCACCTCTCTATGCTTCTCTCCATTTCACCTCTCCCCCTCTGTCTCTTCCTCCTCTTATCACTTCATCCTGGTTGGCTCCCGGAGGGCATGGAGTGATATAATGGTACACCCTCAGTTCCCATGCCTATTAAATTCCAACATAACCTCCTTACTGTAACTGTCCCTGCCTCTCAACTGCTTGTCACCCTCTGAGCCATTTACCTATTGAATTTCACAAGCTCTTCTGTTCATTTCAAATGCATTTGGATAATCAAATAGAAACTCTTTCTCCTTCACTGGTCATAATATAAAGACACGTGTTAAACATGTTAAACATGTTTAAATAAGTAGCATTAGATGTGTGTATTCATCTCTGTGACCATGTGTTTGGCCAAATACATACAGTAAGACAGCATGACTACACTGTGAATAAATGAAGCAATTTCAGCAAATAACTGACAAATCTTGACAGACCTTCTTCTTCTATCTAAAGCTATGTGCAGCTTATAATATCTTAAGATCTCAATCTGCTTGAGGTCAGAGTGTACCATATGCGATTGATATAGCTTCTAAAAATACAAGATTTCCTCATCAGGGACCAAGGGAAGAACCCAAGAGAAAAGAAAGAAAAGAAAAAGAAAAAGAGAGAAACTATACATTAAAGTGGATGTAAACTGCACTCTATATACTGTTACGCTTGGTTTAAAGTGTGTATGAGAGATTTTCTCACTTCACTCAATTCACTTCTGATTGCAATGATCATGGTTTGATCCTGAGCTTGGGTTTCTGTCTGTGTTCAATTTCTATGTGAGTTCCCCCCATGCCTGCTTGGCTCCAGGTTCTCCAGTTAGTTACTACTCACTTAGTGTAAGGCGTAGACAACGGCAATGAAATTTGCCAGGAGAATTAAATTTGTCCCGGTCAGGGCCGGTCAGTGTGAAATTTCCCCCTGCTCTCTGGTTCTCCGTGTGCAGCTGATGTTTCTGGATGTGTGAATTCGTGACGCATGGTTTGTGTTTTTATACCGTGAGAAAAGCATTGATCTGTGGACAGGTGCACTGCAGTCTTCCTCCAACCCCCCAAGCCCCCTAAAAAAAAAAGACCTGCTGGCCAGGTAGAGAATAAGATCTTAGCATCTTATAAGTCAGTGGCAGACATTAAAGTGGAGAATCATTCACTTCCATCATTTCCTTCTCCTCTGGTTGGTTACCTTGGCTTACTGCATCACTTCAGTATGGGGAGTAGAGAGTGCGCAGAAAGAAAGAAGAGCGGGAAAATATGCGCACCCGAGGAGGGAGAGAGAGAGAGAGAGAGAGAGAGAGAGAGAGAGAGAGAGAGAGAGATTTTTTAACTGGACATCTCTGCTGTGAGGATCTCGGCTGTGCTGGCAGGATCCTCTATCCTCTTTGGAAAGGGTGAGTTCGTGAATTCTGTTGAACCCTCTCTTTGTGTGTGTGTGTGTGTGTGTGTGTGTGTGTGTGTGTGTGTGTGTGTGTGTGTGTGTGTGTGTGTGTGTGTGTGTGTGTGTGTGTGTGTGTGTCGTGATCTGAAGCACGCTTTTACTCAATCCTATACTGTAGGCTGCATGTCAGGAGTTCCGCCCTTTGCACAGATGTTACAGCTGTTACAGCTACACGCGTGAATGTGTTGTGCGTGTGACTGTACAGTATCTGCTCCACTTCTGGAGTCCTGTGTGTGAGAGAATTATTTTGCAGGAATTTTCTAATGAGTGCTGTAATGCCTCTCTGTGTAAGTACAGTACAGTAGTAGCTCCAGTGCCGCATGCGTGTAAGGGACACCATATGGCACGGGGACGAGCTCTGGACAGCGTGTTGTATGGACGAGAGAAGCATTCTGCCGGTTAGACCTGGGTCTAATTACCATGACGCATACAGTATTAACAGACGCGGGGATTTTTATGACGTAAGGTAAATACCGGAGAGTGTGAAAGGGTAATTTAAAGACAGCTTGGCGATAATAATGAAAGGTTAGTTTATACTAACATAGCCTGTGTGACTGCTGGTGTGATTAATAACTGAGTTTTTCCTTTGTTAGTTTATTATTTCTGTCTTGCTTATGTGATCTTTAAAGAGCACCTACGGTGTTGGCGTTCGGTGTTGCAGTGCTCATTCATGTTCACTATTCGTATACACTGGTCGTTCATTCATTATTCGGGTATGACATGATGTGCAGCAACCTTTAAACGTTTTCAGAGCGTGCACTGAAAGAATGGAGACGGCTGTCAGCGGCTGAGCGTTTGCAGTTTATGCTTGAACTGAGCGCGCTCCCGTGCAGGCGCGCACTTGAGCATTGGACTGATCTCATTTTTTTAGGCCAAGGACTTTCCATACCTCAGCCTTATCCGTGAATCTCTCTCTCTCTCTCACACACACACACACACACACACACACACACACACACACACACACACTTTTTCTCTCTCCCTCCTGCACTCCCTGTCCCTATTTTACTCTGAGACTTTCACCCACGCCAGTCACATTTTGGTTGCTAAGGTTTTCTAAGACTGATAAATTGAGAAGTTAGCTGATGTGACATCCCTGCCTCATTCAAGCCTTTGAATGTCCACATCTAGGTTTGTATTGTACGTGTGCTTTCTAATTTTCGTTCAAAGGGAAAAACCCACCGGATAGATCACTCGACATTCCTCGACATTCCTCGGGACATGTTTTAACCCCTTAAACTCTCAGAATCCGTTGATGGGTGCAGACTTCTTAACAAATTCCTCACTGTAGTGACAGAATTATTCATAGCTATTCACTCACCTGCTCACTCACGTTCCTGGTTTGGGGTTGCACTGGATCCGGTGCCTATATTCTCGGGGGCAGGGACACTCCATGGATGGCATGCCAGGGCACCATGCACACATATTCACACCATAGCCAATCCATCTGCTGCCGTGTTTTTGGGAGGCAGAAGGAAACCAGAAAGCCTGGACAAAACCGAGCAGAAGTGGTGAGAACATTCACATAACCTTCACACATATAGTAAATCAGGCTCAGGATAATTCTGCACCACTGTGTCACCATTAACATAAATAAAAGGAATAAGTAATAATCTGTCCGATCTGGGGTGATTTCTCCCACATTGCGCCCAGTGTTGCCGGGATAGGCTCTGGATCCTCCATAGCCCTGTTCAGGATAAAGTGCTTACTGAAGATGAACTAATAAGCTGGGACTTTATGGGCTAAACATATGGAGCCTTCCACATAATACAAAAGTACATAATAAATTGTTATAAAATCCTACATACTGTAGCAGGTTGGTGCATGCCTGTATTTTTGATTCTACAGTAGGAGACCTGGCTAGCTAGCACAAAGCCAAAATTTCTCCCTACTATCACCATTCCATTACCATGCAATCACTTTTCATCTGACTACTACTTGATGGTGTTGTTCTCATTTGCCTAAACCACTCACTCAAGAACACTAAGAACGTGATATAGGTGTTTTGGGAGCAGGGAAAGTGCAAAAATGTCGACTATCTAGTAGGCTGACTGGAATCCTTACTTGTCCATAGTGTGTGAATGAGTGTGTGAGGGTGTGAGCAGTGGTGCTCAGAGTGTCCACCACCTTCTGCCCCAAGTCCCCTGGGATAGGCTCCAGGCTCCCTGCGTCCCTGTGTAGGATAAGTGGTACAGAAAGTGGATGGATGGATAGATTGACTTATCACTACTGACTTAAAAATTACGTCAGAGTTTGTGCAAAGTTTATGATGCAGATTCAAATTCAATTTACAGTTACATAATGTAAGAGCTCATAGAAAAAGTCTCTTTGGTTTTTTTTTGTTGTTGTTTTTTTTTACTTCAGTGGGTATTAAATATGTACAAACATCTGTTCCATGGTTCGTGTTTTGTTTGTTATTATCAAGATTGGCTGATTCAGACTCACAAAATGCCTGCACAGCCAAAGACTGTGTTTATTAAAATTAAAATGAGAAAATGTGCAGTCTACATGAGTACATAGCCTCATGCTACAGCAGCACACACAGCCTGAGGGGAGCACACAATAGCTGTAGGGTGCCTGATGTCCTCACACACACTCACTCTCACTCTCTCTCTCTCTCTCTCTCTCTCTCTCTCTCCCTCTGAACTGCCATGTAAGGACAGGGGCTTGAGCGCTGTCCTGTTGAGCTGAAAGGTTATTCTCTTCACTGTTGATGCTAGGAATCACTATGTATTCTCCAAATACAACATGCACACTCAAAAATATATATTTTTTAATGGCTCTTTACAGAACCATATGTTCTACAAAAACCTTTTTCTTGTCAAGAATCGCTTCTTATTGTATAGGGTTCTTGAGTTGAACTATATGGCTCTTTGGCAATTAAAGGAGTTCCTTTTTATGTTATAGGTGCTTCAGAGCAGTCTATTGGTTCTTCAAGGTATCATCCATTAACAGGTTAAAGTGAACCCTATAAGGTTCTTTGTGGGACTATAGAAAAAGGTCTACTACCATCACTCTTAAGAACATTACTTTGGATCTTTAAGCACAAACTAAGGACTTTTTTTAGAGAACTTATCATAACATGGTTCCTTTCTGGGTTCTTCAAAGCGCCAGTAAACTTATTGTTCTCTAAAGAACTTGAGAGTAAAAGGTTCTTTGTGCAACTTAAAACTGTTCCCCTATGCAGGTTGAAAAACCATTTTTGGTTCTAACTGGAAACTTCTTGCGCAACATATTTTTTAACATTAGCTTTGTATTGTGTCGTTCATAATTGTATCACTTTAATTATTCATACACATTTACTGATTAAATGTGTATAATACATTACTCCGTGAGCATCTGGGCTTTAACAGAATAGCTTAGCCAAAAATGACATGAGTATACAAAACATCAAATTATATGTGCCTATAGAGAAACCAGAACTGAAGCACAGAATAACAAATAGAACAACCGAATTAGATTTACTGAAGCACAAACCTTGGTGTAAGTATTTTCACACTTAAACCAAAAGTAATTTACAGATTTCCTTCAGGAAACACAACGCAGCAAAGCACAGCAAACCGTTGAAGTACTGCAATCACGCTTTCTTTTGTTCTTTGTCTTTTTTTAGCCTGTGGTGGTATTTGTCTTGATTAATGAGATTTCCTCAAAACCCAAAATTTCAGTGAGCTCTCTTTCAAATGAAAGTAGGGATAAGTAGTTCAGTCGGCCAGTGAGCATAGCTGCCCTGTTACTTATTTTGATCATGGTTTTTGCCCTATTTTGAGTCTCTTGCTGGAGCACATCTAGTTTGAGTGTGTGCACTTAAATCCTATTTACTAAATCCAAAAAGGCTATTGTTCACTGATAATATGTAATCTTGTAAAGAAGTAATTAACATAATATTGTATATAAATCAGTTTATTCAGCAATCTAGTGTGCCAAAATACAGCCAATTAAACAGCAAAAAGACTGCAACTAGACCTACTGTAACAGAGGCAAATCTTATATGGCTAAACTGCTTGCTTTCCTCATCAATTTGCCAATAGTAGTGTTTAAGATTAGATACTAAACTGGCAGTTGAGATGGTTTAGGCACCTTACAAGGATATCCCCTGGGTTGGCTCCTGCTATCAGATGTAACCCCCAGCTGGATCAAGTACTCACTTGAGATATTATACAGTACATGGTCAGAAGTATGTGGACAGCTGACCATAACACTCCTGTGTGCATGCTGAAAATCCTAGTGCAGATTTAATGCCTCTTTTCTTGCTATGACATCTTCCACATTATGTGAAGGATTTCCAATAGATTTGGTGGATTTTGTGGATTTCCCATTCAGTCACAAGAGCATTAGTGAGATCAGGGACTGAGGTTGAACAAGAAGGCCTGGCATGTAGTTTTCATTCAATTCATCCAAAACATATTCAGTGGGGTTGAGGTCAGGGCTTTGTGCAGGTCACTCGAGTTCTTGTACTTCAAAATTGGCAGACCATGTCTTTATGCACCTCACAATGTGTACAGGGGCATTGTCATGCTGGAACAGGTTTGGGGTTCGGGTCCCTTAGTTTCCATGAAGGGAAATTGTAATGCTACCTCAATCAAAGATATTCGAGAAAATTGTGTGCTTCCAACTGTACCCATACTGTGTGGTCATGTGTCCACATACTTTTGGCCATATAGTGTATCTTACAGTTGGCTTGGGAACATCTGGGGATCCGGCTGTAGATGTTGAAATCTGTAGGTCCTCAATGTGCTGCCTTACACACAGACCACCACCAGGAAGTGAATGAATGAAAATGAATGAATGAATGAGTTTATTAGTTTCAACTGAGGGTGCCGTTTCCAACTATCACCAGGTATCAGCCAGATGATCACCACAATATTCATGCTGGGCTGATCCAGCCACCAGAAGCTCTGTGTTCACGATCAGATCGATGATGACCAATTATGGCTGGAGGATAAACACTCATAGAAAATACATGCTACATATTCTGTATAAACAAAAACAATGTATGGGGAGTCTGTTGAAGTGGTTAGCATAGTAACTGTGCATGATACACTCGCACCAGTACAAAAGACACTAGCAAATCAGTTTCACCACATTGGTGAGAATGAGGGAGGCACAGTGATTTAGTCGTTAGCATGTTTGCCTTGCATCCTCCACCCTGTGACTTTGCATTTTCTCCCCCGTGCTTCAGGGGTTTCCTCCAGGTACTCTGGTTTCCTCCCCCAGTCCAAAGAGGAGCACTGTATGCTGATTGGCATCCATACATTGTCTGAAGTGTGTGAATTGTGTGCGATTGTTCCCTGTGATTGGTTGGTAGCCTGTTCAGGGTGTCCTCCGCCTTGTGCCACAAGTCCCCGAGGATAGGATCCAATCTCCCTGTGAACCTATGTAGCATAAGTAGTACAGAAAATGGATGGATGGTGAGAATGATCCACCAGCAGTAATCCAGTGGCCCCTATAAATATTTCCCTTTCCTGTACTTACACACTGAAAGCTATAAAAGGTCTTAAACAAGTGTGCCACCGTGGTGCAGCTGGTAGTGTTGCCATCTCACAGCTTCAGGATTCCCTGCTTGGATCCTGAGCTTGGGCTACTGTCTGTGTGGAGTTTCTTTGCATGTTCTTCCCGTGTCTGCATGTGTTTCCTCCAAGTTCTCAAGTTTCGTCCCACGTTCCAAAAAACATGTGAGTAGGTGGATTGGCTAAGATAAATTGCCCCAAAGTGTGAACGTGTGTGTGCGTGGTGCTCTGCAGTGGACTGGTGTAGTATCTAGGGTGTATTTCCACCTCATGTCCAGTGTTCCTGAAATAGCTCCAGGTACACCATCAACCTGACCAGGATAAAATGGTTGCTGAGAGTGAGTGATGTTCATAAACAAAGGGAAGGTTTTTCAGGAAAGATTTAAAATAATATGCCTGCAGTGTTTTTTTTTTTCTTACCTTCTTACTTACACATTTAACACTATATATAGTTGCTATTAAAGAAGAATAAAACAGTTAAATACTGTTTAAGTTAAATACTGTGAATGAATATGATATTCTTATCGCCTTATCTTATAGTCCTGGGTTTACATCTAACTCCTTCTCCATCAACTCCTTTTTAGAAACCTTCTGTCCATGCAGAGCTTGGCACACACCACACTCACCCAGCAGGTTTCCTCTAGCAGCCAGGCAGAACTGCAGCACTGTAACGGTCTCTGATGGCATTCTCAGCTTTTCCCCCCTTCTTTCTGACTCCATGTCTCACTTTCTCTCTGTTTTAAATTAATATGCATGCTCTAATCAATCTAGTCATGTATATTCATATATCATGGCTGTGGTGGATGTGATGGCCTCCATTGGACTTTGATGTAGCTCTTAGTCTAGAGGATTATCAGCTCAGGCGCTGCAGATGGCCTGTAGCTTGCATCTGCATCATCTGTCTCTTTCATTGTTTGCATCCATGCTGTCACTCCATCACTCCCTAACTTACCCCTCCCTTTGTCTCTTTTTTTTTGTTCCTTTTGCTATATCTTTTTCTCTCTGCTCTCTCTCTCTCTCTCTCTCTCTCTCTCTCTCTCTCTGTCTCTCTCTGTCTCTCCCTGCGGTACGTTGGTCTTGTCTCTTGGGGTGCTACTCTGAGTCACCAGCTCTGGAAGACAGACAGGAGATAACAGTCTGAAAACATTCATATGCAGATTCAAACACAAAAACATATACAGAAACACATACACAGAATCTAAGCCTCTTAATCTTTGTCTATAATAGGGCATTTATATCTTAGGCACTCTATCACAGTAGTCATATATCTTTATGATAGCAATCATTTATACTCCGTGTTCAAGCCATCACATACTGTATAATAGGGACAGATAACGGGACAACAGTCATTAATTAAACATTGATCAACTGTTTTGCTGGAGTGACGGAGTGAAAACAGCATGCGGGCTCAGTGATAGAGAAGAGATCTGATAGAATACGAACGGACAGACGCTCACAGTGCAGTTCTCACATTTACTCTCACTGAAGTTGCATTCTCATGGACCATCAGTTACTTAGCTTTGTCTCTGTTTACCCCTTATATTTTCAGCTTCTTTCTCTTCTCATGCACATAATGCTGTGTTCATGCTTTCAACAATTTTTCTAAATCATATATGTGTGTCTGACATGCACTGTAGAAGATTGTCATGGTGCTATGAAAATGATCACTTAGTGTGTGTGTGTGTGTGTGTGTGTGTGTGTGTGTGTATGAGCACGTAATTGCTGAATGGTGGCTTCTCATTGAAGCAGAGCTCTGTACCTCACTGCATGGCTATGACTCATACAGTAGCTCTATGTGTGTTTATGTGTGTGTGCGTGTGTATGCGCGCGTGTGTGTGCACGTGTCTCACTTTCTGCCTCAGTGACTATTGCTTTTGACTTTTTTTGTGACTGGCTTGTTAAAGAGAAAAATAGTTCTAGTGGTCATTTCTTTTACTTTATTTCATTACTTTATGAGCGCAAACCTTTACAGAAAATTATTGAAAATAACAAATCAAAAATATTTGGTTATAATGAAAGTTTCCTATAAAGTTCTTTTCAGATTTTATTTCCTTACATTCTGCTGTCAATAACATTATATGCTTTGGGAAAAACTCCAGTGTCTGTGGTACTCAGTAGACTAGAGAAAAAATATTAATAATCAGGACAATGACAGTCATTTTGAATTCAGGTGTTCTACCTAGATATGTGCATGTCTTTTCATGTCATCACTTTGGAAAGAACAGTGAAGAGAGTTTTAAAACTCAAAGCTCTTTCTGCCAAAATCACTAAATGACTATACCTTTAAAGTTTAAATAAAGTTATATGCTCAATTTGCTTAAAATTGATCCCTTTATTTCCCCTTTTCTAATTCCTCTGCATGTGCATGCATTTGTAGATGAGCTCATGCAGCAGCAGGGCTCTCACTCTGCTCTCCACCGTGTTTGGGGCGTGCGGACTGCTGTTGGTTGGGGTTGCCGTGGCAACCGATTATTGGCTGCTAATGGAGGAGGGCATCGTGCTGCAGCAGAACCAAACCATCGACGTGAAGATGGCATTACACTCTGGCCTCTGGAGGGTGTGCTTCATAGCAGGTGCACACATACATCTTGATTTATCAAAATCCTAAATTATGCATGCTAATTTCTGTGGGCTGTGGGATGCATTGCATGCACCAAAAGTGGGCATGCAAAGAATAAGACATTTTTGGGGGGTCTGGGTGAGAGCACTACACTCTCTCTGCTCTCCTCTCAAAAAGTGCGACACTAACCAATTTTGGTCAACTGTGAGTGTAATGTATGTGGAAAATGGCAGTTAATGCTTTCCTCTAAGTCTCTTCAGCTGCTCTGAGATGTAACACGAGCAGCAGTTTGAAAAGAGTCAGAGGCTGTCTTGTCACACATGTATAATGTATGTGCAGTACAATGCAAATTAAGAGCAGTAAACAGTATGAACGCAAAATAAAAGTGTATGTTTTGTTCGGAAGGTATGTGTGAATCAAAACCTGTTCGCAGTCTATATTTAAAGATTACTGGCAAAGGAGAAAGTGTGGTGGATATAAAACCAACTTTACCATGATGTTAATCAACATTTTAAGAAACATCGGTTTGATCTTTTTGATGTTTATATTTTGATCATTTTGAGATAATCTTCTTAAATTTAAATCCAAGTAATGTAATTACCAACCTGACATACTCAACTACACCATCTCCTAGATAGAGTGCATGAACACTAATTAATAATGTTAATGCAGTTCCAATAAGGTATGTGTCTTACTGTACAGCACTGGCCTGTCCCCCAAGTTTACAGGCACATCTGTAAGAAAAAATTACACAAGAGCAAAATACACCGCACAATATCCACAATTCACAATTGTACTATTTCAGCCATGATGAGCTTTTATACATGGCGATGGATCGTAAATATGTTTGGTCTGGTGGACTAGATCTGCTACGCTGTTGCTGAGCAAGTACAAATACTTGCATTGAAAGACATGGACAGACATAGAAAGAAGAGATGCATGCTGCTGCTACAAGGGGTATGGAAGTAGGAGACCCCCCGGTAGCAGATCTAGACGGTGGTGCTGGAGAGGAGGAGGGTGAGATACGAAATTTAGTAGTGTGCGCAGGCCATAAGACGGCAAGATGGTTGGGATTATAAAGGGGTTACGTGGGTGGAGAAGCGTGGCTGATATTCTCTTGCGCAGCGTCAAGGGAGCCCATCAGCACCCAGAAAAAGTCTCATAGCTGAACTGGGCACTTCTTGTAACCCTAAATCAATACAACAGGGCCAAACATTACAAATCATGAAAGGATGGCAGTTGGACAGAAGCTCATATGCCAGAGTCAGACCCCACCTGATACACAATCCAGTCCACTAGCAAGGCTCTGAAAAGATGGGGTAAAAGAACACAAAGAAATAATAAAACAGCAACAATTTAGTGCATAACACCCCATAAGCTAGGTTTAAACCCTTACAGCAGTAGGTGCATGAATCTGCAAACACTGTGAAGCAGAATTCTAACACATCAATCACAGATACAAGATGAATGTGCCATAGCTCAACCCATTAAGCTGAAGTCTGTGGGAAAAAACACATTCACTAATGAGCACTTCCATTTACTGTATATGGCTGTTCATATCCACACATCTTCGCTCATCTCACCTGTTCCTAATGAGCTGCTAACAAACCTAGGGAGATTTAAACCACCCAATTATCGACCATTCATCCACCCCCTACTGGGGAAATCCATGCCCTTCACTAATGAGTGGTATGAGTTTGTCTTCAACTGGTAGAATCAGTCTTCTATAAATGTAATACTTTATATACTATATATTGCTTTTCAGTGAGTTTCAGACTCAGTAAATAGTATAATATAAAATGAATCTATTTGCACTGACCTGCACTGTATTGAAGGTAGAAACATATTGTATTCATTATAGTAAAACCAATATTAGATGTGTTTTTACACATGCAAACTGAATCATGTTTGTTAATCAGGATTATAAACATACTGCTTAGCAGGTTTTACGTGTTCTATTTATGAGATGCTTAAATATTTTCCACATTTCACCATTTCCTCTGATCTTCTCTTTGTCTCCTTCTCATCAGCCACTTATCCCGTTGTGCTCTGTCTCCCTTTCAGGTTCAGAGAAAGGAAAATGTGTGGCCTCTGAGTATTTCACTGAGCCAGAGATAGAGATCACAACAGAAAACACGGCAAATATTCTCAGTGAGTAAATCGAGTTATTTGGAGATTTGGAGATTTCCTGATCAGACACACACCTGATATCTTTGGTTCTTTCTCAGAAATGGTGCGGACAGCTACGCCTTTCCCCATGGTGTCTTTGCTCTTTGTGTTCACTGCCTTCATCCTTAGCAACGTGGGCCATATTCGCCCGCAGCGCACCATCTTGGCATTTGTTTCCGGAATCTTCTTCATCCTGTCAGGTATTAATCATGGTTTCATTCATCTTTAACATCTGCTATAGTCTTAGCTTATTATATGACACTTGACACTAAACTTGGACCCTCATCTGACTTTACGTATAAAATTCTTAAGGTTAAGATACAAAACTACTAATTGTTATAGCTTATTAAGTCACCGTTTTTTAAGAAATAACTTCTTACTATTAGATGTAGCGTCTAGGTAGCAAAGAACAATGTTGTTTTTTCAGTTGTTTTTATGAAAGTAATCCAGAACCATACAATGACATGTGTATGCAGCTGCATCTGGTAAATTATATAAACAATTAGAAATTATCCATGTTTAATTTATGTTCTTTCATAATATTAATAAATTAATTAACAATGTACTAACTTACTTAAGGTGGTCTCAATCATGCATGAATTGATAAGACTCATGTCGTAGTTAAGGTTAGCTCTTAATTAATTCATGATTAGTACATGTCTTAACTCACCATTAGTTCAAATTGACCAAAACTGAACCAAACCGACCATCAAACTGACCATTCAGAATTCAGCAAGACTGTGATAATTTTTGTAGAATCAAGTTTAAATTACTTGGTTTTAGCCACAGCCAATGTGCTGGTACTAGACAACTGTGCACACAAAAAAGCAAGCTTCTAAGTCAGAAGCAGATGAAATTCATACAATGATAAGTACAGTAAAAAAATACAGTAATTAGACATGCACTCGTTGAGTGGGTGATGCACCTCTTTTAAATTGCTCTTGCCCTCTCAACCTGTAAAAGGAATTTTGTTATAATGTGAACTGAAATACCATACAAAATAATGTAACAAAACCTAATTAAATATAGCTTTTACCTAAGTAGCAATTAAAATGCCCAATTAAAAACCTTGAACAATTTCCAAATATTTTACTAATCAATAAAAACTGAAAAGCGAAAGCAAACCAGAAAAAAACTCTATCAGCAAACAGACATTTACATTTATTCATTTAGCAGACGCTTTTATCCAAAGTGACTTACAAATGAGGAAATACAAACAAAGTGATAGATCAAGTGGATAACAATGCAAGTAATGCAACCATAAAAGATTTATAATTGAGTTCTAGAAAAGCAAAGTGTGCAGAGTAGAGGTGTAAGTGTCAGAGTAGGTTTTTTGTTTTTTTAGGATAATGTGGGATTGGCATTTTTAAGGGTTAGTTAGGTGTTCATGGAAGAGGTGGGTCTTTAGCTGTTTTTTGAAGTTAGTGACAGATTCTGCTGTCTGGACTGAGGTTGGAAGTTCATTCCACCACTGAGGGACAGTTAGTGTGAAGGTTCTGGATAGGGACCTTGAGCCACGCTGAGTAGGCACTACAAACTCTTGGTCATTAATTGAGCACAGATTGCGTGAGGGAACATACGCTTCAGGAGAGTGTTGAGGTAGGGCGGTGCTGTTGCAGACAAGGTCTTGTACGTGATTCATCAAGGCCTTGAATTTGATACGGGCGGCTACAGGAAGCCAGTGGAGGGAGATGATGATGGGAGAGATGGTGCTGCATTCTGAAATATCTGAAGAGGTTTGATGGGGCTGACTGGGAGGCCAGAGAGTAGTGTGCTGTCCAGTAGTCCAGTTTTGATATGACAAGTGCCTAGACTAGTAGTTGTGTAGCCTGTTCGGTGAGACAGGGTCTGATTTTCTTGATGTTGTACAGAATGGACCTACAGGACCATGCAGTTGTTGATATGTGGTCTGTAAAGGTCAAGCCATCATAAAAATTCACCCCAAGGTTCCTGGCTGTCCTGGTCGGCTTGAGTGTGGTTCAAATAGATTGGACCTACTGTGTTCAGTAAGGGCTTTCTGTACTTACATCCACCGGTGTGCAACCGGTGGTGTAAGTCGGAGACCCAGTTGCTGGTCTGCTGTGGATAAATAGATAAATAGCTATAAACTGAGGTTGTGGTTGATTGAAGGGCAGGCTGGGATGATGAGAAGCTCAGATTTGGCCAAGTTGAGCTTAAGGTGGTGTTCCCTCATCCCACTCAGAGCTGTCAGACAGGCAGACAGAGATTCGTGCAAAGACAGATGGATCATCAGGCTGGAAGTACAAATAGAGCTCCCCTCCTCAATACCTTGAAGGATCTGCCTGAGAGATAGGATACCACCCAGTGCAGAGTCATTCCAGTGATGCCTAGGCTGGAGATTTGACAGGAGAATCTGATGATTCACAGTGTCAAAAGCAGCAGAGAGGTCGAGTAAGATGAGGACAGATGATCTTGAGGTTGCTCTTGCTAGTCGTATGGCTTTAGTGACGGAAAGTAGAGCAGTCTCCATGGAGTGACTGCTTTTGAAGCCTGCTTGCTTGGTGTCCAGGAGGTTGTACTGTGTGAGAAAAATGTAGAGTTGACTACAAAGAGCTTATCGAAAGAAAAGGGAGGAGGGAAACAGGTCTGTAGTTGCCAACTGCAGCAGGGTTAAGTGACATTTTTTAAAGTAGTGGGGTAACCCAAGGATGCTTAAATGAGGTAGGGAATGTGCCAGTAGAGAAGAATGTGTTAAAGATGTGTGTGAGTGCAGGTAATAGTGTGGGAAAGATGGACTGAAAAAGGTGAGAAGGTATAGGTTCAAGAGGACAGGTTGTGGGGCAGCTAGAGAGGAGGAGTTTTGAGACATCGGTCTCTGAGAGAGGAGAGGAGACAAGTTAAGAGTTACATGGAGGAGGAGTGTGTCTATTTGTGTCTGGGGTTGAGAATTGTTTCCTGATTGATGTAACCTTATTAGAAAATAAAGTGGCAAAGTCATCTGCAGTGAGAGAGGTCGGGGAAGGGAGAGGAGGGGGACAGAGAAGAGAAGAAAAGGTTTAGAAGAGAGTACGGGTGTTGGGAGAGCAGCCAGTCTTCTCTTGGTAGTATGTGACTTGAGCAGTGGAGATGCTATGGGAAAAAGAGGAGATAAGTGTTTGGTAATTGGTCAGGTCAGTTGGATCATTGGATGTATGCCATTTACTTTCAGCTGCTCTTAGTTTGACCTGGTTGTTACACAGAGCTTCTGAGAGCCAAGTGTTAGGGGTGATGTGTGAGCTGGACTGGAGGTTAGGGAGCAGATGCTGTCAAGAGAAGATGTTAGAGTGGAACATAGGATGTCAGTTGCTGTGTTTAAGTCCAGTGAGGAGAGGTGGCTATCGGAGGGAAGTGAGGTTGTGACAATGGAGGAGAAGTGTGAGGGGGAAAGAGAGCAAAGATTGCAATGAAAGGAGATAGAAGGTGGAGACAGTGAGGGGGGGTGAGGGGAGAGAAATAGAAAACTGGATAAAGAAATGGTCAGAGGTGTGGAGAGGAGTAATAAGAATATTTTGTATGATGCAGTTACATGTGAGGATGAGGTCGACCTGTTTGCCAGCTTCGTGAGTTGCTTCGTGAGTGGCGAACTGCTTGAGGTCAAATGTGGGAAGGAGTGCAAGAAAATTAGCTGCATGCGGCTTGTCTAGCTGAATGTTGAAGTCACCGAGAACCACAAGGGGAGTTCCATACCGCCGGGATGGTTGACAGTAGCAAATCAAGGTCTTCGTTGAACTTCCCCAGTTCCCCAGCCTTGTTAATGGCAGATTGGCAGTTCCAAAGTCCAATTGAGAACGAGAAGGAATCTGCAGAGGCCACATGTAGAGAACGTAGGTTGTCCAATTTGCTACTTTTCTGGGAGTGTGCCATGGTCTACGCCTGTGGTAAATAACAGGGATAAACTGATGACACGTGTTAGTGTGTAAAGAGGTAAACAGCTAGAGGAAGAGAAGAGAAAAAGTGTACTTAGCAGCGTGACTGTTGTTTTGTCAGTGTCCTTGCTCGGTGGACTTGCCCAGGTAGACTCACAGGTCTTTACACGAGCTCAGTCTTGACGCGATAAGGGCTGACGCTTCCGCTGATGCTCATACACTATATGGCCAAATGTATGTGGACACCTGACCATCACGCCTATATGTGATTGTTGAACATCCCATTCAAGATTTAGTCCGCCTTTGCTGTTATCAGTATTGTGCTAGTTATATAAAACAATAAAAATCAGTATTTACTATTTACAAAATCAGTGTTGTATTTAAATTACTGACTAATTACTCTGTCTGAAAAGTAACTGCATTAATCATAAATTATTACCCCTTTAAATCTGTACCTTCTACTTCAGAGAGAGGCCAATAGTGTTTAGGTCCCAGGACATAACTTTTACCATGATGTTCTTGTCTACAAAAATTGTCAAAAAATTAAGTAATGGGAATATTTATTATTAGCAAAACAGCAACTCGTTTCTGCTGACATCCTTGAATTTGAGCGACTTCACAGCCAACTGGTAGGAACTCACGCTCATATGTGCTAGCACACAGGTCAGGTTGAGGTTGAGGTCAGGGTTCTGTGCAGGCCACTCGAGTTCTTCCATTACATCCTTTGCAATCCATGTCTTCATAAACTTTGCAGTGTGCACAGGGGAACTGTCATACTGAAATAGGTTTGGGCCTCTTAATTCCATTGAAGGGAATTGTAATGCTTCAGCACACAAAGACATCCTTTACAATTGTGTGATTCAACTTTGTGGCAGCAGTTTGGCTAAGACTCACATATGGATGTGATAGTCAGCTGTCCACAAACTTCTTGGCCATATAGTATATCATCTTAGTGCTGACCGATTTTCCTTTTTTGTGCAGTAACCAGATTTAATTTCACTCAATTTGGCATCCTTTCCAGACATTATAAAAAAAACTGTTAATGATTGGAGGGTTTTCTTTGTCTGTATGTTTGAGTGTGGTCTTAGAGGGATGTGCCTTTCTGTAATTTGTTACTGTGTCAGGTGAAGTTTCAGATGAAATTTACCACATTATGAGACAAGTTACAGTTCTTTACAGTATATGTCCACATTTCAATATATGATTGCCCAATAATTCATCTAATAACAATACCCACAAACATTCACACCTATGATCATAGGTGGCAAATGAGCCATGATCTCTACCTATGCTTATTGCCAGAAAATGGACCTTAAGGTTTACTAATGGAATTTTCAAGAACAGAGATAGATGTATGAAGAATAAAGTCTCTCTATGTACTGCTATATTTTCAGTTCTAAATGGAGTGTGGCCATACCATCTGCATTTGATTATAGTTGTCTTGTTCCATTTTAAACCCCTTGTCTTATCATTAAGGTTCTCCATCTGCTTTTGTTTATTACTGTCTGGCACTCGCACATTGGGCACTGCTGGAATTACTCTACTTTGCTAATGATGCCTTCTCTAATCTCTTAAAGCTCATGTTGTGTGGGTAGTGTAATGATTTACAATGCATATGAGGTAAATCAAACATGAAAATTTCCCCTTGAAGGGAACTAGACGTTCCGTGAGCTTCATGCTGTGGGAAGCGCGTGACCGATATCTGAAGTCTATTTGAAATCGCGCCTATTTAAAGGCCTGCCGCGGTCAGGAGACGGGGCATTTTGTGTATTGCATGATTATAAAATGGCAGCTGTAAACCACGTCATCGGCCTCTATTATCTGAAGCAAAGACACAATTCACAGGCATGCCCCAGAATGACAAAGCTAAACAATGTTTTGTTCCCTGCACGGGGAACAGGTTTACATACATAGCCCAGACTTTCCCTTTCAAATGGAACTCAACGTTGCACGAGCTTTACGCTGTGGGAACGAGAATAACCACTTCATCATACTGCGGGCATGGTTTGTTCAAAAGGTCCGTGCCCGAGGGTCACTGCAAGACACTCAAGCCGGGGGGGAATCCATGTCCAGACTGTAATATCAAATGAATATGTGTGGCGTAGACCACCCAACTGCAGCACACACATCCTGTAAGGTACCCCTTTGGATAAACCGGCCCCCCTAGTGGAATGAGTCCCCATGCCCAGAGGCATAATGAGACTGCGCACCTCATAAGTGAAAGAGATTGCTTCCACTATCCAATTAGAGCAGCGCTGCTTTGATACAGCATCACCTTTACTGCCTCTGCCACAGCAGACCAGCAACTGCTCCGACTTACACCACCGGTTGCACACCGGTGGATGTAAGTACAGAAAGCCCTTACTGAACACAGTAGGTCCAATTTCTCTTGTTGAGGAATGGAGGAGGGCAGAAAGCACTTTAGGAATATAACCTGGCCTAGGATATAGGAAGGCCTTGGTTAATCCAAGGGAAAAGTCATGGCAGGAAGGGGCAACAGAGAGAGCTTGTAGATCTCCTACTCACTAGAGAGATGTCAGGTCCAGCAGAAGAGCTACCTTTAGAGCCAGAAGCTTCTCTGAAGCTGAATCTAAAGGCTCAAAGACTAAAGACTCACTCCTCTTAAATCTGCTTCTGTATTAATGAGCTTCTCTGTTTTGATGCTCTGACTTAGAGTTTATTTTATTGAATTAGTTATTTTCTTTTTTTTAATTATTATTATTATTTATTTTTTTTATGTGCTACACTGTGTAATATTATTAGTTATAAGTCTTTAAAAGGTATGGACATTATATCTGTTAAAGTGCGCAGACTATTTATTAGATTTGAAGTCAGTAGAGGACTTTTCTCTTACTGGGATTTTTTTTTAGTTTAGGTAATTTTGTTTAGCTTACTCTAGGTCCACTTTGTGGGCAACCCTAGGGGTGAAACACTACTGTCTCCCTTGTTTTATGGAGACTTTGGGTGTGTGTCCCTCTTCGGCTCCAATTGGCTATTTATATTCCTATGTTTACTTTAGTTAAATGGTGCCTGGTCTTGGGTTTTATAATTTTTATATAACCAGCGACAGCTATTGAGTAGCCAGGATGAGCCGGGGGAGGGGGGGGGGATTTTTTTCTTTCTTTCTTCTCAATGAAATATTTGGGAAAGGGAAGGGAGTGGAGAAAAGGTAAATGAATCACATGAAAATGAATTACATGTAAATGAATCATATGCAAATAAATCACATGTAAAGGCTCAAATGGGGCACCTGAAAAACCTTCCAGGACCACAGAAAGGTCTCAGGAAGGTATCCATGGTTTGCAGATGGGCCTCAGCCACCTGACGCCACACATAAACCTTGATGTTAGAGGATGTTGCCCCAGAGAGGCTCCATCAATAGGTTGTGGCTGGCCAAAATGATGACCCTAGACCCTAATTGTAGAAGGAGCCAACCCTGCAGAGAAACATCCATGTACAGAACTGTAGCTATTGTGTAATTTACTGGGTCTAACTGACATTCCTCACTCTATTAGACAAAAAGTCGCCACTTGAGTGCATACAGATTTCTTGTGGATGGTGCTCTAGCATTCAACATGTGCCGCTTTTCCACCGCAGGAACGTTCTCCAGGAACTATTGACTTTTGCAGGTACTAGGTGTGTTTCCATCGCGGTGACCAGGGTTTAAATTAAGTTCTGGGTAAAATATATAGACCTCGCAAAGCCAGGAACTTTGGGGAGTGGGACTTAGGCACTGAACATGCTGATTGAGTACTGTAGATGCAGCATTTTTTTTCAACCACCATTTTTAAAAGTCTGTTGTGGTGCATACCATAACAGTTGTGTATTGTGATTTGAACCAATACAATGGAGTTTCTTAAAAAATATGACCGTTGGACCAACGTTGAAGAGGACAAAATACAGTGGGAACTGGATATGTTGGTTAAGGGCATTGTTCACACTGGAAAACAGTGCAGAGAGAAGCTTGTACATGCGTGTTCATCTCAGTCATCTCATTAATAGCTGATAAAATCCCTTTGCTTACTTTAAATTTAGCATTAGGAGCATTCTGAATTCTTTACTTCGACTGCTCATCTCTTTAGCAAAGCAATACATCACAATCAACAACAGTACAGAATGAATCTCCTCCTTGCTTGTTGTTGCTGCAGTATCGTTATCAGATTTCAGAAAATAGACTGTCAGTTTTAAAGACACTAACTTTTATCCAAAGATTTTGGAAAAAAAATGAATTCTGTCACTGGGAATCAAACCGACACTGCAGCAGTGAGAGCACCAAATCATAAACACTAGACCACCAGGTTGGTTGTAATACATTCATTTGTTACTGTTCAAAGGTTTGTGTTCCAATCAGAGCCTGCTACATGTAACTGAGCAAACATTTTACATTATTACATCATTAAAATCGCTTACTTTGTGTCAGTAATCAGTTTGATTGTAGCATACTTTGAGGCTTCAAATCCAAGAATCATACATCACCAGACTCATTTGAGTAATGTTAAAGGTACTTAAAGACCACGATGGAAATGCAGACAAAAAAGGTCTGGATGAACCAAATGGTCCCTTGAAAAAAGTTCTTGGGATTAATTGTTCTGGTTAATTTTGATGGGAAAGCGGCAATGGTCTCTACAACTTCAGTTGAGAGACCTGAATCTATGAGCTGGTGCCCCTCAGGGTCCAGACCCACAGTTTCCATAGTTCCTAAGGGTGATAAATAATTCCGGCTAAGGGTGATAAATATCCATTGATGGATATAAGTAGCTCGCAAGTGCCTCTTCCACCTTTGGCATAGACAAATAACCTTATTGTTCATTCCCCACGATAATAATCTGATGTCGCTGGGTTATAAATACAGCTGTGTACGCCTGGTGTATGGTTTACCCCAGAAGTTTGATATTTCATCATGCACTTCTGGAAAAATGGGGAGTTTTTTTTCAGTGTGAGGGAGGTTTACTTTCATTGGGGAGAAAGCACTCATCCAGCCTGCTATGAGCCACTTCCTCTTCCCCAGGCAGTCTAAATTTAGTTTTTCTACAGTCCTAGTAATCACTTCAAGCGGCTCTATTTTTAATGCACTGGCTCCCCCTTCTGGCTCCTCGGAATCAGAAAGGGTGAGTTGACCCTCCATACCGGAAGGAGAAGTCACAACACGAGCTCCAAAACCCGGAAGCAGAGAGTCGGATAAAGACAGACTTTCTCAACAACAGAGTAAGAGATAGAGCAGCACTTGTCTCCAGCTCCTCCTCCAGATCCATAAGGGATCCCAGAGCCCCCAGCCTCCGAAACTCAACTCCCTTCGGCCGAGAAGAGAGTGAGCCAAAAGCCCCCTCAATGGCCACTGCAGCATGCTCCACTCCCAAACACTTCACACAGAAAGTGTGTCCGTCCCCCTCTGTAATAAAACGGGAGCAAGGAGTAACACACTTCCTGAACTCTCTCTGACTCATACTTATTTTTGCAAAGGGACCGAAAAAGAAAGAGATCTGTTTTTAATAGAGAGGAAGTGTTTTTAGGAGTGTTCACACAAACAACTGACCTGCGGTCTTTGTTGAAGATAATAAAGCTGATGATGTGCTTTACAGGCGCTGTTTTATAATCACACGACGTGTGAAATGCCACGTCACCTGACCATGGCTTGGGTGATTTTACACAGACTTCAGATACCAGTCATGTGCAAGGGCGCATCCTACGGCATGGAATGTCATGCAATATTGATTTTTCTATTTTGATTGTATTGTTACAAACCTGTGATTATGGAACAGGAGGAATAGACTTGCAGGTTGAAGAGAGAGAGAGAGAGAGAGAGAGATTTTCATTACTAGATATAAAATGTTCATCCTGAATATTTCTAGCGTGGTATATTAAGTTTATATTGGCTTCATGGGGTATTTAGACTATGAGTCATTTTCCTTCAGGATAAACCATTTGGACTGTTATGGCTTTCATGGTGCAATTTATGTGCCTTGTATATTTTAATGTCTTTCTCTTTAAAGATCTTCAATATGATTCATTTGTCTTCATTTGACCTGCTGCTTCATATCACATTATTATTACCTTTTAGTTTTTCTGGGCAGGTCATGTTTTTTCATGTTTTGTATTTTGAGTATTTATCAAGCTGTTCATAAGCTGAATCAAGTGTTGGTGCAAAGAAAAACAAAACACTAGGATCCCCTGTGAAACTCTGGTACTGTAAGTAGGTAGAAAATGAGGACTCAGGAGGCAGGAATGTAAGAGAAACAGATAGATAAATATTGTTTCAAAATTTTCCTAGCTCCATCCATTTGTTCCTGGTTCATGGCAACATAAAATAATAAATAATTTAGGTTTGTTGTGTATGGTACATAGATGCCCTTTGTGCCTGGCCACAATACATACAATTAGAAATTTCTGCTTTCCTATTCATTTCATTTGACAGGATTACATTTTCATTTTCAAGAAAACACGTTGTCCCACCTCTGGTCTGATGACCTAATTATTATTTTGAATTATTATCTGAAAAGGTTTGCCTTTTTTTTTTTTAACCCAGTCATATTAAGCTTGAAATTCATACCATATGTTTATGATTTGAATAAAGAATGACTGGGAGTCAAAGAGAGCAAACTTAGTTAGTGCTATCATCTGAGTGTGTTCAGCTGCCTTCACCAAAACAAAGAGAATATGTGGTCAGTCAGATTTAAGAAAACATATATACATATATATATATATTTGTAAACGTATAGTTTACAAAAATCTATTTAGATTTCATTACTTATATAAAATTTTATTGAAATATTTTTCTAATTGCTAGTTTGAATTATGTAGAGTCGATGTGATCAATTCATGCAGTAGTTGTCATGATAACACCAAAGGAATGCTGACCTACAATTCCCATCAGCCCAGAATGTCACATGTCTCAATCACCCTCACCTGTGTCTTGTCTCACCTTGATTAGCACCACTATATAAGTTTCAGTTTTTCAGGATCTCATGGGGTGTGTCTCAATCAGTGTCCTTGCTCCCTAGGTCTTGAATCAGTATATCATATTCATGAGTTCTGACCCTGGCTCACTACACATTGGGACACTGATAACTCAATTTGCGGCAACATAACTACATACTGAGGTTGTAAAACTTCGCCAAGATTTAAAAACTTAAACATATTAAAATTTTTTATTTAATATAAATTTGTAAGCTTAATCACACGTTTCTATCATGGTACTTCACACAGGATCGTAGACTAGCTAGTGAATTTCTTTTTAAAAATCAATGAACACTTAATAAACAATTTATAGAACTTCAAATAAAGTTAAAAATAACTGACATAAGTAATCATTTGAAAGCGACAACAATGATAACAAGCTAATTACATTTGTAGTGATGTTGACTGAGAGTTCGTCCCCCATTTTTTTTTCGAGCTGAGAGGTTTCAGAAAACATGGCATTATTTCCAGTAAGAGAGCATAGTGAGCATCAATGCTCCCTGGTTTTTGTGGTGCATTGTGGGATTTTTTTAGGAAGCAAACATTCCAGTGCACTGGAAGCATTTTGCGATTGAAATAGCACTTAAAATGGCCGACACCTTTATCAGTGCCCTGACTTCTGAGCTAGGGAGCTAATTGAGCCACACCCATGGTCGAGCTTTGGTTGTTTGTCATGCTTGTGTTGCCAGAGTATTTCTGTCAGTTTATAGTCTCACTGTTTTTGGTTTCTGTTTAAGCTTCACATAACTAGAATCTGCACTTGCATCCACCTCCGCTATTAAAATTAACATGATTAACAATATATTATAAAATCTCTCAAGGATGTTGGCACTGACAGGAAAAATAACTATAGTATTAAATTGAATTAAATTCAAAAACAAATTGTTGTACGAAATGAAAATATATTAATATAATTCTGTTTATTCATATGGACCCGATGTTCACATTTGAATTAAGTAAATTCATTGTGTTATTTTTTTCAGTGTTGTGTATTTATTGCAGCATGAGTAGCAGTTCAAAATGATACAGCGGCGGCTTCACATGTGAAAAGTTTAACTTTGAACTTTTCATGTACTTAATCTATGCAAATGTAATGGGGCTTAATAGGGACAAGGCAAACTGCTGATATTCCCAGGCAGCACAAACTTTTAAAAGATCAAAATTTTTCATATTCATTTTGCATTACATAGTAAATATGCATACTTTTATTAAATAATTTTGATAAGATATATTGTAGTGATTTTCCTTATTTAATATAAGGTCTTGGGGACCAAATCCTGTAAATTGCTCATATACCAAAATAATTTTTAACTTGAGTAACTAGTTCTGTCAGTGAATTTGTATGCAGAACACAGTGATATTTACTTCACTGTAGCTTTAACTTTGAATCTGAACAGGAAAGGCCTTCTTTAATCTGGGCACAATCTTTTCCGTCTGCGCTCCAGCTTCCACTGACAAACTGTTTGGGAAGAAAAACATTCCTCCCACCTTTTTTTCAGCCATGTCATTTGGTATTAGAAGGAGGAGCAAGTGAAGCATTGGATTAGCGGGGCATTCTATGACTGAATTGGGTGTGTGTGTATAGGACATACTTTGCAGCAGGGTGCCTGTGTGAAGTGATGTATCCAGATGGAGTTCACGTCCTGATGTCCTGCCTGAGGCATGGTGTGTGAGGGAGGATGGGTAGGTGGGTGTGTGTGTTTATGGGTATGTATGTGTGTGTGTTGATGTGCAAAACATATGTTGATGTACTAGAGAGGGCGTTTTAAATTAATGCATAATTTGTGCATAATTTATATTTTGGACAATCTATTTACAATTAGTATGTCCTTCAAAGGCATTTTGGGGGGGAAATAAATTTTGAGAAAGTAATCAATTTCATTTTATGTATATTGCACCTGTAGCACCTGCTATTTTATTTCAAGTGATTTCTGTGAAGCTAATGATGTGTTCTGGATCTACTATTCGTTCCACTAATCTACAATCTACGTCCAAACCCTCACCTATGGTCACGAGCTCTGGATAGTGACCGATAGAATGAGGTCACGGATTCAAGCGGCAGAAATAAGCTTCCAACACAGGGTGGCTGGGCTAAGCCTTAGAGATAGGCGGAGGAGCTTGGACAGTTTCTGCAAAACTGTCATATCTCCTGTGATAAAAAAAAAACGTCTTGGCTTCCCTCAGTGCGCTATTGTTTTCTGCTGTTGTTGTTTATGTGTTCTCACTCTGTCTTTCTTTCTCTCTCTCTCTTCTCTCTCTCTCTCTCAGGTCTAAGTCTGGTGGTGGGATTGGTGCTCTATATTTCCAGTATAAACGATGAGGTGATGAACAGGCCTAGAGAACCGGAGCACTTCTTTAACTATCATTATGGCTGGTCCTTTGCATTTGCTGCCAGCTCGTTCCTCCTCAAAGAGGTCAGAAATTTCGAAATGATCTATTTATTACCAAACAGATCTTTGTGTCAATCTTATTGTACCATCTACAGATGCACTGTGGGTATAACAGATGTTCAAGACTTACAGCTCCTTACAGAATTCTGCTCTCCACTTACCTTGAGCAATTTATAACATCAACATATGCTGCTGTCGATTTTACCATGTGAACACAATGAGCACAAGTGTTCAGCATTTCAAGCATTTTGAGTTCCCATTCGAGGTATTATGGATGCAGACACTGTATGAGAAAACAGTAAGTGATTATTGAATGAGATTGGGTTCATCTTGAGGAGCAAATCTGTTTGTAAATGAAGGCTGTGATTAGATCTTAATAACACTTGTTTTTCACTAGTGCACAGGGTTTACATGAGAAATGTGAAGGACAAGAAAGGAATGGAAAAGAAAACAATGGAAAGGAAATGAAAAGAATGTAAATTAATTCATTTACCATTTTACATTTAAATGAAAGGAATGGAATGCAAAGGAAAGGAAAAATAATGGAATGGAAAAGAAAGGAATTGAAAGGACAGGAACGCAAAAGAATTGAATGGGATGGAAAGCAAAAGAACGGAAAGGACAGGAATGCAATAGAATGGAGAGGAAATGAATGGAATGCAAAGGAAATGGAAAATAATGGAATGGACAGGAAAGGAATGCAATGGAATGAAAAGGAAGGGAAATGAAAGAAAATAATGGAAAGGAAAGGAATGGAGTGGAAAGGGATGCAAAGGAAAAGAAAGGAATGGAAAGGACAGGAAAGGAAAGGAAGTGAAGTGAAAGGAAAATAAAATAATGGAAGGGAAATGAATGCAATAGAGTGGAAAGGAAATAAATATAATGGAATGAAAATGAAAAGAAATGAATGCAAAGGAAAGGAATGGAATGCGAAGGAAAGGAAAATTATGCAATGGAAAGTAAAGGAATGAAAAGAACAGGAAGGGAATGTAAAGGACAGAAAAGAAAAATAATGGAATGGAAAGTAAAGGAATGGAAAGAAAAGGAAAAGTGGGGATTGATTTTTGATGCACAAGCCATTTGTGTGTGTGTGTGTGTGTGTGTGTGTTGTGTGTGTGTGTATGTGTGTGTGCTGCTAGAGTAAGGATTTAGCAAAATTGTAGTACTGGCTGAAACAATTTTTTTCTGCTTGAATCAGCAGGGTCTCCTCACTACCATGATATCACGTTTGCTTAGGGAGCAATTTGTGTGTGTGTGTGTGTGTGTGTGTGTGTGTGTGTGTGTGTGTGTGTGTGTGTGTGTTAAAGCAAAAACTAGAGCAAGAGCTATTTTCAAGAGAAGTTTTGCTAAAGCATTAAATCACTTCAAAATATTAAACATGTCATTCATCCACTGATGGAATACTGGGACAAATGAGGGCTATGTTTTTTCTTTTATGCTACCCTTTTTTGAACATCTTTAAATGACATGTTGCGTGCCATATTGAATTAAAGGTATAGGGAAGTGTAGTCTGTCTCCGTCATGTCAATTTCATACACCTCTGTCTCTCTATCAGGGTGCGGGCGTGATGTCTGTGTATCTCTTCATGAAGCGTTACACTGAAGAGGAGATGTATCGGCCTCACCCAGCACTCTACCGCCCCCGTCTGTCTGAGAGCAGTGACTACAGCGGTCAATTCCTGCAGCCTGACACGTGGCCACCTCACCAGCGTGCTCGCAGTGCCTCTGAGCTCTCCAGTGATGTGTCCATTCAGCTAGCACAGGCCCAGAAGCCTCCAGCCAAACTCATCGCCCAGCACAGCGTGTCAGCGCCCAGCGCCACCGCTGCCTCCAGCCCCGAGTCTGCAGTTGCATTCCAGCTTCAGTCACCCTCACACTTTAGCCACAACCACCCTCTCCACCCCACAGAGTCCCAGAGCCTGCCCTTGTCCATGCCACCACCTGCCGTGCCACCCCCTCATTACCACACACACATGCGTATGAGCGCCGCCTCCATGTTAGAGGCATTTCCATCCACCTGTATTTTTACAAATGTTTAATTTAAGCATAAATTGAAACAAAACACTGATTTGCATTTTCTTTTGCTGATTTTTTTGAAAATTTGCTTAACATTTGCGAGACATTTGGATGGAAACAGACCTAAAGAGAGAGAGAGAGAGAGAGAGAGAGAGAGAGAGAGAGATTATCTACAGTGGGTTTGAAAGAGTGTAAAAGAGCAAACCTGATCTTGAGAGTAGTGTAAAATAAGCTAGGTTAAGAGTTATCTTAACAAAAATGTTAAGATATGAACATTGTAATGGAATAGTAAACATTTCGTTACATGGTGTTATACAGGGAGATTTATTGCACAAGCAATGTACAATGCAAAACACTTCCATTATAACACACATTGTTGTATACTTACATATGTAGTGCACAAAGACAGTAATTATTGCCTTCAGTTTTACTAGTGATATTGAAAATGTATTATTTTCATCACTCTCTCAAAGTATCAGTATTAGTGTTATTATCATGAAGACATATTTAAGCTTACTTGTTGCCAGGGAAAATATGTAAAATAGGTATATTATTTCTACTTTGAATATGAGATATTCCAGACTGATGATTTTTATGATGTAAATAATATGTGTAATTTTAACTGGTATGGGAAAATATTAAGACCTGCACAACAGAGTGGGGATTGGAAAAACAAGTTTGCTTAAAGTCCCAGTAAGGGCTTTTTGAGTATTGGTTCTTTTGCTGGCTTTTCAATTTGCAGTATGTACTTTTCCCCCCTTATTTTAGTGCATATTAGTAGTGGAAGCCATCTTACATTCAAATGGATTTTATCATTTTTGTCCCTTAATGGGTATCTCATTCTAATGCATCGGTATTTGTGCACTTTAGCTTAAAATCCTTTTGGGACTTTAAGAGTAGGGTTATACTGCAAGTATGCTGTTGCTTATCATGTGAAAGAGATCCAGTATTGATTATAACATTTATGGGCGTGATGGTGGTTATCATTAGAATAAAACCACTATGTTGATTCTGTGTAATTATTGTTATTTATTTGTAATGGAGTCTTGTTTTTTTTCTTAACTAATGACATCATATAATAGATTCCCATATGCATTAATAATACATTTTAAAGCAGCAGTAACTTTGGGGAATTTAGGGATTTGAAGATACTTGGTGGAAATGTCAATAGCTGCTCAACCAGTGCAAATGGCAATTCATTAGACCTTCAGGGCACATTCAAATATTCAAGATGTTAATTGTAGAATTAAATGTCTTCTGAAGATGTAATCATCTGATTCCATTCTCATAATTTACTCAGTAATACATTAAATATTACGACAATTAAAATTTTCTTATGCACATCGATGTGACTGTCACAGTTACCATGCAATAAGTGAATGAAAGTCAATCCAACAGCTCAGTCCAGTAAACCTACGCAGTAATTTAAATGACACACTGTAACTGCAGCAGGTTATAAAGGAGAAAGAAGGTAGCACCCAAAGTCTGATACACCTAAAGATTGCTATACAAGTCAGCGAAAATAGAAACAAACAAAGCAAGAAATCAAAAGGTCCACAATAGTCACTTCGCCCTCAATGGAAAAAGCAACAAAGCAAGAGAGCAAGCAGTAGTAGCCAGTAAACATTAGCAAGATAGTTCAAAAAGAATGTGGCGAATATATACTGGAAAACTCACAACTAGCTTTGAAGGACCAAACTATAGACAAGCACAACAAAAGCTGTTAAGGAACTAGCTAGCTGATCTTCACTAATCAGCTAAAACAATGCTCCAAATTTCTGTATATTTCAATAAGTTGTTTGGCTGCAATTTCAGTGGGAGTGTATCTACAGTCATGTGAAACAATAAGTACCCCCCATGGAAATTGTCGGCGTTTTAAGACATATTTGGATAAGCAAACATTAGATCCTCTTTGAAACAGTGCTTATTAATAAAGATGATACACTATTTCACATGACATAATTTTCACAATTTAAATTAACAAAATAAACAAATCAGTCAAATGGAAAAAGTAAGTACACACATTTAACACGTTCAAATACATAAAATTTGAATCAGGTGTTCAAAATTGTGTGTCAGTGATCAGAGAGTGCAGTTGGAACCTGTCTAATTTATACCCCTCTCATATCGAGTGTCTGGTGTTTTTGTTCCTTTGTTATTGAGGTATGTGGTGTCATCATGCCAAGATCTAAAGAGTTCTCTAATGCCTTCAGAAAAATGCATACAAGGATGCATATGGATTTAAAAAGATCTCCAAATTATTTGAAATAAATCATTCTAATGTAAGGAAAATAATCAACAAGTAGTGGATATTTTAAATGTCTGCCAATTTGTCCAGGACTGGCTATCCCAGCAAGCAGAAGTCTCCAAGAACCCTAAAATTTCATTACACTATCTGCTAGTAAGTCTTGCAACTGTTGGTGTCAAAGTGCATGCTTCTACAATTAGACATTTTACCTGCAGGCATGCCAGGAAAAACCTTTGCTGTCTATAAAGAACATTAGAGAAATACAGTTTACCAATGAACACATAGACAAAGACCAGGCCTTTTGGAATAATGTGCTCTGGACAGACAAATGAAAGATAAGAGTTCTTTGGCCACACTAACAACAGATGTGTGTTGCTGTGTAATGACAGCATTACAGGAGAAGTACCTCATACCAACTGTGATGCACGGTGGTGGAAATGTTATGTTAAGAGTGCTTGAAGATAATGTGAGGCCATCTCTCCAAAAGTTGAAGTTGAACCCGAAATTGGACCTTTCAATTGGATAATAATTTTAAACACACTAGCAAATCCACCAAGGAATGGCTCAAAAAGAAGAAATGGTAAGTTATGGAAAGGACTAGCCAAAGCCCAGATTTGAATCCCTTTGACTGTTGGGGGGGAGTGCAGTACATGCAATTGAAATGGGCAGTACATGCAAGAAATCCCTCAAAAATCTTGCAACTGAAAGAATTTTATATATATATAAATATATATATATATATATATACACACACATTGAGGGGAAAAAAATATTTGATCCCCTGCTGATTTTGTATGTTTGCCCACTGACAAAGAAATGATCAGTCTATAGTTTTAATGGTAGATTAATTTGAACAGTGAGAGACAGAATAACAACAAAAAAAATCCAGAAAAACGCATGTCAAAAATTTTATAAATTGATTTGCATTTTAATGAAGGAAATAATTATTTGACCCTCTCTCAATCAGAAAGATTTCTGGCTCCCAGGTGTGTTTTATACAGGTAACGAGCTGAGATTAGGAGCACACTCTTAAAGGGAGAACGTTTAAAACAACCATCTGTCCACAGAAGCAATCAATCAATCAGATTCCAAACTCTCCACCATGGCCAAGACCAAAGAGCTCTCCAAGGATGTCAGGGACAAGATTGTAGACCTACACAAGTCTGGAATGGACTACAAGACCATTGCCAAGCAGCTTGGTGAGAAGGTGAGAACAGTTGGTGCGATTATTCGCAAAAAGAAGAAACACAAAAGAACTGTCAATCTCCCTCGGCCTGGGGCTCCATGCAAGATCTCACCTCGTGGAGTTGCAATGACCATGAGATCAGTGAGGAATCAGCCCAGAACTACACGGGAGGATCTTGTCAATGATCTCAAGGCAGCTGGGACCATAGTCACCAAGAAAACAATTGGTAACACACTACGCTGTGAAGGACTGAAATCCTGCAGCGCCCGCAAGGTCCTCCTTCTCAAGAAAGCACATATACATGCCCATCTGAAGTTCGCCAATGAACATCTGAATGATTCAGAGGACAACTGGGTGAAAGTGTTGTGGTCAGATGAGACCAAAATGGAGCTCTTTGGCATCAACTTAAATCGCCATGTTTGGAGGAGGAGGAATGCTGCCTATGACCCCAAGAACACCATCCCCACCGTCAAACATGGAGGTGGAAACATTATGCTTTGGGGGTGTTTTTCTGCTAAGGGGACAGGACACCGCATCAAAGGGATGATGGACGGGGCCATGTACCATCAAATCTTGGGTGAGAACCTCCTTCCCTCAGCCAGGGCATTGAAAATGGGTCGTGGATGGGTATTCCAAAGACAAAGACCCAAAACACACGGCCAAGTCAAGAAAGAAGTGGTTCAAGAAGAAGCACATTAAGGTCCTGGAGTGGCCTAGCCAGTCTCCAGACCTTAATCCCAGAGAAAATCTGTGGAGGGAGGGAGCTGAAGGTTCGAGTTGCCATCGAAACCTTAATGACTTGGAGAAGATCTGCAAAAAGGAGTGGGACAAAATCCCTCCTGAGATGTGTGCAAACCTGGTGGCCAACTACAAGAAACGTCTGACCTCTGTGATTGCCAACAAGGGTTTTGACACCAAGTACTAAGTCATGTTTTGCGGAGGGGTCAAATACATATTTCCCTCATTAAAATGCAAATCAATTTATAACATTTTTGACATGCGTTTTTCTGGATTTTTTTTTTTTGTTGTTATTATTTCTCTCACTGTTCAAATAAACCTACCATTTGGTCAAACATACAAAATCAGCAGGGGATCAAACACTTTTTCCCTCACTGTATATATATATATATATATATATATATATATATATATATATATATATATATATATATATATATATATATATATATATATATATATATATATATATATATATATTCCTGTTGTATAATTGGGTTAAAAAACTAATTTTCCTTGTGTTTTTGTTCAAGTAAGTCAACTTTATTTTCTGCCACTGTTTCAATGATGATCAAATGTTTATTTGTCCAAATATGTCAAAAAAAAAATCCATGAGGTGTACTTATTTTTTTACATGACTGTATAGCGTACATACAATATATCTTAGCCTGATAGACATCGGGCTGGTTGCTTAATGCAGATATCCACCAGGAGGAGGCATTTTGAGCTGGAGGAATAAATAAACACAAAGCAACAGAGGACCTGAGAAAGCTGGAAATCTGTTTTTTTGTTTGTTTGTTTGTTTGTTTGTTTGTTTGTTTGTTTAAAACTAATACAAATAACTACTAAAAGACAGTTGTGTAAAAACAACATTATTTTATTTTATTTTTTTCTCTTTTCTGCTCCAGATGATTAAAATAATGTTCACAAGTCAGTCACATCTTTTAACCAGCCCTTTTATGTGAATGTTGGGAACTGACTCGCATGTCTAAAGAGCCGTAATATATCTTGCTATCACCCAAAGTGATGTTTTCACTGTAAGAACACTGACAGTACTATTCTGTGTTTAGAGGGGTGGGGAAAGTCCTGAGAAATTATACTGAAATAAAATCTTACTCAATTAAAAATTGAAGTATCCAAACAAATTGTACTCAAGTGAATGTCAAAAGGTTCCTACTTTTAAATGTACAATAACTCAACTATTTTCCACCCTTGTGTGTTCACGGTTTCTCTACTGTCACTGGCCTAATCGCATACAATGCAACTCTGATGCATCTAATAAATCTCGTCAACATCTGAGTTATTTGAGAGCTAACACTGAGTCATTTTAGTGATCTTGTTGAAGTGTGTGATTGTAGCAGATTCCTTGATGTTCCTTGTTATATGTATGTTATAACCTAATGCATGCAGAACACTCTCTATCAGGCAGCTGGACATCAGGACAAATACATTTTCTTGCAATGTATACTTTAATGCAAGTTAAGCAATGACACTATTGGTACAATAATATAAATGCAGAAAAGTTTAATGTGGACTGTTGCAACTTAAGATCAAACGATTCATTGGTTTTGATCAATAACCGATTATACAGTACGAGAGAGGCCTGTAGAGGTGAAATAAAAACTATCACTGACAAATTGTGTTGTGTTAGTTGAAGTGTTTTTTGAATCATTTTTGATGTCTTGTTATTTGAAGTATACCTTTTTGGCTCTGTCATATCACAGCAAACCAGTGACTACATT